>CM038232.1:69441289-69823662 GCA_021442155.1 Cymbidium sinense
AAAGTATTGAAATTGATCAAGCAAGGATGTGAAACATTACCGCATGGTTTGCTAAAAAAAAAGGTATTAAGAATTAGGATAATTAATTCATTTGGTTAATATTAATTTAGTCGATTTGGAGAAATGGATACCATAGGATTAATTTGCCCAAGTTAGCTAATTCAAGTACATTTGAATTGCAAATTGTAAAAACCACTAGTCAATTGGGCTTAATGAAATTGATTTTCTTAACTAATTTTGATTTAGTAGGAGTATTGATTATTGCTAATTTGTCCAATTAAAGGGTTTGACTCTATTAAGTCAAACATTTTACATTGAACTAACCTAGGGGTTAAGCTTAATCTTGGCCATTTTAATGGTCAATATAACTTGGCTTATTTATGGTTGAAAGTTAAGAATCCATTAAAAGCAATTTTATAATCAATTGGGCCAAATGCTTTAAGATGACCTATTGGGCTAAGTTTGATATTTGCTTAACCTAAGTTTAGGGTTGAAATTATTTGATTTAATCACTAAATTTGGAATAAATTTTGATTGAACTTTTGGAATGGAAATTTAATAAAAAAAATTTAATCAAAAATTCACACACATAATGCATGTGCAACAGCTTTCTCAAGGCCTCTTGGTTAAAAGTCCAAGCTCTCATCCACTAAGTTAAGGTATTGCAACTTAGATTAGATTACAATTATGTTTATGCTTAATTACACTAAGAATTGTCTTTGGTTAAACTTGGAAAATTGATAAGTTTAAATAAAATTTAAGAAATCTAAGATATCAACTCGATAGATTGTTCTAATTTAGTCAATGATCAATATAGAATTGGTTCAAATGAGCTTGGACTCAACAATAGAAATTTTAATTAAGCTTGCTAAGAAATAAACTTAAGAATTGATCTATAGAAGGTTAATGAGTTGTATGTATTTTCTTTTGAATATGGTATAAAAAAAGATTGTACTTAAAAAGAACCTGTAGACATTCTCTCATATCACACACACACACGCACACACATATGCTAGGGGATTACGTGCCCCGCCTAAACTTTTGAAATGCTCTAATGTTCCTTTTAATTTTACTTTCATCTACAAAATATTACATATATGCCCTCTTCAAAAGTTTTGAATTTAATTATTAAAATTATTAAAAAAAATAAAAGATTATATTTAAAATAAATATTATCTAATTACCTTTATAAATTTTTTTATTTATTATTTGTGTTTCTTTTCTATTCATAATAAGCAATTTAAAATATTTAAATTTATCTAAATGATTTTACATTGATTTTAAGATTATTGATAATCAATTGAAACTTACAATATGATTTAGAACTTGATGAATACTTTTTATTTTTAAAAGGATTGTTGAGAAAATGGTCAAAAGAAAAAAAAAATCATTTTTTATTCTCTTATATTCAATTTATTAAAATTAGGATTGACTTTGATGGTTGTAATAGCAAGTGTTAAAAGAGCATTTTTTTTTTTTACTGTATAATGTATGAAATAAACTACAAAATAGAATTAAAGATCAAGAGATGAATGATCTTTTTGTCACTTATATTGAGAACGATATATCGAATAGTATAGACCATGAGATAATCATTTAAAACTTTTAACATATTAACATCAAACATTATAAATTATAAGTTTTTATCCATACATATTATATATTTTTATAAGTATATTCTAAATAAAAAAGATTGATGGTATTTTTAATTGATAAATCATAAGTTCAAAAGGGTCAATGCACCAATTTAAATATATTTTAATTCAAATATTTAAACTTAAGATCAACAAGTTAATATGTTTCTATAATTTATTTAGTTTCTCAAACTTAAAAAATTTAGTTGAAAAGGAAAATCCAGGAGGGCAAGTGTTCTTCATACAGATGAGGAGGAGGAGTTTCCTTCCCTCATTGATGGTGGAAGGATTTAGTGAGTAAATTAGTGAAGACTCTATATAAATGGTAATTTTGTCATCTTAACATTTTTTTGTTTATTGAATAGGCAATGGAAAAAATTTCGACAGTTAAAAAACTAATTTTTGATGGAATATTTTTTGACGACATATCTTGACAAAATTTATCTATTATTAGGGTTTTTGTGATTTGACAAAATAAGCTGTTAGAAATATCTGTCAGACATAAAAAAAAATTTGATTTTCTGTGGCAAGCCATTGAAAATATTCATCAGTGATCACATATTGAATAACGAGAGCTACTTCTCCTATTTTTGACCTTTTGCCCTCACCGCGAAGCTGTATGCCTGATGATGACCTCTCCACACCTCCCTTTCAACAGCAAGTTTCAACCATATTTGAGGCAATAATCTTTGCAAAAGTTATGTGTGCTTTCTTCTTATCTATTAAATTTTGAGCAAAATAAAAGAGAAATGGGATTTTAGATTTTTTAGGCATTAGGCCAAAACTTTGGAGGAAGAAGATTTAAATTGTTTAAGGATTATATATATATATATATATATATATATATATATATATATATATATATATATATATATATATATATATATAGAGAGAGAGAGAGAGAGAGAGAGAGAGAGAGAGAGAGAGAAGCGACTTTAGTTCTGTAAGGTTTAAGGCAAATGAATGTGAAATGAGATTTTATCATAAAATAAGAGAGAAATGAGATCTCAAATGTTGTAAGATTTTAGAGAACGCAAAGAAAAGTGGCTTTTAAAATTTTAGGACATTTAAAATAATAAACGAAAAAAGGCTTTGAGCTTTCATAGGATTTGATATGACACTTAAAATACTATTACTAAACTAATTTGATGCTAAAAGCAAGCGATCCAAGTTGAAACCCGAGATGAAGACTTAAAATATCATTAAAACTTTGATATCGTTAAATCCCTAAATAGCTCTCAAATATGGAGTGTTTATAGTCAAATCGAAGTCGATGGATCTAACAAACCCAATATCTCACAATTCAATTTCATTTGAGCATTCAAATACTTAAAATACATCAAATGATCAAAGTAATCATTTTGAGTCCATGAAATTGAGTGGTTCGATTTTGCATGTATTCTGGCTGAGATGACACTTCCCAATCTATAAATAGCCCTCATTCTATATGAGGGAGTAAGAGAGAGAGGAAAGATCTCTAAAGCTTGAAGATCCTCCAAGCACAATCGTGCCACCACTCGACGGTCGTCAACCACCGCTCCGATCCTCGCCAATTCAATCTCTTGGTCTCCATCATGACGACCTTCATCACGATGTCCCTCATCGCTTACTCATCATCTCGCTATCACTAAGAATCTTACCACCAACGCGACTAATTAGTTGTTGTTCTTCTCATATACAATTCAGTAATCCATTCGGAAAAATTTTGTTAAACAAATACATAGTGGAAGATTTTCTAGTCCGTAGTTTTTTTCTCTTTCGAGATTTTTCAGTAAAATTTATGGAGTTTTCTTGTTTACTCTTTAAATACCTGTGTGTGTGCTGGATTTTATAACAAGGCTAAGGCATAAACTTTCACTCTTCTACAACTGGTTTCTTGCACACAACAGTTTGGTGCCATTTGTGAGAAACTAATTCCCATCATTTCATCTTGTATGAGACAACCAAGTTTCCAACAAGATCAAAACCACCATCGAGGAGCATTTCAAGCTTTTAAGGAGCAAGAATGAAGAATGAAGATTCTTCAAACTTCATTCTTTCAGATTTTATCGAAAACTGGGGGGTAACTCTTAATCTCAGAAGATTGCCCATGTTAATATGTTAAGCATCTAATCGATTACCATCCCAAGAAACAAGTCAAAATTGGAGGATATTTCAACATTAAGAAGATATATAGCTTTGCAAATTATGATTTTTCAATCATACTCATGGAAAAACAAGACCATGGTTAAGGAGCAACTTTGGCTACAACCACAAATGAATGTTTTGATTCGACCTCTTCCATACAGGTTAACGTCATCGGGTAACACTCTGGCAAACAATCTTGGATAGGTCAAAAATCCTTAGCAGATTCAATTCGACCTCTTCCATACAGGTTAACATCATCGGGTAACACCCTGACAAACAACCTCGGATAGGTCAAAAATCCTCAGCGGATTCAATTCGACCTCTTCCATACAGGTTAACGTCATCGGGTAACACCCTGACAAACAATCTCGGATAGGTCAAAAATTCTCAGCGGATTCAATTCGACCTTTTCCATATAGGTTGACGTCATCGGGTAACACTCTCACAAACAACCTTGGCTAGGTCAAAAATCCTTAGCCGATTCAATTTGATCTCTTCCATACAGGTTAACATCATCGGGTAACACCCTGACAAATAACCTCGGATATGTCAAAAATTCTCAGCGGATTCAATTCAACCTCTTCCACATAAGTTAATGTCATCGAGCAAAGACTCTGACAAACAACCTAGGATAGGTCAAAAGGTCATTGGTGGACTTCCCACGGCCTCTTCCACGCAGGTTAACGTCATCGGGTAACACTCTGACAAATAACCTCGGATGGGTCAAAATTCTCAGCTGATTCAATTCAACCTCTTCCACACAAGTTAACGTCATCGAGTAACACTCTCATAAATAACTTCGGATGGGTCAATATCCTCAGCGAATTAAATTCAACATCTTCCATACAAGTTAACGCCATCGAGTCACACTCTCACAAACAACCTCGGATAGGTCAAAAATCCTTATCGTCGCTGGTCACCATCACCGACCATCACCGACTACCATCACCGGTCATCGCCGCTGAATTATCACCGGCAACCATTGGTCACCACCATCGCCGTTGATCTCGCTGCCGACGCTTGCCGCTCCGACTATTATCGCTACCGTTACCGCCACCACCTGTTGGCCGCTAACTATCCACTGCTATCATTACCACTGCTGACATCATTAATGGCTACCACCGCTGATACGCCACCGCCATCAGCAATTATCATCGTAATTGCCGCTTACCACCATTGTCGCGGTCTCGCTGACATGTGACGCTGGTACATGCCGACTACTGCTGCCATTGTTTCTGCCGACCATCCCCATCGGCCGCTAACCACCATCATTGGTCACGCGATAATTATCGCCATAATCTCATTGGTCACCATCATCACCGGCCATCTTCGCTAAGCATACCATCATCCGGCCATCTCGCTATTCAACGATGCCGCCACCGCCATCACTGCCGTTTTATCGCCGATCATTGCCAAACTTCCGTCGACAGGTAGTTGACACCTCTTTCGAGGGAAAAGAGCTCAC
The DNA here is from genome assembly GCA_021442155.1 of Cymbidium sinense. Lineage (NCBI taxonomy): Eukaryota > Viridiplantae > Streptophyta > Magnoliopsida > Asparagales > Orchidaceae > Cymbidium > Cymbidium sinense. The sequence goes on from CM038232.1 coordinate 69,446,516, forward strand.
CATATGAACTACGAGCCTTGATCGCTCCGCACGGTCCGGTTGCAGGCTGACGATCTTTCGAGGGAAAACTAGAACCTCACCGTATGAACTACGGGCCTTAATCGCCTCCAAACCCGGTCGGTCCGACAAGGGTAGTTGACGCCTCTTTTGAGGAAAAATCGGAGCCTCACCGTATGAACTACGGGCCTTAATCACCTTTGAACTCGGTCGGTCCGACAAGGGCAGTTGACGCCTCTTTCGAGGGAAAATCAAAGATGAACTACGGGCCTTGATTGCCTCCGAACGACCTCCTCTTAAGAAGAAGAGGGATACTCAAGCATATGAAGAGTGTGACTTCTCCCCTGGTCCTAGGGGTTTTATAGACCCCTATAGAGGCAAAAAGGTCAAACACTGCCAAAAATCACAAAAACCCGCTCAAAATCACCCAAAACGGATAAAAATGGGCAAAAATAGGCAAAATGGACAAACCTAATGGCTGTTTCGCTCGTCGTGTAGCCTTGCCGCCGCATGACGGTCTGCCATCTATCTCCATTCCACCATTATTCTCATACACTGCCATTTCCGCTGCTCAGCAGCCGCATCGTGAATCAGGACCGTGATGCGACCATATTCCTCCAGCCCATTCTCGCTGCCACCAACTCGCTCGCCGACAGAGCAGCCATGGCCGCTGAAGCCGCGCATGGGCACGCCGCGCCTAGCGCCATGCGTAAACGCTCAGAATCGCCGAATGGGTCCATAACTCAAATCTTGTGATACATACTCCGCTCTCATACCGCTTCCGCGTGATCATAATCTTGTGCTCCCATGAAGATCTGTTCTCTCAAAATGTATGGTTGATAGACCCGCATATTTCTTTGAAGAATGTACTATTTTCAAGTATTTGACGTATATATTTTTGGATGATTGAAATAATGTCATGCAAAAATAGGGGGGCAACTGATATGACACTTAAAATACTACTAGTCGAAGCACGAATCTTGATGTTAAAAGCAAGCTGATCCGAAGTTGAAACTGGTCGAGATCAAGCACTTAAAATATCATTGGAAACTTTGAGATATCAGTTAAATCTCTAAATAGCTCTCAAATATAGAGTGTTTATAGTCAAATCGAGCATCTTGATGAGCCGGATCTAATAAGCCCAATATCTCACAATTAATTTCATTGAGCATTCAAATACTTAAAATACATCAAATAATCAAAGGAATCATTTTGAGCCGTCCGATGAAGTGGAGTGGCGATTTTGCATGTATTTACAGACCCCACTCCATTCTATAAATAGCCCTCATTTCTCATATGAGGGGAGCCTAAAGAAGAGAGAGAGAGAGCTCTAATGCTTGAAGATCCTCCAAGCAATCTGCCACCACTGACAATCATCAACCACCACGGTTGCCACCACTGCCGATCCTCACGCCAATCTCTGTGGTCTCCATCATGAGGACCTTCATCCGTTGTCCCTCACCGCTCATCATCGCTACCACTAGCAATTGTTACCACTTGAATGTGACTACATAGTTGTTGTTCCCTTCTCATATATAATTCTATAATCCCGTTATCGGGAAAAATTTTGTACTCTGAAATAGATACATAGTGGAAGATTTTTGCTGGGCTAGGCCCCGTGGTTTTTCCTCTTTTTTCGAGATTTTTCCACGTAAAAATTTCTGGAGTTTTCTTATTCACTCTTTAAATACCTGTGTGTGTGCTATTTTTTATAACAAGGCTAAGACATAAATTTTCACTCTACCACAAATTTTCTAGCACGCAACAGGATATAAGGAAAATAGCAGAAAAGCATGGTTTCCAAATCCATAATATTTAAGGAAAACAAAAGAGAAACATAATTTAACTAAATTTGTAGAATAAGAGCAAAAGTATGGGGAAATGAAATTTAGAATGTTGTTACTATTACAGCTTAACATGATTTAGGTTAAATCCTACCAAACAATCCAACTCAAATCCATCTCCTCATTCAAATTCTATGGCGAGCTTAAATTTCTTGACAATTTTATATCCAACAATAATGATATTACCTATCTTAGTAGCTTAATAGATTCATGTTATTTTATTTTGAGTTTTTGGTCATTCTTAGCTCAAATTTAAAAATTGATGTCCTACTATGAAATCAGATGAATGTTTTCTACATTTCTTAATTTATATTTAAAAATGCATTAAATCCTTTTTAAAACTTTCTTAAACTTATTTGTACCAAATTTATCATACTTAAGTATATTAATACTTTGATTTTTAATTATGTGCATTATAGTAATGGGATATCAAAGTTTAGAGGTCATGAATGCATAATAGATTTCTTCTTTGGTGCAAGGGTATCACTATAGAATTTATAAATGATGTTGAGTACTTCATTTTTGTTTCATCGAAGCAATCATCTTTTATTAATGAAGGAACGCTTAGATGTCCATGTACGAAGCATAAAAATCAAACTGTTTTAACTCTAGATGTGTTGATTTATATTGTAGGAGATTTTAGCAAAACTTTTGGATTTGGACATCACATGGTGAATATGAACCACCATTTTGATAGTCAATACATTACATCAAGTGTTGGTCATGCACAAGAAAGTACATATATTGAGCAAATAAGAGGAGATGACATTTGATGCAATTGGACCTCACATTGAAGACACATTTGAAGAAGTACCTAATGTTAATGCACACAAGTTTTATGACCTATTAAGCACAGTGTAATGATTATTGTGGCATGGATTCACCTCTCATTCTAAGTTATGTATAGCTATCAAATTATGAAGCATTATAATAGATTTCAATATGACACATGAAATCAATTAGGTTGTTGGTTTGCTTAAGGAGACATCCCTATAGAAATTTAATTTCTAGTGATTATTATTATCCAAAAAATTGATTTTAAAGTTAATTAACCGCACAAATAATATATATTGCATTAATGGTTGTGTGTTTAATAACAAGGAAGATGCATCATATATTGATTATGGATGCTATGGTGCTCGAGATACAAAGAATGAAGTAAGAAACAACAAAAACAAGAGGACATTCCACAAAAAATCTTTTTATATGCCTATAATACTACATCTATAGAGACTAGTTACATTGATAACTACTACTGAGTATATGAGGTGGCATCACAATAGAGAGCCACACATTCTAATCCACCCATCATATGCTAAGGAATGGAAGAATTTTGATTGAATGTCAAATTTTGTTGTTGAACGAGAAATGTATATTCAGTTTATGTTAATGGATTTACATCATATAGTCCGTGATCATCATGTTATTGCAACACCATACAACCTTCCCCTAGATATGTGAATGATAAGTCCTTACTTATTTCTTTTATTTAGTTTTCCAATGTCACATAATCCTAATGCTAAGTTAGAAGTGTATCTACAACCACAAATAGATGATTTGAAAGTTTTGTGACAAGATGGTGAGTTGATATATAATGTCTCAAAGAAGTAGAATTTTAAAAAAAAAAAAAAGACAACATTGATGAGGACAATTGGATATTTTCTAGCATATGTCCTATTATCAAGGTGGAGTGCCATAGGGAAGTTGGTTTGCCCATATTATATGGAGTCATCAAAAGCTTTTATGTTGCATCTTGGTATAAGAAATTCTTGGTTTAACTATCATAGAATGTTCGCAAGCAAATAATCTTTAAAAGAAAGTGAGTTTAATTTTTTAAAATAGAGTTAAGAAGGGAAATTTGCCACTACAACTTATTGGAGATGACTTAATTAAACAAAGCATAGTATTTTTTGGGATTTACCTTATTATAAGTCAAATTTAATACGCCATAACTTAGACGAAGGACAAATATGTGCTGACAGAGCTGTGTTCGAATGGATTTAGTCTTTTAAAATGTTGGATGGGTATGCATCTAATCTTTTATGATGTGTTGACATGAGAAAAGAGAAATTATTTAGACTGAAGGGACACAATTGCCACATTTTTATGGAGTGCTTAACACCAATTCCATTCATTATATTACTAGAGGGATATAAAACTCATTAACTGTTTTAGCATTTTCTCAGAGATATGTGTATACACCTAAATATTGATGTGTTGCTATTATAGGAGAATAATATTCTAGTGATATTATGTAAATTGGAGCAAATATTTCCTCCTAGATTTAATGATTTTATGGAGCATTTACATATCAATTTTCTATAAAAGCCAAGAAATAGTGTCCTAGTTCAATATCCTTAGATGCATCCTTTAGAAAGGTTAAAATGATTATTATGCTCACTTTTAAATTTTATATTATATTACCTTGCATTTACTAATTTAGTAAATCATTTTATAGATTTCTTAATAAAAAAGAGGAGTGTGAAGAACAAAGCATACCTAGAAGGATCTATATATGAAGCATACCTTGTGCAAGAGACTATGCATTTTTGTTTATATTATTTTGAACATCATGTTCAATGTGGTTTAGAGTACCTCACAACAAAGATGCCAAATGTATGGATAGTGCTCAATCAATGTTAATAATCTTTTAAGAAAATGATAAAAACCATTAGTAAGTGTACATTAACATATCTTTCTGATAATGAGCTAGCTACAACAACACTTTATGTTCTACTTTACTGTGAAAAAGTACATCCCTTTGTAGAGTAAGTACACACTTCAAATAATATACATTATACTTAATTTTTAGATTCATAAATCTATTAATTTTATTTTTGCACATGGATAGATTTCTTGTCATAGTGATAGGAATATTTAATAGTGATATATGTAGTAAGTGTGTTGAAAAAGAATTTCCAAATTGGCTTAAGTCCTATAAAAGATTATTTATGTTAAAATTAAAGAATAGTTTGCATGATTATGATAATTAATTGACATAATGTAAAAAAAATATTTAAGGTTGAACATCAATTTAATAGAATTGAAAGAATTGCATGATCTAGCATGGGGGTCAATGAGATTTGTTAAAAATGTGTCCCATATTTTTAATTAATGGTTATAGATTTCACATTAGTTCTGGATTGAAGGAAGAAAAGTAGAAAATAGTGATGTGTGGGTTAAGAGAAATACTCATGTAGAAGATAAAGGGGATTATTATGATGTATTACATGAGTTTATTTAGTTAGAATATTCTAGGAAGTTTGAGAGAATTCTTATTTAATTGTGAGTGGTATGACCAACTCCTATTCGACATGCAAGAGTGCATTGAATTAACTAAATAAAAGGAATAGGATAAATAGAAAATATAAACCATTCATACTAGCCCAACAAGTACATCGTGTACTATGTGAGGTATCCAAGCATAATAAAAAAATGAAATGGTCTATAGCCATTAAAACTAAACCATGAGGTAGTGTTGAAACTAAAAATGCTATTAAATTCACTCACTAGGAGGAGGGAACTTCTAGATTTGTATAGTCCATTCTTGATATTCATGAACATATGGGTAATTTAGTTGATACAACTATTTCAGGAACATGAATTATATAAATAAAGATATAATAAGGCGATAAGAGGTAGAGAGTTTTGATGAGGAGACTAAGAATGACTTAGATAATTATATTGATGAAATTCATGAAATTAATGTTAGTTTTATACTTTCTAACATGTTTTATTTTTTTATAAGTTCCTTTTATTGTAAAATGATGTTGCTTTTTTAATCTCTTATAGATGTCTTAGAAGTTTAGGATCTATCACCTTTATTTTTAAGAAGAAGAAGAAGACCTCTAGTGGTCCACTACACCACCATCCTAAAACCACCAACACTACCCATAACACTCAACCCTAGCTCAAGATACTTCACCCAAGTTGGCATATACCACCAATTTTTCTTCTTTTCATCAAACCCACTACATCCACAACTATATACTAGCACACTAGCTTACTATCACCCAACCCACACACAGTTGACCAACCTCGCACCACCACACCCCTCCTACCATGCATGTTCACTACTAGATAGTGAGCATAGATACCAGTGGATCACCATGTGTTCAAGCATCTACATTCAGCCCTGAGGAAATATGTAAGTATCTTTTATTTAAATTACATAGAATTAATATTTCCAAGTTTTATAGATATTTGTTACAATGTATTTCATTTATGCAGTTCAATCCTTCAAATCGAACAATTCACAAGTCTAAAGATATTATAAGGAGTAAGTTTGACACTCCATATGTATCATGGAAAAAAAATCCTTCTTGCAATTTGTGATATGCGATATAGTGAGTTTGAGGTGAGTTATCTAGTTTCCTAAATTATGGCATCTTATAATGAATGTTTAATTAACATCATTTATTTCTTATATAGAGAGACATCTACTAGTTTCCAGAACATCACGAAAGGATACTACAAAATTTTGAGGGATGAGGGATGCATGCTTGCAAGATATGTTTATAAACATTCATAACTCTAATTAAAGGCCTTTATAGATTGGTGAGAGAGTGTGGGTTGAGCTTTATGTAGCTTGGGGTACCTTAGAGTACACTTGAAGGAGGGAGCGTAATAAACATAATCAAGCATCTTAATGCTAGAGAGATATGAAGAGGTCTGCATATAGGTTGTTCAAGATCACATATTGAGCTAAAAGGAGAATGACATGCATTTTAAAATTTTATTACTTAATTGATCATATGTTTAATCATATTAATACATTTAATTATAAGGACTTTTGTAGAAGGAAATGTTAGAGAGAGAGCCCATGGTATTAGAGCTACACATGCACACACATCAATAGTAGTAAGACTAATATTAAGTTGATAATAGATCCCAAAAAATCTGCATAAGTTATTTTACTTTTTTTAAAAAATGATAACAACAATTTATTTTGAAGATGTCACAGAAGTTAAATTTTTGTAGGATGATTATATTTGAGTGAGGGATATTCAAAGTTAGTCATACATAGAAGAGTTATCTTCGTAGCTTAATGATCTCACTTTGTGCAATAAGATACATGAGGGAAAAAAGGGAGGATTTATAGCCTAGGATCATAAAACATAGCTTATGATGTCTAGTCCTTCCAGTTAGCTTTCTCAAGTGGGGATATAATTGAGGAAGTAGTTAGAAGATAGGTTATTGCATTTTTTAATGAGATGATTGTGCATATGATAGAGATTTAAGCATAGATGCAAATGTAGATGCAAGAATATATAGTTATATTATGGATGTAGCAAAGTAAAAGAAAGGGAAAGTAATGATGGAGGAGGAGGAAGAGGAGACAATGGTAGAAGATTAGGATATTTACTTTGATTTTGTTATGTTTGTGAAAGTTGATTTGTATACTCTGGATATGAATGTAAACTTTAATTTGAACTTTGAATGATTGTTTGAAAAATATTATTTAATATAATTTGGTTCTCCATTACAATATTTTGGATTATTTATATTTTTATAAATATCTTGTGAGTATAGATGCATTATATAAATAATATATTGGAATTTTAAAAGAAAGATAACTTTAAGTAGGTCCAAAGTTATAAAATTTTTTTTACAAGTTTTTGGTAGCTTTTGCACCAGAAAATTATAACCTAACTTGTTGTCTACTATTATGTGACTATAATTATATTGAAATTGATAGTAAAAAGGATACAATATACCATCATTTTTTTCGTCAAAACCACCATAAATAAATTTTTGTCTTATTTCATCAAAATTTATTTATTTTATTTTCATTGATTTATTTCATTGAAAAATGTCCAAAATAGTACTTTTAGATAAGATTTTAAGAATTTTTGGTGAATTTGATTGACATAAATTAATGATTTTCCTATAATGTTCTTCGTGCTATAGATAAGTTATTGGGACATCCTCTAAGTGAGGAGGAAGTTCATTTTCTCCATTAGTGGCTTTTTCCCTAAGAAGACTTCTTTGAGTAGCCTCCTTATAGTAGTTCCCTTTATTGCAGTTCATGACATTATTTGTTAGCTTCAAGGTTTTTTTTTCGGGGCGGGGTGGTGTAGTGTGGATCTCCAATTATCAAGTAAAGACTCAAGCATTCTAGTACTTGGTAGATTTAAGAAATTTACTTCAATATATTTGAATGAGATGTTGGCGGGTTTCCCTTCTTTAACTCATTATAAAAGCAGCTAGTCATAGAAGAATGAGCCCTTCCCTCCAAAGAGAGAGGGTTGTATTATGGAAAAACTCTTGCTTATAGAACCTTTAGCCAAGTTTATTTCTATGCAAGGAGAATGACCCTCATCAAAGAGGTCATGAGCTCAATGGGAGAAGTGGTTTCCAAGCACAAAGAGGTTGGCGACCTTAGAAGGCTATCTCTCTTCATCGTTGCAATGAGTTAAGTGGATGTGGTGTTTACTTTTGGGTGTATATGGGGAGGGAGGGAACACACCAGAGATTTTTTCACTACTTTACACAGATGAATAAAGACTCCTAAGGCATGATGGGTCTTTGAATGTACTAGAGATTTTTTCGCTGCTTTACATTGATGAATAAAGCATGGTTTATATTAAATTAGGCTCTAAAGTTCCATATGGGGGCAAGCCCCCATAGTTAATTACATCCTAAAATGTAAGTTCCTTAGGAATACTCTTGATTAGAGTGGGCAATTATTATCTCTAAAGATTTCAAGGGTAGACTATAATAAATTGGTCATATTGAAAAATCAAATGAAAAAGATCAAGGGGAAGACTTATTTTGGAGGCCAAAGAGAATAGGTAGGAAATGCTCATGATACTAGGAAACTTAGTGAGCACTCCAATCTATCATATGATTGGGCTTTATAATTTTGAAAGTGATGAGGATTATTTTGTTAGAGTTAAAATTTTATTAGATTATTAGGGCTTATAATCCATCAACACAAGGTTGTGAAAAATCCTAAGAGATGAGGATTTATGCTAGTAGCCTGAAGGAAACAACTACCTCAGATCATAAATCTAGGGAGCTTTAGCACAAGCTAAAACATGACCTAAATTTAAATAAAAATGGGCATAACATTTACCTCTACAAGAGAGGATAAACCACCTGATTGCTGGGCTCACAACTGTATGGAGTGGCCACCAGCTAACTCCTCCTATGATTCAAATCTATGTAGTTCAGTCATATAAATTGTAAGATATCTAGGGTAGTTATTTATTTAGGAAGAGACTAAAATCCTTAAACCCACTCCCTAAGAGACTAGAGCATGAGTGGTATGAATAATGACTTAATCTAATGTAAATTTTTTTTCAAATTTTATTTCAATTTGACACATTATTTGACAACGAATTTAAGATTTTTATATGCATAAATGCATGAAGAAGGAAGGTTGTTAGCCAAATCAAAAGAGAAAGAGGGTGAAGCTCAGGTAGGGTTGCTCTCATAGGTCAAGCGATCTATGCGTGTAAGGATGGAGGCCCTCATTTTGCAAAAGAGATTCAAGATGCATGCATGGTGTGAAACAAACAACATTCAGCTAAGGGTTTGTTAAATATTTTAATTATCTTGATTTACCTCCTAGGCTTTTATTATGAGATTGTGAGTTGTTTAGATTTTAATTATGAGTGATCAGTTGGGGTAGAAAATTTATTTTATCTTGAGAGCCTAATTAGATCCAGGACACACATTAAGACATCAAACATTTAAGAAACTAAGAAAAGCATGTCATTTTTAGTGTGCAATTTAAACATAACATCAATCAATTTTATAAAGCTAACACAAAAGAATAATAGGCTAGGGTGGTCAGGTGTCATTGTACAACCCAAAAAGCAAAGATGAGTAGCTGAGCTCTACCCTTATACAATCTAGAATATGAAAGAATAATTACAATTTATAAATGCTAGGGGGGTAGGGGTCTTCTTTCCTCGTTCTTCGTATCTTCATCTCTTCATTCTTTGCTTCATTTGATTTGGTAGGTTTCAAGGAATCAATGGAACCCTATGACTAAGTCTTCTGGCCAATATTCATCCTTATCTCCCATAGCACTAATCTTAATTTCTAATGCAAAATTACATTAAAAATAGAATAAGTAAATCTGACTACACCTATAAAATAAGTGTTAGCTAAACATACATACAATCAAAGTAGTTATATTTATAATTTGGACTTAGCACCTTACACATGGGTAACCAAGCCCACATGTCCTAACTTGGATCATGCTAAGGGGGTTTAAGAAACCTGCAAAGAGAGCATTTATATTTGTTGTTAAGCACCCTTAAGCACAATCCCTTGCAAAAATATGATTAGCTAATATCGGCCTAACATCTAGTCTACGAAACATATACCCTAACATCCAATCTAAAAAATACATCACAAAATGAAATATACATCACCTTATGCACCATCCTAACCTAGGACTAGAAGTGGTGACTTAGTTCTAAGGTGTGTGTTAAGGTTTGTGTTGTATGTCTCAACTAAGCATTAGAGTTATAGTTTTCTAAGTGCAAATAGATCTAATTTAACATAAAAGGTTGGTTTCACTTGAAGTTGTTTAATGAGTTTGAGAATTTTAATTTGTATTTTATTTTATTTCATTTGATTTAGACTTAGAAACTAAGTGTTATAAAGAGAAGAAAGAGGATTACCCTTTTTCATCCCTACATTAAGCCACTTTATGTAGCATGTTAATTCGATTTCATTTTCTTTTGTGAATGGCTTGTTATACATTTTAAATCAATCTTAAGTTCATGTTCACTTTAAATAACTTCATTCAATATGTAAGGCATCTTAAGATAAATTTAATGAATTACTATCACATGACATAGATCAATCATTCCTTTCCATCACATATAACATGCATATGATTTTAATCAAATCAACCTACATATGCAATACATTTTGGCATACTTAATGATGAATGTATGTATATTTAGATTTTATATTTTATTTGATTAAATTATTTAAACATACTAATTTAAAGCGTTATCCAAATTCTTATACAAAAATACATAGGGATGAAATTAAATAGGTGTGTGTCATTGTTAACCAGGGAAGTGAGGTAATCAAATGACCTCCTTGGGGCCAACTAAAGCTTTATATTCCTGGGATGTCCAAACTATATACCCATTTGTAAACATGTGTAAATTTTTATACGTGAACATAAGGAAAGAAGTTCCAAATCATATGGCTAATTATCTCAATCACGTAGTCAATTATGGATGCATGCATCTTTGATATAAGAAAGGGGATTCAATTCCATAATTAAACATACACACACATGTATAAGAGACATAAGCTATTACATACCATTGTTAACTAGGAAAGTAAGGTAATCAAATGATCTCCTGAGGGCTACTTAAAGTCTCGTATTCCTGAGATGTCCAGACTAAACACTTGCTTTTCTCAAATGCATATGGATGTATACATAACTAAAGGGAGAAAAACCATGCAAAGATTGTATTTTTATTTTATTGAAGCATTTACATATGTGGAATAAAGTTCTATCCAATTTCTAATGCAGAAATACATGTAGATGAAATCAAATAAGTACGTGTCACTGTTAACCAAGGAAGTGAGGTAATCAAATGACCTCCTTGGGGCAAACTAAAGCCTCGTATTCCTTGGATGTCCGGACTATATACTTATTAACATTCAAATACATATAAAGCTACACATGAACCAAAGAAAAGAGAACTTTACTTCACATATCTAGGCTATAAGCACATGTAAACCTATATGTACTCATAACTACTATCACTTTAATCAATGTAATTGATTTATAAACTTTGGAAACATAATTCAGATTTATTAGTGATAATAGTCACACATATATTAAGTTAAGTCAACACATGCAAGCTTACATAAAGGAAAACCATTTGATTTAATTAACTTTGTAAAGATGAATGCATGATTTCAAATGGCACACACCATTTAACATGATTGGAAAGAAATAACTAAACATAAATATATAATTTCATTCAGTTGAATTAATTCCTAAGGACAATCATATCGAATAGAGTTGTTTAAAATAATCCAAAATTCTTTATGTATTATTTTAATTTCATGTTCAATTTGATTTAAGGAATGTAAGAAGGAGTTTGCTAATCCTAACCCATCCTGATGTTTATAAGTTAATTTGGTTTAATGAAATGTGATTAAGTTGATTTTATGGATTAGTTAGGTTATGATATGCATTAGGTCCATTAATTAACCCTTACTTATGCTACCTTAACATAATTATCCAAATAATTGTGAGCCAACATGATATGCAAATGAATTGAAAAGTAAATTAGACATGGTCCTAGGAAATGAAAGGGCTTAATGTAATTAGCTTATAATTATTAGTTAATTAGATTATGAAACTTGATTAATTACTTTTATGATTTTCCACACATGTGGGTAAATCATGATTTCATTAACTTCCTTAAGGTTATTAAACACCTAAAGACCTACCCCTTATTTAATTAAGAAAGGTCGATGTGATTGAGATTTTAATTTAGTTAATGAAGTCATGAATTAATTAATTAAACTCTAACGTAATTGCAAAATTGAGTAATTATCCTTCAAATGAAATGGGCTTAGGGAAAAGATTAGGAAAGAGGTACCAATTATATTCCATGAATTCCCTTAATTAATTAAGCAAGATCTGATGTGATTTAGATTTTTTAATTTCACTAATTAAGTAATTAATTAATCAATTAATCCTTAATTAATCTTTCTTGAAAAGTGAAAAGAACTTTGGGAAATAGATTAGGAAAGAGGTCCCAATCCAATTCCATAAGTCCCCTCACGATTAGGCAATGATTAATGAGCTTAATTAATTGATTAGTTATTGTTCATAAGATTAATTAATCTTTAATTAGATTAGGGCTGTAATCGAGCCGAGCCGAATCGAGTACTTATCAGATTGGACTTGGCTTGGATAAATTAAAAGTTGTTCATGTTCGCTTCGAGTTCAAGCCGAGCTTTCACATGGATGTTCAAGCTTGGCATGCTTAATTTTATATATGTTCAAGCTTGATTTGTACTTGGTTTTGAAATAGGTGAACAATTACATAATCAAGTTCTTTGAATAAGCTTAAAATAAGTTCTAAAATTTTCTCTAATTTTTTGTTTGGATTACTTCCTTAAATCTCATATAATGAATCATGATATAAGTTCTCCACACAATATAAAATCTAGATTCTTAAAAATAAATAAATCATGAAAAATTCTATAAGGGGTAAGCTTGACTAAAACATACATAAAAATCAAGAGCTATTTAAAATTTTATGATGAAATAAATTTATAAAAGAAGATGGCGATTGGTCATTTTAAAATATAAGCATACTATCGATTATTGTTTAAAATAAATGTGACTTAAAACTAAGAACACAGAACCTTTAAAAAAAATATAAAAATAGATAATCAAATTTGTATAACATACATGTTTTGCTGAAATTACAACAATTTCTCTTTAAAATAAGGCGTCTATAACAAAAATAATAATAAATAACTTAATTTGAAGAAAAAACTCAAAAATAAAGAGTGCATACTTAGATAAGACGTATATATGGAACAAGCTTTTATCGACCTCTCAAAATAGAAAAGTGCTTCAAATTCATAAGAGAATGAAAATATATTGTTATTTTCTCATAAAAAATATGATTAAAATTGAAAACACCTATTCATAATGATTCAAAAACATTCATTGTTCTATTCAAAACTTGATAATAGTTCTTCCCAAAAATATGCAATCATTCATATATTTAGTGGATTAATAACATGATACTATTCTTTACATTGAATGGTTGCAACAAAAATTTTATAATATAACCTTCTAAGACTCCTTAAGAAAGATTAATGACTTTGATGTCTTCCTTATCCTGTTAAATAAAATAGAATTAATATAACTCTTTTACTATAAATATATTATCAACTTAAAAATAAAAATGAACAACATACCATTGATTTTTTCTTAATCTCATAATAATTTCTAAATCAATCACTTCCATACATAAGAACTTGAATAGTGCTTGTACCCAAGGATGAGCGATATGTATCTATTACTCGGCCGCCAGCACTGAAAGTGGATTCTGATGCAATAATAGTAATAGGTATTGATAGCATATCACAAGCCATTTTAGATATTATTGAAAATTTTAACCTGTTTTTTTCCACCACTCTAAAGCATCAAATTGGTAATGATCATTACTCTTATCAGGAATATGAACACCATCTTCTAAGTAAACATCAAGTTCAAATTTTACATTCTCATTGGCATCACTCCTAAGATAATTTTCAAAGATTTCTCTTCCATTCTCAAAAGACTTGCCTCTTAAAGTGAAACAAGTGTTACGCCCAAAGTGACTAACAACTTCTTCATTCGAAGTTGTATTTCCTATGATATTTGAAGCATGAGCATTTGCATAATCATTATGCAATAGTTGTAGTGACTCACGAATGGTTGTAACATGCTTAGCTACTTCATTTGGAGAATAAATTTTAGAAAATGCAAAGTTAACTAACTTTATCTTATTTCTCGAATCAAGTACTGCAGCAATAGAAATTAGCAAGTTACATTCTCCCCAATATTTGTCAAACTTCTCTTTCATGTTCAAGGCCATTAATCTCATATAATCAACACCATTTATAGAAACTTCATCCAACACATCCTTGATTCTCCAAAGATCAGAAAGAAATAGATTTGAAGTTGGATAATCCGTTCCTACAAATAAAGTTTGCATACTTACAAAATAAAAATAAAAATAAATGTAATGATAGATAAATGAAAGAAAATATTTAATGTAACTTGAAATTATATTTGTAACTTGATTAAATAAACCCAAAAATGAGCAAAAATCTTCAGCTTTATTCCAATCTTCTTCACATGGGCAATATGTGTAAGATGGATCTCTATCTTGATAGCGAGGAAATAGTTCTCTAAACTCCAATGCACATGAAAGCATGGCATAGGTTGCATTCCATCTAGTGCAATAATCAAGTATTAGCCTCTTGTTAGGAAGTTTAAGTTTTTTTGAAATTTCATTGAACATATTTAATCTTGTAGTGGAAGCTGAAATATATTTCACACTTTCTCTTATATTACAGATAATATGGCTTATCATAGAAAGACCATCTTGTACTATGAGATTTAATATGTGTGCACAACATCGTACATGAAATTATTTCCCACTCAATGGAAGCTTCTTTTGAAAGTTTATGCTATCAAAAAAGGCCAACCGCTTTATCGTTATATGAAGCATTATCCAATTGTAACACTAAAACTTTGCCTTCAATTTCCCACTCTTTCAAAAATTTATAAATAGCATCATGAATATCATGTGCTCTATGTGGTGGATTAACATCAACAAAATTTAAAACCCTCTTTTGTAGACACCACTCTTTATCAACAAAATGCCCTATGATAACCATATATTGAATTTTTTTGTCCGGACTTCCATAAGTCTATTGTTATGCTTATCATCCCTACTGAACTTAACAAACTTTTCAATCATTTCTTCTCAATTTCATAACTACTGATACAATCTTGCTTTGCCATTGCATGTAAATTTTCTCATATTGTGGACTAGCTCTTCATCAAAATATTAAACACTTCATACTCTGTAAAAGTGAAAGGAAACTCATGCACCATGATCATATGAGATGTAATCTCACTAATTTTAGCATGATCATACTTCCAAGTTTGCACGCTACTCTCACTATCAAATGTAAGTGTTGATTTTCTCATAGTGATAAGTAGTTGTCCCTTTCCTAAAATTTTTGGACAAGTTTGAAGATGCCTTTTATATTGTGTTGTTGTGCCATCCTTATTTTTTTCATGTATAACTTGCAATGATTGTGTTGCACTTTCTCAACACCACTTCTTAACTTTACAATAGTGAAGTCTTTCCAAACATCAAGTTCTCTTTCTTTTCTCTCTTCAAAAGGGTTTTCTTGAATATCATCATAACAAGATCTACACTTCTTTCTGGCACTTATAATAACATTAACATCTACATCCGCTTGAGTCTCATTCATGATTTCAACACTAGAAAAAGGAAAAATAATGATCACTCCAAAAAAAGTCTACTACATCATTATTAAATTAAAACATTTACTACAAAAAAACTATATAAAGGATAAAAATGTTATAGGCTCATATAAAAAATGTTTTATTAGTGCCATCATAGGATGAGAGATATTAGGCTTGAATCTTCCAAACCCTAAACTAAAAGAAGAGGTTAGTAAAATGTTGAAAATAACACTCTCAACTTCCAACAAACTAAGATCTACAATAGTAGCTGAATTTGATTTATATATATATACAAACAAGCTATAATCCGAATTAAAATAAACCCAATCTAGAAGAATATCAAAGACCAAATAGAGCTCACCAACTAAGTTGCACTAAATGAAGCAAAAAAGATATAATCATTTCCTTTCAAAAAAAAAACTATCTTTCAGGTTGCCACTTGCTAGTGGCCTTCCAATAAAAGATATACATTAAATTTAATAAAATGGGAGGGATCCATAACTCTTTTTCTATATCACTTCCATCAATGTCTCCATAACTCTTTTTCTATAACAAATAACTAAAATTGAAATTCCCAAATAGAATATTTTTGACATAAGTCAAGCACAAAATATCTAGTAATATTTGAGTTAACAAATACATGAGAACAACTACCAATAGGCAACAAAATAATGAATCAAAATCAAAGAAATTGAGAATGCAGAACAAGGCTTACATCATAATATTATGACACTAGCATAAAATCAAGTTGGTATTACTAATATTCCTTGGTGCATTATAAAAATAAAGAAGGGCTGTGAAGCTAATTGGGAATCACACTCATAAAAGAAGACAAAAAAAGAAAGTGAAATAGTAGTTAAAATGAAACCCTCCAACTATAAGGGGCTAGATTATTATAGAAATGACTATTATGATAGAGTTCACGATGGATATTTAAAGATCACCAAATCATAATATTGTCAGCACTCAAGACTAAAGAACCTTCCTAAGCCTAGAATAAATCAATGCATAAGAACTCTATTATCAATGCACAAGCATATCAATAAGTGAGAGGATTGGCACACAAGTAGACAGGTGATAGAGCATTAGCACACAAGTAGACAGACGATAGAACTTCATTATCAATCTTAGTAGTTAGCAAAAAATTACTTAATGCCATACCTAAGATGACCAGAGATTGAGAACTTGAGAGAGAGACAACAACTAGGGAAGAAGTCAAGAGAAAAGACGTAAGAAAACATAGAGGTAGGAAGTTGAAGAAGAAGAGAGAACGATCAGTTCAAGCCACTGTTTCCTCCGATTTACCTTGTGAATCGACTGAAATTGATAAGAAGATTAGAGAATGCTAGCAGAAGTCGAAGAGAAGACGAGTGAATGCCTACGGAAGTCGATGCCGAAGCCAAGTTAGGGCTTCGACGCTTCATTTCAAGGGACGAATCGATAGAGCTTAGGAGTAAGGGCAACGTTTACGAAATGTGAAAACCGAAATGTGAAATGTGAAATGTCGACCTCGACAGTCGGCGCTAGGGCTTAAATAGTTAAGCACTTCGTTTCGAATTTGGATGAACCGACGGGTAGGGGAGGCATAGAGGCATAGAGCTTAAGTTTTAACTTTTACGTCAGCCATTTCATCATTTATAAATTAAATAAAATAATTTATATACTTTAATGAAATATTTAAATAATTAAAATGAGTTTCTTTTTATTTTGTGTATTTATCTTATAATTTATAAACTATAATATTAATTATATTTTATAAAATTTAATTAAATATATCATATATTTTTATAGATTATACTAGTAAATTTAGTAAATTATAATATTTTTATTAAATATATAATTAAAAACTTATAAGTTATATTTAATCATATTTTGAAGATAAATATATGAATTATTATCAAATTTAATATCAACTAATTAATAAATTACTTGTCGAACAATAAACGAGTATGTTCATGAACATGTGAGAAGATCATGATCATGTTTTCATTTAACATCCGAGTTTTCAAAAGCTCAAGATTGTTTGTTTATTAATGTGAACAAACATGAACGAGCATTAATCGACCCGAGTTCGAGTAGTTCAACGAGTGCACTAGTTCATTTACAGCCCTAAATTAGATTAAGAGAGTGATTAGTGCTTAATTGATTAATTTTCCTAATTAATTAACTAATAAATCTCAATAAAATTAGGGAGGTAGAAGCCATCCCCTTAAATAATAAAGTTTGAGGTTAATTAGATAATTAATTAAGGAAGAATTAAGGTAAATTAATTTTTTTAATTAAACTACTATTTAATTAATTGTTTTTTAAAAAATTCCTTTTGAAATACCTTTAAAATGAGTATTTATATATATATATTTTAGATTTTCTATGATTTGTTATGATTTTATGAAGATTTAGCCTTTAATTCTAATTAATTGGCCTTAATTAAACCTAATCCCGCTGGTGTCACATGGCATGCTGATGCAGTGCACTTTTCATGTGGCGTCACAGGATTGGATATTTAAGTTGTTACCATCAATGCTAAGTTAGCTAGTGGCGAGATGTATTTTCTTGTGCATCGTTCGATCTAAGATCGGATGGCTACGATTAATCTCGTAGTTAAAAATGGTTAAAATGGATCGATCTAATTATATTTAATCACAACCATCCATTTTGATCATGCTAAACGGATGGTGTGTGATCAATCATCCCGCAAGAGACGAGCGACAGAGCCCGTTCTGCATTGCTCGCGTGATCCAAGCTCACCCGAGCTCAGATCCACTCCAAATTGATCCCACACTTCATGACAATGATCAGAGGGGATCTAATGGTCAAGATTGGTGCACAAGCACATTCTCTTTGAAAAGCTCCAAATAAATTTGAAGAAAGCTTGGTTTTAATGGAATTACCTCACCGGAGCTAAGACCGGCAACTCGCATGCTTGAGAAAGCTTTGTCTGGTTGAGACAAAGCCTTGTTGAGCTATAATTGGATTGGTTCCTTGTTGATTGCTTGGGAGGCCAAGATCTATCACTTGGAGGCTCGATCTTGATCGAATTCCTAGCTCTGGTGGTTAAGAAGCCTTGGGAAGGATTTATTTGGCTTCGACGAGATGCGAGAATGGTGTGTATAAGAGGAATTAGGATTTGGTGAAGGATTGAAGGAGTTGGCATGAAGAGATGGCTTGCTTATTTTGGCTGTGCTCGAGAGCGGGGAATTCTGATGAGGGAGGCTTTGGGAATGCTCTGGAGCTTGCTAGGGACTTTCAAAGCTCTCTTAAAAGCTTGGGCGAATTGAATGGATCTCTTTCCAAAGGAGAATTGAAGGGCATATCCCCGATTCCTTGTGATGGATGGATGGGATTATCTCCACTTTTGGCCACCATTCTGAGTTGTCTCCATCACCTCCACATGGCATGAGTTGAGTGGAGGAAGGCTTGGGAGGTGGCTCAAGGAAAATATGGGTTGAAATTTGCCCATGGGGTTCTCGGCTTATGAAGGAGGTGAGTTAACTCACCTCCCTTTGGTCCATGGAAATCCTAGCCCACTTAGGGTGCGCTAGGTGGCTAGGTCAGATGCCAAAATGGGTGCTTGATGGCTGCCAAAGGAAAAGAGAGAGTGAACTTTGCCAACTTTGGCAAAATTCCATGTGGGGAGGCAAATCCAAGAGAAATTTGCCTTGGGTTTGAGTTCAATTG
The DNA here is from genome assembly GCA_021442155.1 of Cymbidium sinense. NCBI lineage: Eukaryota > Viridiplantae > Streptophyta > Magnoliopsida > Asparagales > Orchidaceae > Cymbidium > Cymbidium sinense. The sequence goes on from CM038232.1 coordinate 69,466,043, forward strand.
GGTTTGGACTGGTTTTAGGCTGATCCTAAGTGGGTTTGGGTTGGGTTAGGTCAGCTCCCAAAGTGTCATGGGTTAGTTTCAAGGGTTTTGGCTCAATTTGGGTCATATGGGTCATGTTGGGTCATGTTTGGTTAGGTTGACCAATTTGGTCAAATTGGGTCAAACTAAGATTGGGTTAGGTTCAAATGATGATTTGAAGTGTTTTTGTTAAAGTGGTTTCAATCGATGTGGCCTAGGTTTGATTTTGGCTCATTTGGAATCAAATGGGTCAAATGGGTCAAGTTGACCAATTTGACCAAATTGGCCAAATTGGCTTGGGTTAGGTGTTGGTTCATGTTCAATTGATCAATTGAAGATTATTGTGGGGCTTTGGTTTAAATCAATTTGGATTTAATTTAGATTTAAGCCAATTATCACCTTTAGGTCAATTTGGGCTAAGTTGGTCCATTATGTTCAATTGGCCAAATTGGGCTTAATTATGACTTTGGTAAAGTTCAATAATCAATTTGAAATTAACTTGAGTCATTGCTTGCAATCAATTTGGTTTGGATTATGATTTGCCTATTTTGGCCATTTAGGTCAATTTGCATCAACTTGGTCAAATGGCTAATTGAGTTTGGTTTGGCTTACTTTATGGTGAAGTCATGTTCAATCATTTATTATGGTTTGATATGATGCTATGGTTTCAATTGATTTAGTGGAGGATAGGTTTTGGCTAGTTTGGGTTCACATGGGTTAAGGGTTGACTTGGTTAAATGACCAAGTTGACTTAGTTTGACCCAATTTGAGGCAAATAATCATCGTAAGGTGATCAATAGTCATAGTATGAGGTTTAGATGGGCTTGGTTCAATCCAATTTGGGTTGGATTAGAACTTAGTTTAAATAGGTTCTTTAGGTCACTTTGGGTCAAGTGAACCTAAATGGGTCAATTGGCTTGGTTTTGGTTTGATTAAGGTTTAATTGAATTTATATATGAGTTTAGGATTGAAATATAAATTCAACTGCAATCAATTTTGGATTCAATAGGTTTTGGTTCATTTTGAAATTTTAAGTCAAAAGGGCTAAGTTGGGTTTGGCTTGATGATTGTAGATTTCATTTTTATTTAGATAGATGATTGAAGGATTGATTGATTCAAGAGAAAATCCATTAATTTTATTTTGATTTAAATGAGTTTTGGTTAAGTCTAAAGAATTATCTTAAAGGGTTCATATTGGGTTTTGATTTGATTTTGGATTTGGTTTTAGTCATTTGAATGTATATTTTAATTATATTTGGGAAGATAGTTGAAGATATAATTAATTCATAAGAAAATCAATTGAGTTTGAAGTGATTTGAAGGAAATTTTGGCTAACCTCATGAAAGTGGATCAAAGGGCTTAGAAGCAAATTTGATTTAGTTTGATTTAATTCTATCATTGGAATGTGGATTTCATTTATATTTGTGGGATGATTGAGTATATAATTGATTTATGAGAAAAAATTTGATTTTGGGTTATCTTGGGTTAAGATTTGGCTAAGCTCATGGAGGTAGGTCCATATGGCTTAGGAAGGGTCTTAACTTGACTTGATTTAGCTTGATTTAGTTTTGATCATTTGAATGTATATTTAATTTATATTTGGGAAGATAATTGATGGAATAATTGATTTATGAAAAAATCAATTGAGTTTTACTTGATTTGAAGACAAATTTGGCTAAGCTTATGAAAGTGGATCACATGGCTTAAGAGGGATTTGGAGCTTGGATTTGATCTTGGGTTTCAATCATTTGGAGTCAAATTTAAATTTTAATTTTGATAAATGATTGAGGGATTGAATTGATCTTGGAGAAAATCAATTGAATTTGAATTGAATCAGATTTAACTAGGGCTAAGTCCATGGAATTCAATCATTAGGCTTAGGAAAGATTTTTAGCATGGATTTGATCTTGAGATTGATTGTAAATTTTTGAAATTTAAATTTGAATTCAAATTTGGGGTTTTGTTTGAGAAGGAGAACATGGATTGGATTTAGGCTATAGGGTGGGTAAGTCTTCCTAAGTCCCTAAGGCATAACCTACACCTATGACTAACCCTTCTAAGTCTCTAGGCTTAGGTTAAGTGTTCACCTAATCATGAGAAGTATCTTAAGACTAAGGAGCTCTTAGTGTCTATAAGAGTCCTAGGTCTATGATGAGATTGAGAACTCACTCCAAAAGTGAGGTCAACAATGGATCTTTTCACTTTAATATGGGTTCTAATTTTATGTTTAATTACTTGTGGATCAAGGGAGCACTCGCTATTGAGTGGCTTATGAATAAAATAATTAGGAAGTTTAAGAAATAAAAATGTAATGAGTAATTTCAAGCTTTTGTTTAAACCCTTTTTATGTAATAAAAACTTGTATTGAATAAAAAGTAATTTGTTTAATTCACTTGCCTATTTATTTTATAATATAATTCAAGTTGTCATATTTATGACAAGTTTGTTGAATTTTTACCTTGCTAGAAAGTAGGTCATCATTATTCTATCATGATATCTCTAACAAGATTTTGTAATGATTATATAAGATTTTTACATTAAATGTTGGATATGATGCACCCACATTTCTCAAAATTTACCCTGCCTTTAAATACTATTGTCTATAGTTAAGTGAGCCTTTATTGTAGTTATTATTTGAATTAGACAAGTAGTTCCTTCTCTATGTGAGTTTTTTTTCGTTTGTAATGGTTCTTTGAATGGGTAGCTATGAAGAAGAGTGTTACCAACTTTTTTGATGAGAAAGGTGATAGATTCATATATTCTCAAACTTATAGAGTCATCATTTTCTATGTGTACTACCTAGGCAGTGCTAACTTTTATGTGTGTTTTGCTCATGAGGTTGAGCTTGTTAATAGTGTGAAGGAGGACAAGCTCTATGCCTCATTGAACCATTTTTAGTGTGGCCTTTAAAATCCCCTCTACACTAATTTTGTAAAAAATATTGAACTTATATGCTATAGTGCTCACTTAGGTCTTAATTATACATTTATCTTCTATACTTGCCACTCAACATTCTTAATACTATTTAAATGAAATAAAATTTTGTACTCATCTTTATTTTGGATGCTTTTGTATTGTGACTATTTATTTAATTTGTGTTTGAATTTACTCACTTGTGGAATTATACTTTTTTGTTGATAAAATATTTTGATTAAATCATACTTATTTAAACCAAGTAGTTGCCTTATTAAGTTGTCAACTTGTAAAGTGTTGATCTTTTTATATCCGTCAATCATATGGAGTTTCACTCATAATTTGTAGTCATCAATTGTGCTGTGTTGGTCTTAGTTTATAATCCCCAATCGCATAGTGTTGGTCTTTTGTAGTCACTAATCACATAAAATGTTGGTCATAGTTTTTAGTCACCTACCACATAGTGCTGGCCTTAGCTTGTAGTCACCAACTATGTAGTGTTGGTCTTTCGTAGTCCCCAACAACATTGAGTTGGTCTTTTATTGTTGCAAACCACAAGGAGTTAATCTTTTGTGGTCACCAACCATATGGACAATTAGTTTTTAAAATTCAAAGAATTAAAGTCATCAGCACATTCTTAGGTTCCAACTTATTTTTTCCACCTCATGTACCTTTGGGTGCTATAAGAAGTGCTTCTCTCAGTTATCTTGGTACTCAAATGCATATGAGACTTGATTATTTTATGTTAATTAGTTTAGGTGAGTAGGTTTTAATCTATTTTGTGTGGACTTTCCTCCTCCTAGGGACCATAGCTTTCTTATAAGGAGTAGTCTCATCACTTTTGTGCTCGATAGTTTTTTGAGTGGAGCTCTATACACTTAGGCTAAAGGTAGCTCACCAAATCTAAGCTTTTTATTTAATTCAAGTGTAGCTCACCAAGTTATGCCTTATGCTTGGGGCAATACATAGCTCATTTAATTAGGCTCACTAAGTAAAGTTCTACACTTAAATGAAGCTTTTTTCTTGGGCAAAAATGTAGGTTGTCGAGTGACTTGTGCTAAAACATAGCTCCCTGAGCTCTATTAAACTAGGGAAAAATGTAGCTCTCTAAGTAACTTAAGCCAAATGTTACATATCTAGTAGCTTGGGCCAAATGTAGCTCACCAAGTGACTTAAACTAATGTATATCTTTCCAAGTTACTCAAACAAGTGTAGCTCACCAAGCTATTTGAGCCAATGTAGCTTGTTAAGTTACTCAGGCTAGTGTAGCACACTAAGTAAGTTTCTAAACTTAAGCCAATATGTAGCTTACTGAGTGCAACTTCATAACTTTTAAACAAATGTCTTCTTAAATATTCAAGGTTTTTTCTATGTCCTTATTGATTTGTTCAAGAAAGACTTATCATAGGTGAGTAAACAAATTTTAAGAGGAAGTGCATATAAATTTTGACATATCTTTAAGATAGTAAACTAGGAAGATTGGCAAGGAAACAAAATTTTTTTAAATATCAAAATTTTTCTCTATATGTACTTGAGTAATAAAGAAAATGTTCATAATTAATAGCTTATTTTATAAAAAAATAGATATAAGGATAGAACTTCGCTTAAGGGCATAACTTCTTTACATATATATCACATTCTAGGTCTGGGGTACATCTTGTCTTGAGTATATTTATAATTGGTTGGCTCTTAGTCTGACCAGTTTCTTGACAATGTATGGTCCATCCCAAGTATGAATGAGTTTTTCGAGTACATTTTGTCAAGCAGACCCTTTTACCTATTTCAACACCAACTTGTCAAGACTAAAGTACTTCTCCTTGATGCTATTGTTGTAATATTTAGTCATCATATTGGTTTCTTCTTACCTTAGTGTTGATTCTATGCATTGCTCCTCTAGTAGGTCAATCATGATTTTGAAGGCTTCTTTAATTTCTCCCAATTTATAGTGTCTTGGTTAGGCTCGGCAGTCACCATGACCCTATTTCTATGCAACTCATACTTAACGAGCAATACATCTTCTACTCTATGTGATTGGGAGAGTGTTTGCTCAATTTTTAATGCTGGAATCATCTTGAGCACCCAAAGTATGGTGGGTAGGGCATCAAACCACTTTGTCTAGGTGTCTTTAACTTTCAACCAATTAAAATCTTTTTATTCATCATTTCCACTTGACTGTCAATTTATGGGAGATGAGGTGAAGTGAATTTGAAGTAGATTCCCTAAGACTTACAAAACTCTTTTAGTTGCTTATCAACTAACTAGTGGTCCTTATCTATAGTGATTGACATGGGTAGTCCATACTTGCATATAATATCAATTCAAATAAAGTTTTAAACTATCTAGGAAGTTATCATGGATAAAGGCTTTTGCTTTAATCTAATTATTAAAATAATAAACATTGAGAAGTATGAATCTCCTTTACTCATTAGTGATTGGCAGGTCCATCCCCCATACTTCAAAATGCCAAGAACTTGTGATGGGTAGTTGAGGCTATGGTGGTCGTAACTGAATAGGAGCAAATTTCTACCATTTCTCTCATCTTATAGTAAAGTCTTCAGCATTTTTTCTCAAGGTTTTCTAGAAATATCTTTATTGCAGGATACAATGGGCAAGTGTCATTTCTATAGAGTAACTGTCACATTCTATTGAATGTACCTAGCTAGTGTAATCCCAAAATTTCAATTATGATTAGGACACATGGAAACACTAGAGGAGATCTCATGCATTTTTAGTCTGATGCATCACAATTTAGACCAGACACACATGATCTACTCAATAGTGCTTTGAACACAACCCTATCTCTTAGTGAGAAAAATACAATGATCTTAGGGGAAGTCTGAGATCTCAATCTTATATGCACCTCATAGGCCTAGACACATGGAGCATTGTCGGACATGAAGCACCACAAAATTAATTTAGATAAGCAAAACTATTATAGTAATGCCATATTTTGAACATTTTCAATGAGTGATATCTCCAAGGAGAGGGATGCTACCATTGAAGAATGTAAAAAATAGCTATCGTATGGGTGAACCGATATAAATAATGGAGGAAAATTAATGTAGGGGACTTTTTTAGATCTTTATAGTGAAAGAGATTTTCTTGAGAGATGTATTAGGGAAGACCAACATATTTGGGAAGCATTCATGTTCCAAGCCTTTAACTTTAGTTCTAGGAGTAAATTTGCTAAATAGGAAAATCATGAACTTCCAACAATCAAATTAGCTAGAAATTCTTAAAAATTTATCAAAAAGTATTATTTTTGATGATTTTCTTGCAAAAAAAAAAAAAACTCAATGGTAAAACACGAAATAGAAATAAATTTAAATGAAAAAATGATTGTTGAAAATTATTTTTGGTGATCATTTGATGAAAAAAAAATAATGATATATTTTATCATTTTAACATCAATTTAACATAATTATCATCATATAATAGTTGATGAAAGTTTGCATTATAATTTTCTAGTGGAAGAATTGTTACAAACCTATATTACTTTTTAAAAAATGACACCTACTTGTTAATAGGCTATGGCACCCAAGAAAGAGGAGGTGAATTTGGTTTTTAAAAAATAATTTTAGAAAGCTTAATTTTAAGGGGTCGTTTGTGATCAATTTTGTTTTATTTTATTTTTTATTTTTTATTTTTTATTTTATTTTATTTATGTTTTGCTTAAAAATAAAATTTATTTAATTATACTTGTTGTTTAAAAAAAATACTAAAAACATCTTTTAGATATTATGAGTATTTTTAAAAATAATGTTATTTGTTTTTAAAAATAAAAAATAAAACCACATAAAAACACTCTAAACAAACATATTTTCAAAAATAACATAAAAATAAAAACAAAAATAGAAAACAAAATTGATCCCAAATAGCCCCTACACTTTTGTATAAAAATTAAATTTTTAGTGATAAAGCTATAGAGAAATAAAACAACAATCAACAACAGTATATAAAAGTAAAGTGCAAAAAAAGAAAAAATGTATAATAATATATGTTATGTGAATGAAAGAAATGAAAGATAGCTCACTTTAATTGATATTTAAATTTGAACAATAATTAAACTTGAAATATATATATATATATGTTATGTAAATGAATCTTCAAAATATTTAATGTGAATATGATAACTTGAAATAAAGGTGATTTAATTTATGATTTGAAATATACAACGATAATGATTTGAAACTTGAATAAGTCAGATAGAAGGAGACTTAGAGTTTTCCAAAGATCAATAAAATCTTAAATCACATAAACTCAAATAAAATCTATTTTAATGAAATTATTATTTATGCAAAAGATGAGATGATTTAGATGTAGTTAAATATGTTACTCATAAGTATTTTCTATGAAATAATCATAAAGACAATATAATCTCTCTTTATAACATGTAGGAATAATGAAGAGAAAATAAATTGCAATAATACACTTTAATTCATCAACCACGAAGCTTTTTGCCAACTTGAGAATGTATAGAAATAGATAAGTAAAGCACAAAATAAATTTACCAAATGCATAAGAAACTTAGGCCAAGAAGGAGAACAAGGTCACTTATCATGTAAAATAATAAACTAGAATGAAATCATCTTGTTAAGCTTTTGGCCACAAGGAAATCCACCAATCCTCAATCTAATCACTTGTGAAATCCTCAATCTAATCACTTGTAGGTTTGATGTTGGAAGAAGGCTGAAGAAATTAGCACATGATTCACCAAGAAGAGATCTCTGAAGGTTTTGCAAAAAATTGGCTAAGAAAGAGTTTTTCTAAGAGAGATTTTTCCAAGAGAAGTTAACCTAGTCTAAAGAACATTATTTATAAGACAAGGGGTCATGAGGGTTGGCCAAGAGAAGGGAAACTAATTTGGAATTAATTTAAACAATAAAAAAAATAGTGACATGAGATAAAAAAGCAGAAATAGAAGGGAATTTAATCTGGAAGGTTGGTTTAATTAAAAATCAATTTGAAATTCTAATTATATAAGAGGGAAATTTTAATTAGTAAGTTATTCAATTTGAAATAATTAAATTAAATTAATTTAGCATGATGAAGAAAATTGACAAAAATAGGTGATATTGAGGGAAAATTAATTTGTAAAGAGATTTAAATTGAATAAATTCATCATTTAATCTGAATTATAATGTAATTAAGAAGTTAATTCTTATGTGGGTCGGCCAAGAGAGAGAGATAGAGAGAGACAGGTTTTCTTGCACACTTGGATTTAACTATATATATATATATATATATATATATATATATATATATATATATATATATATATATATATATATATATATATATATATATATATATATATATCATCAATATAAACCTAAATTAAGAATGACATTCATAATGATTAATGTGAACAATTTATCATGCAAAGAGATAATTAGTTCTTATTACAAAAGTTTTGTTATCATCAAATCAAATGGTGAGATGCAATGTATAGACAACACTACTTAAACTTATCATTTTTTATAATTCTTGCACATAATCGACACAATGCATCCATACTCGCAAAATATTTACAAAAGTAAAAATAGTCATAAAATATATTAATGGAGAACCAAACTATATTCAAAGTTCAAATTGAAGTTTATATTTGTATCCATAGTACATAAATTAGTTTTTACAAACATAACAAAATAAAAGTAAAAAATTCTAATCTTCTCTCATCTCCTCTTCCTCCACTTCCTCTGCCTCCATCCCTACTTTCTCCTTTCTTTTGCTTTTCTACTTGCACAACTAAGCTATCTATTTTTGCATCTACACTTACATCTGTGCTTGCATTTCTATCATCCACGTAGTCATCTCATCATAAAATATTGCAACTTGACTACTAACCACTTCTTCAATTGTATCCTCTCCTAAGCTTAAGGAAGCTAATTGTGAGTACTAGACATCATAAGCTATGTCTTTTAAATTTAAGTCATAAATCCTCCAATTTTTATTTCTCCTATAGCTTTGCACCATAAATAGAGATCGTCACACTACAAAGATGACTCTCCCTAGGATGATTGACTTTGAATATTCCTTATCACATATAATCATCCTATAAAACTTCAACAACAATAACATCTTCAAAAACATTATTATTATCAATTTTTTGAGAGGTATAAAACTCACGTAGGCTTGCCTAGATTTGCTATCAATCCACTGCTGAACTTATTATGATTGATGCATGATTTTGTGGAGCTTCGATAGTGTGGGTTCTCTCCTTAACATTTTCTTCTATAAAAGTCAAAATAATTAAATTTATTAATAGGATTAAATATATGATTAATTAAGTAATAAAAGATTAAAATTTGTAGCATTCTCCTCATATGCTTAATATGTAATCAACCACCAGATATACCTGAGCTCCATACTTCCATACTAGATGCTCATTTTTATTTGTTCTACTCCCTCCCTTGAGTGTACTCTGGTGTGCCCCAAGCTGCACAAAGCTTAATCCATACTCCCACACCAATCTAAAGAGGCTTCTAACTGAATTGTAATGGTCTGTAAACATGTAGCCCCTCATTTCTTAAAATTTTGATGAATCCTTTCATGATGTTTAGGCAGCTAGTAGAAGTTTCTCTATGTAAGAAATGAATGATATTAATTAAACTTTCATTAGAGTATGCATTATTCAAAAAATTAAAGAACTCATCTCAAACTTCTTAAACCACATGTTGCACACTACAATAAGAGGTTGTTTTCCATGATATATAAGGAGCATGGAACTAACTCCTTATAATATCTCTTATCTTGTGAAATGCATGATTTGAAGGATTGAATTTGCATAAATGAAATGAGTTATAACATGTATGTGTAAAATATGAAAAAAATTTCACCATAATTTAAATGGAAAATATTTTTATATCTTCCACAATCTAAATGTAAATGTGTGAATCTACTAAATTATATCCACTAGACTGTCTATGCTCATTCTTTAGCGGTGACCTTGCAGGGTAGGAGTGGTGTGGTGGAGTTGGGTAGGTTAGTTGTGTGTGACCTAAAAGGTAGTAAGCTAGTGTTCTAGTGTATGGTGGTAGATGTGGCCTGGTGTGGTGAGAATAAAAGAAACTTGTAGTCTATTGTACTAGGCTAGGTAGAGTGCTATAAGTAGTGGTGGTAATAGTGATGGTGGTGGTAGCATTGATAGTAGTGGGGAAACCTGTAGGTCATAAATCACTAGTGGTCTTCTTCTCCTACTAAAAATAGAGGTGATAGATCTACATGATGGCTCATCATGACTTGTTAAAGCCATCTATAAGAGACAACCAAAGTTATGTCATAATACAATAAAAGGCTACTTATAAAATACACAAAATATTAGAAAATATAAGAACTAATATTAGTTTCATTGAAGATCATTGCTAGAATTTTCTAAGTCATCTCAATCTCCACATTGTAACTCTCTACCTCTTCCTTGAACTCATCATATTGTTCTTCATCATATCTCCTTTAACATCTTTGTTGTACAATTCATGGTCCACAAATGAAATTGTTGTTTCAACTAAACTATTCATATGTTCATTAGTATTAGAAATAAACTATACAAATCCTTACATTTCCTTCTCATGGTGAGTGATTTCAGTAACATTTTTGGTTTCAAAACTACCTCTTACTTTAGTTTTTATTACTATAGACCATTCTAATTTTTTTCTTTATTCTACTAAGATACCTCGCATAATACACCTCATGTACTTGCTGGGCTTATAAGAATGGATCATTTTTTATATATCTCTTATTTCTTTTTATTTCGGTTAATCCATACTACCTATGTACTCTAGTGCCTCAATTAGTTGTATCAAACTACTCATAATTAAATAAGAATATAATTCTCTTATGATTCCCATGATATTGTAAATGAACAATCTTTTGCAATTCACTATATTAATCCTCTTTATCCTTTGCATGAGTATTTTTCTTAACTTATACTCCACTATTATCTATTTTTCTTTCTTTAGCCTAGGAACTAATGTTTAGTCTATAACCATTAACATGAAATATGGGCCACATTTTAATAAATCTTATTAGACCTCATGCTAGATCATGTAATTCTTTATTTTCAGTTCCATTAAATAGATCATAAATATGAAATATAGATTTTATATTCCATTAATTTATTATTGTAACCATAAAAATACATATCACCATTGGATAGTCTTAATATAGTGAAAAACAATTTGTACATGCAAATGAAATAAAATTAAAAGATTTGTTAATCCAAAAAATTATGTATTATGTATATCATTCAAAGTGTTTGTACTTACTTTATGAAAGGTTTTAGTTCTTCACAGTGAAGTAGAATATAAAGTTTTGTTGGAGCTAGCTCACAAGCAACATGTATCTTGATGTATAATTACTAGAGGCTTTATAACTATTCATAAAGTAATATATTTTGTATATAGTTAAACCTATTCAAAACCAACTTTTTGGAGCGATAATAATCACTTTGAATTAAATTTTTGTAGGTGTTGTCTTCTTAAGTAGAACAATAACATAATTAAAGCACTCACCTTATATACTGAAATCCATTTTAATACTTAATAATCTGATAGCCATAAGTAACATAGAATGGGAGATGCAACCATCCCACAATAGTGGTCACAAGGCCAGAAGTCATAAAACTTTTGTGCTTTAGCATTAGGTGCTTCTTTAAAAGTTTCTCGAATTTGTGGTCTAACTGCATTAAATATCATTACCTCATACTTGATGTAGTGCATTGATTGTCAAATTATGGTTCACACTTGCCATTTGATCCAATAGTTCAGCTAAAATTCCCTATGATATAAATCAACACATACTTCATATAGAATTAAAATAGCTTGATTTTTATGCTTAACACATGGACATCTAAACTTTCCTTCATTTAGAAAGTTGCCTACTACGATGCAACAAAAATAAAGTATTCAACTACATTTATAATTTTTTATTGAATTTTTTTTTGCATAAAGGAAGTAATATATTATACATCTAAACCTCTGAACTTTCTCATTAACACAATATAAAAATCATGATATTAATGTACTTAAATATGTTAAAATTGGTATAAATAAGTTTAAGTAATTTTTTACTAGGCTTTAATGTATTCCCAACTATAAACTAAGAAATGTAGAAAATATTCATTTCATTGTAGGACATCAATTTGTAAATGTGAGCCAAGAATATCCTACAACTCAAAATGAAATAGCTTGAATCTAATAGGCTATTGAGATAGAAAATTTCATTATTATATAGAATTTTAAATCCCATTTTTTCTCTGAATTACCATAAATCATATAAAATTTAAATCTTGTTTCTCCTCCATTGTAGTTTAAATCCTGTAGAACTTTAAATTACATTTATCTACAATTTTAAATTCCATTTTTCTCTGAATTACCATAATCCTATGAGTTTAATTAAAATTACATTATCTTTCATTGTCTTAAATTTTATGAAATTATAAATCACATTTTTCTTAGTTTACTTTAAATTCTACGGCAACTAAAAACTTTTCAAGTCTGCCATTTCTTAATATCCTAGAATTTTAAATGTTCCCTAAAATCTTACAAAAATTTAAATCTCATTTTTCTTCCATTTTGTGGTAAAATCCCATTTTTGTTTGCCTTAACTCTTACAAAACTTAAATCTCATTTCTCTTTCATTTCTTGTAGATCCCATAAGTAAATCTCATTTCTCTTGTAATAATTTAAATCTTGTTTATCCATTGTCGTACCCTAACCAATAGAAAAATTCAAAATCCCATTTCTCCTCTATTGTTTTACCATAAATAATATTCCAGAATAATCCTTACTAGTCTAAATTATAAAGAATTTAATGACATCCTAGAGGAAATCTATTTCAACCTAAGAACCTCATAAGAAAGATCCTTTGACAAGGTTTTTATTGGCCCAGAATTCATCATGATGCCTCAAAGTACATTACACATTTTTGAGAATGCCAGATTCATCGATGCAACATCAACCTCCTCTGCTCCATACATAACTAATGTCACCCATTTCATTGTCTTGTCCGTTCATTCTATAGAGGATGGATTTTGTAGGTATATTTCCAACAGCATTTAGACAAAGAAGGTTCTTCTTTGTTGTTCTTAACTACTTCACTAAATGGATCAAAGTGATTGTATTGGTAAAATTGACCTTGGAGGTTGTAATCAACTTTCTTTGATCATCCGTCTTCATGAAATTTGGTCTCCCACTAGCAATAATATTTGACAATGGTCTTTAATTCATTAGCTAAAAACTAAAGACATTTATGGTAAACAATGGGGTTTACATCAAACGGCGCACAAGAAAGTGCATCCACCGCTGCCATGCAAGCATTGACTAAGATTAAGTTTAAGAAACCAATCCCACGATGCCACATGGAAAGCGCTCTACATTAGCACGCCATGATGAGATTAAGAATTAATTAGGCTTAATTAATGTGTTTTAATGGATGAAACTTCCTAAAATCATAACTAATTGCAAACAAATAATAAAAATATAAATAAATACTCATTTTAAAGGTATTTCAAAGGAGTATTTACTAAAAATTTTCTTAATTATTTTTGAATAGTAATTAGAGTTTAATTAAAGTTTCATTGAATAATTAATTAGTTTAATTACTCTTTAATTACTTAAGTAATTAATTCCAAACTTTATTTCTTAATTAATTGGGGAAATTGACTAATCAAGCTTTAATTACCCTCCTAAGTTAATTAGTCATTAATTAATCACATGAATAGTAACATGTTAATTAATTAAGTGGTTAATCACCATCCAGTAGTCGATGGCCTAATGGAATGGGATTGAGGCCTCCTCCCCAATCTATTTCCCTAAGTTCATTTCATTAATCAAACTAATCAAAGACCAATTAACTAATTAAATTACTTAATTAATTAAATTATAATTATAATCACATCAGAACTTGATTAATTGAGTCTTAGATAGACCTTTAGGTGTTCAACAACCTAAAGAAATCCTTAAGAAAATTATAATTAGCCTACATATGTGGGGGAACTATAAGAGTACTTAATTAAGTTTCTTAATTTAATTAACCATTAATTGTGAGCCAATTGCATTAGGCCCCTTTCACTTCTTAGGGTCATTGCTAATTTAATTCCTAATGTATGTGTATATCATGTTGGCTCATAATTATTTGAGTAATTATGTCAAGGTAATATAAGGAAGGGTTAATTAATGAATTCAATGTATACCATAACTTAATTAACTCATAAACTCAGCTTAATTATATTTCATTAAACCAAATTAGTTAATAAACATGGTAATGGGTTAGAATCAGCAAATGTTTTTTTTACATTCTTAAATCAAATCAAAACATGAGATTAAAGATGGTATTAAAGAAATTTTAGTTTATTTTAAACAATTTTATTTAATGTGATTATCCTTAGAAATTAATATGATTGAATGAAATCACGTGATTATGTTTATTTTTTCCTTTCTAATCATGTTAAATGTTGTATATTATTTGAAATCATGCATTCATCTTTTTAAAGTTAATTAAATCAAATAAATTTTCTTTATGTAACCTTGCATGTGTTGGACTAATTTACAATATGTGTGGCTATAATCATTAATAAATTCAAATTATTTTTTTTTAAAATTATGAATCAATTACATTGATTAGAGCGATAGTAGTTATGAATATGTGTACAGAGGTTTGCATGTACTTATAGCTTAGACATGTGAAATGAAGCTCTCTTTTCCTTAATTCATATGTAGTTTTATATGTATTTGAATGTTAATAAGTATATAGTTCAGACGTCCCAGGAATATGAGGCTTTAGCTAGCCCCAAGGAGGTCATTTGATTACCTCTCTTTATTGGTTAACAGTAACACATACTTATTTGATTTCATTTACATAAGTTCCTATATTAGAATTTGGATAGAACCTTAATCCACATGTATAAATGCTTCAATCAAACAAAAATAAATATTTTTATGTTTTTCTTTCCTTTATTTATGTATACATCCACATGTATTTGGGAAAAGCAAGTGTTTAGTCTAGACACCCTGGGAATATGAGGCTTTAAATAGCCCCAAGGAGATTATTTGATTACCTCACTTCCATGGTTAATAATGGCATGTACTAGCTTTCTCTCATACATATGTGTGTGTATTTAATTATGGAATTAGAACCCCTTTTCTTTTATAAAAAATATATGCATTCATAATTGGATAAGTAATTGAATTTGTTGGTCATGTGATTTGAAGCTTCCTTTTCTATATTCATGTGTACAAATTTACATGCGTTTTAATGCAAATAGGAATATAGTTTGGACATCGCAGGAATAGGAAGCTTTAGCTAGCCCTAAGAAGTCATTTGATTACCTCACTTCCCTGGTTAATAATGACACACACCTATTTAATTTCATCCCTATGTATTTTTGTATAGGAATTTATATATAGATTTAAATTAATATGATTAAATAATTTAATAAAATGAAAAATATAAACTTCAAATACATATCTACATTCATCATATAAATGTGCTAAAATATGTGGCATGTATAGATACACTTAAAATTTAATCACATGCATGTTATGTGTGATGGAAAGGAATGATTTAATATATGTCAAATGGTAGTAATTTAATCAAGTTAATCTTGAGATGCCTTTAATAATGAATAGGATCATTTAAGGTGAACATAAACTTTGGATTAATTAAATCATTTAATAAGCCATTCACTAAAGAGAACTAAATAAAATTAACATGCTTTAGAAAGTGGCTTAAGGTAGGGATGAAAGAGGGAAATCCTCTTTCTTCTCTTTATAACACTTAGTTGCTAAGTGTTATCATATGAAATAAAAGAAAACACAAATTAAAATTCTTAAATCAATTAAATAACTTAAAGTGAAATCAACCCTTTATGTTAAATGGAAGTCTTCTACGCTTAAAAGAATATAACTTTAATGCTTAGTTGAAACACACCACACAAGTCTTAACACACGCATTAGAATTAAGTCCCCACTTCTAGTCCTAAGTTAGGATGACGTATGTATGGTGTATATTTTATTTTGTGATGTAATGTTTGAGACTGGATGGTAGGGTGTATATTTCATAGACTGTATGTTAGGCCATGATTAGCTAATCATGTTTTTTACAGGGGATTGTGCTTAAGTAAAATAAATATAAATGCTCTCTTATCAGGTTGCTTAAGCCCCTAAGTATAATCCAAGTTAGGATAGGTGGGCTTGGTTACCCATGTGTAGGGTGTTAAGTCTAAATTATAAATATAGGTTTTATGTATGTTTAGCTAACACTTATTTTATAGGTGTAGTTAGATTTATTTTTCTTATTTTTAATGTAATTTTTCATTATGAATTATGATTAGTGCTATGGGGGTTTAAGATGAGCATTGGCCATAAGGCTTTATCTTGGGGTGCCATGTGATGCCTTGAAACCTATCAAATCAAAGAAGCAAGGAGGAAAGAAATGAAGACATGAAGAATGAAGAAAGAAGACCCTCCATAGCATCTATAAATTGTAATTATTCTTTTGTAATTCTAGGTTATATAAGGGTAGAGCTTGGCTACCCATCTTTTCTTTTCAGGTTGTATGGATGTACCCAACTGCATTGGCCTCTTATTCTTTTGCGTTAGTTTTATAAAAATGTTTGATGATTTGTTTAGTTTGCACACTAGAAATGGCATGCTTTTCTTTGTTTCTTAAATGAATGATGCTTTAATGTATGGCCTGGATGCTTAGGCTCTTAAGGAAAAATTTATTTTTTACCCCAATTAATCACTCGTAACTAAATTCTAAATAATTCATAATCTCAACATAAAGCCTAGGATGTAAATCAAGATAATTAAAAGATTTAGCAACCCCTTAGCTAAATGTTGTATGTCTCACATCATGCATGCATCTTGAATCACACTTGCAAAATGAGGACCTCTGTCCTTACACGCATAGGGACCGCTTGACCTATGAGAGCAAGCCCTACTGGTGGAGCTTCACCATCTTTCTCTTTTGATTTAGCCAACAACTTTACTTCATCATGCACTTAAGCATATAAAAATCCTAAAGCCTTCTGTCCAAATGATGTGTCAAAAATGAAATAAAATTTGAAAAGATTCACTTTTGTAGATTAAGTCATTATTCATACCACTCATGCTCTAGTCTCTTAAGGAGTGAGTTTAAGGACTTTAGCTTTTTTTCTAAATTAATAATTACCATAGCTATCTTGCAATTCATATGACTAGACCACATGGATTTGAATCATAGGAGGAGTTAGCTGGCAGCCACTCTAGGCAGTTATAAGTCTAGCAGTCGGGTGGCTTATCCTCTCTTATTAGGGTAAACATCATGCTCATCTTCACTTAGATTTAGGTCACACTTTAGCTCTTGTTAAAACTACCTAGATTTAAGATCTGGGGTAGCTATTTTCTTTGAGCTACAAGCATAAATCCTCATCTCTTAAGCATTTTCACAATCTTGTGTTGTTAGATTATAAGTCCCATCATTCTAATAAAATTCAACTCAAATAAATAAATCTCTTTAACTTCAAAATTATAAAGCCTAACTATAGGATAGATTAGAATGCTCACTAGGCTTTCTAGTATCATGAGCATTCTCTACTCATCTCCTTTGGCTTCTGAAATAAGTCTCTCCATTTGATCTATCCTGATTGATTTTCCCAATATAGCCAATCCATTGATAGTCTAACCTTGAAATCTTTGGAGAAAATAATTGTCTACTTTAATCAAGAGTATTCCTAAGGAATTCACCTTCCTTAGATGTAATTAACTATGGAGGCTTGCACCCATAGAGAACTTTAGAACCTGGTTTAATATAAACCCTGATTTATTTATCCATGTAAATCAAGAGAAAAATCTCTGGTACATTCAAAGACCCATCATACCTTAGGAGACCTTATTAGGTGATTAGGTCTATTGAAGGTCAATATCTCTATCTTTTGAGATAGTATATCATACCTCAATGTCATATCCGATCACTTCAATAAGTACCCCCTACAATCTGCGTGGTGTCCACAATACACATCCAAAAATAAACACCATAATGAGAATTGATTAAGTGTTTAATTGATTAATTAAATGACTAAATAAAATCAAATTGAAAATTTAACTACATTAGATAATTAATAATGAAATTAAGGGTTTCTCTTTATGTGTTTAATAACATAAAGACCTTTAAAAAAATTATAATTATCCCATAAGTATGGGAAGTCATAAAATTACTTAATTAGATTCTTTAACCTAATTAATATTTAATTATGAGCCAATTACATTAGGTCCTTTAGAAGCAATGCAATTTTATTTTCTCACATGTTCTTATCATTTGTGGCTCATGATTAAATGATTAATTGAATTAAAGAAGCACATGAAAGGGTAATCAAGTGATTTAATTAATGAACCAACTTAATTAATTCATAAAATTTACATAATTATCTTTCCTTAGACCAATTAGGATTACCGACATGGGAATGGGATTAAAATCAACAAGTAATATCTCCTCTTTAAGTTCAAATCAAATCCAAAAATTAAATAAATAATAAGCCTTGGTTTTCTTTAAACAATTTTATTTAATGTGATTGTCCTTAGGAATTAATGTCTTTGAATGAACCATGTGTTTATGTTTAGTTATTCATTTCCAATCACTTTAAATGTTGGATGTCATATGTTTTCATACATTCATCTTTTCAAATATAAATGAATCAAATAAAATTTATTTATGTAAGCTTGCATCTGTTAACTTAATATAATTATATGTGTGGCTATTATCACTAATAAATTCAAATTTATTTTTCAAAGTTTATAAATTGATAGCAATATGTGGAATGATAATATATATGAATACATATAGGACTTGTATGTGCCTATAGCCCTAGTTATTTGAATGTGAAGCTCTCTTTCTTGAATTCATATATAGATTTATATAGATTTGAATGTTAATAAGTATATAGTCTGGACATCCCAGGAATATGAGGCTTTAGGTAGCTCCAAGGAGATCGTTTGATTATGTCACTTTCCTGGTTAACAAAGGTACGTACTTATTTAATTTCATTCTTATGTACATTGGTATTAGAATTTGGATAGAACTTTAACTTATATGTATAAATAATTCAATCAAAGGAAATAAAACCTTTGCATGTTTTTCACTCTTCTAATTTATGTATACATTAATATGTATTTAAGATAGTAAGTATATAGTCTGGACATCCCATGAATATGAGGCTTTAAGTAGCCCCAAGGAGATCATTTGATTATCTTGCTTCCTGGTTTAAATAATGGCACGTACTTGCTTACATCTTTTATACATGTGTATTTGTATGTGATTAAGGAATGGAAACCCTCTCTTTTTCTATTAAAAAATGTATGCATTCATAATTACCTAAGCCACCAAATGTGTAGCATGCGAATGTAAAGCTTCTTTCCTTTATTCATGTATATAGAATTACATAGATTTCAGTGTTAATAAGTATATATTCTGGACATCTCAGGAATACGAGCCTTTAAGTAGCTCTAAGGAGGTCATTTGATCACCTCACTTCCCAGGTTAATAAAGGCTATCCAAATTTAAATAGAGCTTTAATCCATATATACAAATATTTCAATTAAGTAAAATACCATCTCTTGCATGACTTTTAATTTCATAGTTCATGTATACATTAATATGTATTTAAGATAGCAAGTGTATAGTCTATACATCTCGAAAATATGAGACTTTAAGTAGCCCCAAGGAGGTCATTTTATTATCTCACTTCCCTGGTTAACAATGGTACATACTTGCTTACATCTTTTATACATATGTATGTGTATTTGATTAATAAATGAAAGTCCCCTTTTCCCACTAAATATATATGCATCCATCATCATTTAAGTGTGTCAAAATATGTTGTATGTATAGATATGCCAAGTGTTAAATCATGTGCATGTTACATCTGATGGAAAGGAATGACTCAATATATTTCATGTGATAGTAATTCAATTATATTAATCTTAAGATGCCTTTCATGTTGAATAGGATTCTTTAAGGTTAACTTAAACTCAAGTTTAATAAAAATATTTAATAAGCCATTCACTAAAGGAAACTAAATCATAATAATATGCTTTAGAAAATAACCTATGGTAGGGATGAAAGAGGTTAAGTCTCCTTCCTCTCTTTATAACACTTAGATGCTATGTGTAAATCAAATGAAATAAAATAAAATATAATTTAAAATTTGCAAATCTCTAAACAACTTAAAATGAAACCAACCATCATGTTAAATTAAATAATTCTAAACTTAGAAAATTTTAACTCTAACGCCTAGCTAAGACATACCACATCAAGCCTTAACACACACATTAGAATTAAGCCACCGCTTCTAGTCCTAAGTTAGGATGGTATATGTGTGATGTTATGTTTTATTTTATGATGTAATATTTTAGACTAGATGTTAGGATGCATAACTCGTGACTGGATGTTAGGTAGTTATTAGCCTAAAATTATTTTTTGTAGGAGATTGTGCTTAGTGGCCACTGAAAAATAAATATAAATGTTTTTCTTACCAAGTTACTCATTCCTCTAAGCATAATCCATATTAAGATAGGTGGGCTTGGTTACCTATGTGCGGGATGCTAAGTCAAAGTATGAAATATAACTACTTGAGATTGTATGTATGTTTTGATAATATCTATTTTGCAAGAGTTATATTTACTCTCCATAAAAATGTAATTTTACAATAGGAATTAGGATTAATGCTATGGGGTATTAGGATGAGCAGTGGCTAGAGGCTCAGTCCCAGGGTGCCCTGTGATGCCTTGGAGAAAATCAAATCAAGAGAATAAAAAAAAGAAGAAGAAAGAAGAAATAAAAAAAATCAAGATCGCCATAGCATGTATTCAATTATAGTTGTAATTATTCTTTTATGTTTTGAGTTTTATAAGAGTAGAGCTCGGCTACCCAATTTTCTCCTTTCCATGGTGTACAAGTACCCGACCATACCAGCCTCCTATTCTTTTGATAGTCTATAAAATATTTGATGTTGTGTTTAGATTGCGCATTAGAATTGCATGCATTTCTTAGTTTCTTAATGATTAATGTTTGAATGTGTGGTCTTGATGCGGTAGGCTTTTAGGATAAAATTAATTTTTCTACCCCAATTAACAACTTGTAATTAAAATTCTAAATAAGTCATAATCTCATCATAAAGCCTAGGCACTAAACAAGATAATTAAAAGATTTAGTAACCCCATAGTTGTATGGTTGTATGTCTCACATCATGAATGTCATATTCATTCTTCCTTGAATATGGGGGATCTCCATTCTTGCATGATAGGGGAATGCTTGACCTATGAGGGCATCCCTTATGGTGGAGAACTCCCTCTTCTTATTGATTTAGCCAATAATCCTATTTCATCATGCACTTAAGCATAAGAAATCCCAAAGCCTTTATTTAAATGAATGTGTCAAAATGAAATAAAAATTATAAAGATTTGCTTTTTAGACTAAGTCATACACTCATACCACTCTTACTCTAGTCTCCTAGGGAGTGGGTTTAGGATTTTAGTTTCTTTCCAATTAAATAATAACATTAACCATCTTGTAATTTCATAAGACCGGAATGCATGATTTTGAAATGTTGGATATGTTAGCTGGTAGCCACTTTAGGCGGTTATACATCTAGAAGTCAGACTTAGAATTTAGAGAAATAAACCCCTATGTCCCCTCTCCTCCTAGATTTAGGCTGTGCTCTAGCTTGTGCTAAAGCTCACTAGATTTAGGATCCAAGGTTGCAAGTTTTCTGTGGGCTACAAGCATAAATCCTCACCTCTTTGGCACTTCCACAATCTTGTGTTAATGGATTGTAAGACTTAGCAATCTAATAAAAATTCCAACTTAAATAAAATAAATCTCTTTACTTTCAAACATATAAAGCCTGACCATAGGATAGATTAGAGTGTTCACTGGGCTTCCTAAGTATCATGAGCATTTCCTACTTATTCTTCTTTGGCATCTAAAAATAAGTTTCCAACTGAGTAATCCCACTTGATTTTCCAAAATAACCAATCCTTTGATAATCTTAACCTTAAAATCTTAGGAGACAATAATTGCATACTTTAATCAAGAGTGTTCTTTGGAAATCTCATTTCCTAAGATCTAATTAACTATGGAGGCTTGCCACCATAAAGAATTTAGGAACTCGACTTAATATAAACCCTGTTTTACTTTTCCTTATAAAGTAAGAGAAAGATCTCTGATATATTCGAACACATATCATGCCTTAGGAGTCTTTATTAGGTGATTAGGTCCATTGAAGGGTGGTGTCTCTATCTTTCAAAATAGTACATCATACCTTAATGTCCTACCCGATCACTTCAATAAGTACGCCCTACAATCTGCGTGTTGTCCACCCCACATCCAAAAATAAATATCATAGATTTTGCTGGCAACTCCGCTGGGGATTGGTTCCTCTCTCCATATCTAGTATAAAATCATTGTCTCTAAGCATCGATAGTGGACTTATATTTTATATAAGCCTAGGACTATCTTTCTTTCCATTGGCACTTTTCTTATTTCATTCTTATGCAAATGTATCCAACATCCTTTTAGGTTTTAAGACCTCACTCTAAGTAGGTCTTAAAATCCTATTAGTCCCCAATAAGTAATTAACCAAAGAAAGAAAATGATCAAACATAAATCAAATAAAATTTAGAACCTCTTACCACTAGCTTGGCAAAGCAAGGTTCATCTCATATTTAAGAAAATTCAATAAAATCCAAATCAAAGTAAATGAAACCTTTTACAAAATTTTCAAAAGCCTTTTTCTAAACAAAATAATTTGAGCCTCACTTAACATAATAAAAGTTTCTCTTTTAAAATCAAAATCAAATACAAAACATAAAAAACAAAATCTCTTCTTAAAAAAATTTCAAACCCTTTTTAAAATAAAATTATTGAACCTCACTTAGCATACCCAAATTTGTTAACTGAGGGTTCCCTTTTTTAAAATCTAAAATTAAACCAAAAAAATTACCTCTTCAAATATATCAAAATCCTTTTCAAATAAAATTAACTAACTCTATTTAACATACATAAATTTGTTAAATTAGAGTTCAATTTTTAAAATCAAAATAAAATCACAAATCAACAAATAACAATCAAACATACAAGTGAACTCCATTTAATATACCCAAATTTGCTAAATGATAGTGTCATTTTCAAAATAAAATTAAACATCAACATATCAACATCAAACATACAATTGAACTAAATTTAACATACCTAAATTTATTAAATAAGAGTTCTCTTTTCAAAAATCAAATCAACGACTTAAATCAAACACACATTTCAACTCCATTTAGCATACCTAAATGTGTTAAATGAGAGTTCTATTTTTCAAAATCAAATCAACACATCAATAATCAACAATCAAACCATCAAAAATAAAAGCTTTCAAAATTTTCAAACATACAATTGAACACCGTTTAGCATACCTAAATTTGCTAAGTGAGAGTTCCAAAATCAAATTTCAACAAAAGGAAACAATAATCACATCTCCACAGTCTCTCCAAAGCATTTGAACACCAATCAACATAGTCAAATTTGTTAAATGTGAATTTCAAAGTTAAAATCAAATTCAACAACAACATCAATAAAATTCTCTCCTCCAAATTTCCAAAATCTCTCCAACATGTAATTGAACCAAATTTAGCATACCTAAATTTGTTAAATGAGGGTTCTAATTCAAAAGTCAAATCAAAATCAATAATACAAGTCAACATCAAAGCAAGGGTCTAATCCGGTTCTCTTTTCCAACATTGTAGTAGAGATACCATTCCAGTCTTTCTTCTTCCCTCCTTACTTCAGTCAGTTTGTCGCCATGTCTTCTGACAAGCTAATCTTTTCTTTTGCATCAAGAGTGGATTTGCCCCTGGATCAGGCCATACTCACTAGTGCCCCTGCCATCAGATTCGACCTTAGATTCGAGCAATTCAAGGTTACTTTCGAGGGACCAACCCTCACCACAATTAGAAGAGAGGAGGTGGTAGGCAAGAAGCAACTTCTTCAGTTTGACTTGCACTCTAACTCCAAGTTTCCCTCTCTAGAGAGGAAGGCTATTGAGGTTCCCCTGTAAGTTCCAGTGCTAATGCTAGTGCCAGTGCTAGTATGGTCTATTACCCCTACTGTAGTTCTAGTACGGGCTAGTACTGCCTTGTTGGTTCCCCATGTTTTGAATGAGAAGGCTAATTTAGCTTCTGAGATAGTCTCCCCCACTTTTGAGGTCTGTTCTAGTTCTCATTCCACCACTTTCACTAAGGCTCAACACTATAATAAAAATTGCAAGATCAAGCGATAGTATGAGTGTGCGGCCATGGAGGCAGATGAAGTCTCCCATGTTGCTGAGATGGGTTCCCCTCGTGAGAGCTCTCTATTCTTGAGTGGTAGTAGGTTTCACCACCTTTCGGTTCAGAGGGAGGGGAGGACTATCATAGGATTGCTTGATTACCCCCACTGCCTGTAGAGTTTGAGACACCAGCTAGTGAGAGGAAGAAGCCCTATGCTAGTCTGATTTTTTTTTGGGGTGAGCCCACGATGCTCAAGCATTTACATGATCTTAGGAGCCTAATCCCTAGGAGTGTTAGGGATTAGATACATAGGGAAAGGGCCTTTGAGGCCAAGGTGACTGCCCAAGCAAGCAAAAGATAGTGAGAGAGAGAGAGAGAGAGAGAGAGAGAGTGTGTGAGTAGGAGATTTGCAAGACAGTCCCCTGCCTATGCTTTGATGGATTTTTTTGATCGGTGAGCTGTTAGAGCTTATCATTTTGACCGCATAGTCCTTACCGGTACCACCAGTCATAGGAGGAGATCTCTAGAGAGGTTGCCGGTGTCCCCACCATTTGGCCGCTCACCTTCACTAGTTTAGGTTCCAGCATTTGCAAGCCCCATAGAGAGAGAGAGAGAGCCTCCTTTAGTGATCTGGCTACAACCTAAGGATCCCACTCCATCTACTCTACCCATTGAAGTGAGGCTGAGCTCCCCTGCTTGACCTTCCATCCCAACTATGGTAAAGGAGTGGCCACCCAAGAGTGTCGTAGTCCTTCCACCATAGTAGTTGGATGAGGAGAGGAGAGGGGATACTGAGATGATCCCTATGATAGCTGAGCCAGCTAGGGAGTGCACTCCACTAGCTTAAAGTGTTCAGTGCATAGATACCGTATAACTTAGTTTAGTGGTCAGTCATCAGCCAGCCTATGTTTCAGTAGAGCAGGGTCGAGTAGATGATCGTTCATTAGAAGACATTGTAGAAGACAATCATGCTATAGTTTGATAGACAGTTGGGACTGATCATTCTGACTAGGAAGAAGGTAGGGTCAATTTTAACCCAGATGAGGATGACATGTTGGAAGACTTAGTCAAAGTCCACATAGTAGATACTCACAAATCCCTGTATAGGGAGCAGCATAGCTAGGAAGTCGTTGAGGAAGGTGAGGCATCAAACTCAACTCAACACCTTCTCCAATAGATCAAGTAGAAAGATGATCACATTGGCAAGATGGAGAGGAAGGTAGAGGAGTTGATGGCAATGGTCCAAGTGTTACAAAACCAAGCCCCAGTTTCACAACCTTCCCCTATGAAGGCCAAGTGACCTAAGTTGTTCATACCCTAGATCATCCTTAGTGCACTCCCATGGAAGATGAGGCTGGTAGCTTGCATAGGAAGGTCATCGATAATACCTACATGCATGAAAAGGAAATAAAGTAAATGGTGGAGCAGCAAGTGAATGAAGTGTTGGTGCAAGCTCGAGGGGAGCACATCTATTCCAAAGGGTAGACCCTACCTGGAGGAATCTGATGTAGTTCAATACTCTAAGGGTTTTGTGCCACCATCCTACAAGGTTTTTGATGGCAGTGGGAACCCCAGGCAGTACATATCACATTTTTGAGCTAATTGTTGCAACACAGGTGGTAGTGATGCAGTTCTTTTCTGCCTCTTTGTCAGTAGCTTAGTAGGTGTTGTATTTGATTGGTATGCTGAACTGTCTAATGGTTTGATGAAGACCTTTGCAGAGTTAGAGCATCTTTTCATTAAGAGATTCACAGAAGCTCAGTAGAGGGTGACTGTAGGTGACCTCATTATAGAGAAACAAAAAACCAATGAGTCCTTGTTGATTACATTCTCAAATGGCAACCTGAGTATAAAATATGAACAACAACTATCTGAGCAACACACCATCAAGATTTTACTTAAGAATATCCATGGATCGGTCACCTTCATGCTTAAGGGCTTCACTATAAAGAAATTTGAGAAGAGAATCAATAAGGCAGCTAACCTACAAGAGGAAGCCAAGTAGTTACCCTTTTTATACTAGTCATCTAAGCCCAAGCCTCAAAAGATATTTGAGAAGAAGCTTGAGATAGTTGTGTTAGTGGATAAGAGAAAATAGCTAGCTAGAGCATAGTTTGAGAGCCCAGATTTTAGCAGCCTCCATTGCCACCTCCTCTTCCATTACCTTGGCCATCATATCAGCCACCACTGCCACCACAATGCGACTACCCTGCCACAACAGCCTACTCAACAACAGTATCAGTATCCACTATTAGGTAGCTACTTTCCACCTACTCTTGCTAAAAAATTAAGCAAGCCATACTCATTCAAGAGTGAGGTAGTCATGAAATTCTTCAAGAATATCTTAAAGAAGCTTGATTTCCACTACCCGAGCCTAAGAAGCTAGAGGAAGTTGGCATGAGTGATGATCATAGCTACTACCCTACAACCATATGTTAGGCTATTTCTTAGAGGATTACATTACTTTCAAAGACTGGCTTAAGCATAGCTATAAGTCTGGAACTATAATTATCCCTAAGGAATACTTAGTAAAATAATTGTCTGGTTCTATTAGAGTAATCCTTGGTGATACTTCCGATCCTCTCAAGACAAAAAAAGTTGAGATATTTCTTTATCTCAAACCTCTAAAAAGATTATTTCTAAAATCAAGAAACTTTTCTCTACAGGTGCCTGAAGAAGTTTAAACCTCCAACACTAATGAAGGTTTGCTAGTTGTGAGAGACAACTCATGGAGGGTGGAAACCCAGTTGCAACAACAACATGCTACCTCACTTGCCCGAGATATTTCTTCCACCATTGCAATTACTATCACCTCCACCAGCTCTTTTTCTACAGGCAAGAGTATTGTATCTACGGATGAGGGCACTAAACCCATCACTCCACTTACTTTACTTGATTTTTATTATGTACCACCTCCAAAATTTAAAAAATCAATGAAGAAAGCTGATTCCACTTACATTCTCTCTATTTCTGATACTCTTAGTTTCATTCTTATTGAAAGCTCTCCTAGTAAATAATAGCAGCTCAAATAATTTTGATCCATTTCTCTCTGATTTGGAATTAGATTTTCCTTCTCTGAATCAATCAGGTTCACATATTGAGATTGACTTGGAGTCGTTCAACTCCGAGGATCCTTTAGGAGAAGATGTAGGTATACTTGATGAGTAGGTATAAATTTCCACAAAATTATTCAAAGAAGTCACTGTTGACCTAAATTTTGGATGAGGTTAATTTGAACTCTGAAATCAGTAATTAGGGCATCCTAATCTCAAATAGAAATCTCCTAATTCAATGTTTAGAACATTGTACTTAGTGACTTAGGGCATCATCTTTAGGTTTGACCTAACCTAATTGGCTTAGGTGGAATCAACCCAATCTTCTAATTTGTATTAAACTAAAATAAATCCAAATAAATCAAAATGAAATCAAATTAAAATAAAGAAAAGAATCCAAAATTAAATCTAGACAACATAGGTTTGACTTAGGTGGAACCCACCTAGTCAAAGGTCAACCCACCAAGAATTTGACCCAATTAATCATTCCAAATGTTCCAAATGATCAAATAAACATGTTTGATCATGAATCTAAATAAATTCAAATTCATTATGGCCTTAATTGGGTTCATAAGACCACTTCGTCTAAAATAACCTAAGTGGGTCCTTTGGGTTCAAACCCAAATAAAATTAAAATAAACTCAATTTGATTATTCAAAATCATTTGGAAATGATAATCAAATATAATCCAACCCTCCATTGGGTCTAATTTGGTCAAATTGGTCATTTGACCCAAATAAAACTGAAACTTAACCCATTAAGCCCACTTTGGGTCAAATGGGTTCAAATAAAAAATTAATTAAAATAAAATGAAATCAACCACTCCAAAATCATCTTTCACATGTGATCAAGCATGATTGGAGTCCAAACCTAATCAATTGAGTCAAATTGGTCATTTGAACCCAATTGGAACCAAACTTAACCCATTTAGGCCAAATGGGGTAAAATGAAATGAAATTCAAAATCAATTAAAAATTAAATGAATTAATCAAATAAAAATTCAATTAATCTTCAATCATAGATAATTAAACTTAAAATTCCAAGAATTAAATTAAAATCCAAACACTTTAAATCAAAGCATTTGGTTTGGATTTAGATTCTCAATCCTAGTTAAATTGGGTTTAAACTTGAGCTCAATCTCATATTGAGTTTGATATGGGAAATCACATATTAGTCTTAGGATTTTAATAAGTGATGATGAAAACTAAAAGAAAAGAAAAATTAAATCAAGGGAGGGAGTGGAAATCTTTGACCAAAAGTAAACTCCTCCTCCTCTTTCCCTCATAATCAATAACTTGAATTTATCCAAGTAAGGTTGGATCTCATCCCACCTCTTTTCCAAGAGAGAGAGAAATGATTGTCCTCAAGTGAAGGCCACCAAGCCAAAGCCAAAATAAAATTGGCTTCTTGCCAAGAAGAAGAAAAATAAGAGAAGAAGAAGAAGAAAAAAAGAGAAGAAGAAAGGGGGATGGCTCAGCCAAGCATGGAAAAGAGGCTAAATGTCTTCCTTCCTCACATGTAATCATTCAAACATGTTCACAAGGCCAAGGGGGATTGAATCCACCCCTTGGCTGGCCTATTTTATCGCTAGTGGCTGGAATCTGGCCACAAAAAAAATCTAAAATGGAGGCTCTCAACCGTCTATGGAAAGTAGGGAGGGGAAGCCTATTCCCTTCTGGTTTTCATCGAAAACGTCCACCAAAGCTAGAGATGAAGTTCAGGGACTCCCGCCTCCTCTCATCACTAGTGGGTGAATGGATGAGATCCAACACCCTCTAATGGTGAAATCCATAGAGTGGATTTCACATCAAATTGAAGCTACCAACACATTAGAGGTGGGTCAAACTCAACAACGCCACCAACCCTCATCAAAGCCAAAAAATGATCTACGTTGTCGAAAAACTAAGCCCATGTTGGTTTAGGGAGCAATCCATGGGGAGGCAAGCCATCAAACTTCACCCACACCTTCATTGGGTCGAATGAAGTTAATGGAATCGAGCTCACCGTCGATGATTGCCGAAAATGAGGTACTCCCATCCTCACGCCTATAGGCCATTGGTTTTGGAGCTTTTTGAATAAAATTTCATCCCCAGTTAGATCTAGCCATATGGATGTGTCCTAAATTGATCCTAATAATTTGTGATCAAAATTGTGCAATTCAGATTAGGAAAAGATGGATGACATCTCTCTCAGCAAGCCGCAATTAAATCGACCATATGGTCCTTTTAAAATGATGGTTGTGATCTAGGTGAACAATCAATGCCTTGGGACCCCAAGATTGATCGAACATCCAATCGATCGATGGCCTAGATCATCCTGTGGTGCGACTTTTGATGCGGATGCCACACAGGATCCCACGTGACCCACTAGCACCATACCACGTGGTGGCGGCACCATGGTGGCTGCCACATCAGCTCGCCATCTTAAAATGGCTAATCCCCTCTAAAAATTAATTAAAAATTAATTAAAATCACAAAAAATTTAAAATTTATAGAAAAATAAATTAAAATCCAAAAAATACAAATTTGGCTCTGGATTCATCTTGATGAGAGAATCCATAAAATTAAAATCCCCAAATAAATTTGGGTTTAATTGAAATCAATTAAATCTTAATTAATCTTAAACAATTAGTCCAATTGAAATGAAACTTTGGGGAACTAAAATTAATATTAAAACACACCTTAAGAAAAATTTTCATGAATTATTGTAATGTAATTCATGAGAAATGAAATTTCAAATTCTAAACCTCCATTTTAATTAAATAAACTAATTTAAAATGAATTAATTAATGAAAATGAATCAAATAACCTTAAACCAACTTAATGAACCCTAATGCACATTAAAATAATAATTAAACTCATTTAAACTTAATAAATCATAAATTGACTTAATTAAGTAATTAAATAAATTAAATAATTTAAATAATTAACCATAACTTAATTAAATCATAATAACTCAACCAAATGTCTGAAACTTATGAATGATCCCTCTTTGGAAACATCTTCCAGAGAGGAATCAATGACAAATAAAATCCCTAAATGACCTTCATTAAATTAGGCTTAATTTAAGTTTTAATGAAATAATTAAAAACTTAATTACACCCTAATTATGAATCTAATCAAGATGAATCTTTGGAAACATAAATTAGCATGTAACCCCACTTGCCATGAAAATTTGAAACCCAATTGATATTTGGATTGAGAATTTCTAAATTTTGAATCAAATAATGAATAAGAAAAATCATTAATCCATAAAATCATGAAGCAACTTGAACTAATCTCAATGAAATATAAAAAATACTTAGGAAGGTTATCTAAACATCCTAATTTAAAGAATTTAATCAATTGCATACTTAAAGCTTAATGAAATTAATAAATCATATTAAGAGTAATTAAACCTTAAGTTAATTGGGTTAATGTAAACACTTAATGAATCCTTACATTTCCAATGAATCAAATCAAATGAATGCAAACCTTAACTTAAGTTCTTTAGGTTAACCTAAACTAAACTAAATGAACTAATTCAAATAAAACCAAATGAAGTAAACTAAATCAAATAATCCAATTCAAATTAAATCAAATGAAATTAAATAATTAAATCAAACCAAATTGGGAACTAAAAAAAGAATTAAATGAAAAGGAAAGAAATCATCAATCCAAATCCAAACAAACTAAACAAAACCAAAAGGATTAATTAAGATACTTAAGGATCTTAGTTAGACCTTTAGGATGAATCTTCATCTCAGGATGAAGATTTCATTTTATTAGTAGGATGTTGAATAGGTGAGTTCCATCTAAAAATGGGATCCACTCTACTCTTCATTCTTGAAAATCTAAACATCATTTTAACCAAATAAAGAGAAAATAAATATAAAAAATAAATCACTAACCAAACTCAAACTCCAAATTGAAACTTAAACTAAAGAGGCCTAGAAAGGTATTGCTATACAAGCATGTTTACTTCACACACTAGATCACTAGGTCACAGAGCTTAGACATAGGTTAGGCCATTATGTGATTTCTCTATGATTTCTTGTGATCTTTTGTGATATGCTATGCTACATATATCTTGTGGTGTACTATTTTAGACTGCATGTCTAGGATTGTTTGCCCATTAGAATAGATGTTAGGGCATTCTTTCTAGATCTAACATTATCTTCTATAGGAGGCTATTATAGAAAGGTTTGCTATCATAAATAAAACTATAAATTTTATTTCTTGTAGGTATGCTTAAATCCTTAAGCATAACCCATTGGACAGGTGGGCTTGGAAAGCAACGAATGCTAAGCCCATATGTTTGTGAAATATAACTATTATGTATTGTTTGTATTTCCTGACATTTGTTTTGCAGGTCATAGAATTAATTTTAAAATAAAAATTGTAAATTTGAGCTTAGAATTAGGTTAATGGGGTCTAGAGGAGTGACCTACTGGAGATGGTGCAGTGGTCCCCTATGGGTCCCAATGGATGTCCCTAAAGAGGGAGAATATCCTGGAAAGAAGACCCAAAGATCTAGACTTATAGTTCTAGGTTGGGTAGTAAAAGGGTAGAGCTTGGCTCATTCTCTTTGGAGTGTACAAATTGGCTTAAATTTAAATTGGCTTGATTTATTTTGGGTACACTTTTCAAGATTTCTTTCTGTGCTGTGCTTTCCTATGAATGAATACATGGATGATTAGGCTCATAAAAGAAAAACTAAATTTTATACCCAACTTAAATATAAACAACTAGAACAAAACTAAAGAAAACTTGAAACCTAACATAAACTAAAGCATTAGGCAAAACATAAAATCAATTAGAAATAATTAGGTTTTGAAATCTTGAAATCCTATTGCTTCAATCCTTGAACTGGGCAACTTCTCCCATTTCACATAAGGGGCATCTAACCTGTGAGGATGAGCACCTTCTTGGGGAAGCCTGCCTTCTATAATGATTTGATGCAAAACCATTTCTAATTTCATGACATTAGGCATACAAATGCATACCCAAAACCTTAAATGAATCTTGAATCAAAATATTTAAAATCTAAAAAATGTGCATTAGTTAGATGCATTTCATACCCTACATTATCTAAGAGATTAAGGAGTGAGTTTAGGTTCATAGATTCATTTCCTAAAAATGCTACAGCCCAGCCATCTTGCATTCATGAGACTTAGCATCATAAATTTAAAATGCACGTGGTGTGGTAGCTTCTCCAAAGAGTTGTCTAGAAGCCAAGTGGATAGGTTATTTCCAAGTGAGAGGAATGATTCCCAAAATAGAACTAGTGTCAAAAAAGCACCTATAGACTAAGCTTTTTTAGGAATAAGTCTTCAACCCTAAGCATTTTGCACTCTTGTGCTGATAAAGTCTATGTGTTAGACTTCAAAGAAAATCAACTCAAAATCTAGATTAAATTCCAAAGTTTAAAACCCAATTATAAGATAGTTGAAATGTCTACTGGACTTCCTAATATCAATAGGCAATTCATACTTTTTTCTATTTTGCTCAAAATAACTCTCTCCAATTTGAATCATTCTCAACTGAAAATTTTAAAAATCAATCCTTTGAAAAATTGACTTTGAAATTCTTAGAAATAACAACTAATTTCTTTAATCAAGAGTATTCTTAAGAAGACCCTTCTTAAGATGTAACTACCTAGTATAAATAACCTTCTATGTAGTTCAGGGGAAAAATCTTTAGTATACAAAAGACCCATTAGCCTTAGGACTCTCTTATTAAATGATTGAATCCATAACAAAAAAATATGTTTCCTTAATGATGCATTTGATCATCCAAATAAGAAATTCTTACACTCTATTTGGTGTCATAAATTTTTCCCAAAGTCACTATAGTCAACCTCCATAGTGGCAAAGTTCTACCTCCTAGGATAGTATCTCAAGATAAGAGTAAACAACTCATTGGTTCCAGTGAGAAGATAATCCCTCCACAAGATGCTCCACCTATGGATATGCTTGTGGAGGACCAGCCCAGAGTTGATTACAATGTTCTCAATCATCTTAGAAAGTTTCCAGCTAAGTTATGTATATATGATGCCCTTGTCTTATCCAAAGAGATGAGGGAATCTCTAATCAAGGCCTTACTTGATCCAGAGATATGCTTATCTCAATTGGCCACTATCGGAGAGGAAGCATGCTACTCAAAGGAGTTACATTCAATGATGAAGACCTACTTCTAAAGAAGATTGAGCACAACCGTCCCCTCTACATTAAAATGGACATTAGTAGATTCAGGCTATCTTGAGTTCTAGTTGATTCAGGTGCAACAATCAACATTATGAGTCTAAGAACTCTTGACTACTTAAGAATTGAAATCTATTAAGTCTAAAAAGAGAGGATGATGTTGAAAGAATTCAATGAATAAGGCGAGAGGGCATTAGGCTCTATAGTGTTCCCACTACATAATTGACTTGGATACATCTTTCAATTCTTTGCTTGGGAGACCATGGATACATAAGAACAACATGGTTTCATCCTCTTTTACATCAGTGCATCAAGTTCTTAAGGGGTGGAATCGAATATTGAATCAAAGGAGACCTTAAGCCCTTAGACCATGGATACATAAGAACAACATGAGCCATCCTCTTTACATCGCATCAAGTTCTTAAGGGGTGGAATCGAATATTGAATCAAAGGAGACCTTAAGCCCTTGCAGTTCATGAGGTTGGGATATACGAGGATGTGGCCTACTACCTCCCCCAAAACCAAAAAATTCTATTCTGGTGAACTTAGTCAAAATCATCATGGGAGAAAAGAAAGAAAAGAAAGAAGAAAATGAAATAGAAAAGAAAAGGGAGTGAGAAAAATACAATGGGGAGGAAGTGTAGCCTAAGATTTGATTCCACCCATAGTTCATTACTCAATTTGAACAAGTGGGGAGGATGACTCGACCCCCCACTAGGATGAGAAAGAGATCAGCCTAGACAGTCCTAGGGGTGGAAGACATCTATACTTACCACCCATCAGGAGATTTGTCCCAACTACCAGGAGTACACCTGCTATCCATTTAGACTTAGAATTTAGTTCAGAGGATGAGTCTTATATGGTTAGCACACTAGCCAGCTCTTCTCGATAGCAGATCTAATTAGAGGTGACACTCGAGCCAAACAGTGATGAAGACTGGGTTTCCAAGCAAAGCATAAGTGTATCCAAGTCCTCATTATGTGAAACTATTAGGCATCAATTGGAAACCTTAGCTATAACTCCACTTTCCTCACAAAAAGTTGAGCATGAAGATTCAGAGGTTCTATCCTGGAGCATCATCCTCAAGTCAAGAAGTTAGTGTAGAAGTTGAGAATGATTCATATAAAGAATTATATTTTGATTAGTACTCGCCTTGTGTTCAAAATCTAGCAAAGAAAGATTTAATTCATCATATATGGTCTAACCATAGGTCATATTACTTCTAAAGAATATGGAACAATAAATGTAAAAGCTCTTAATTAAGACCAACTAGGCTTTGGCATAGTAGGCCCTGTCGATGATGATGATTATTTCTTAGTCATCACATATCATTTGGAATCTATTAAGTTTCTTTAAAATCACATTAACTCTTATGAGGAGGTGTGCTTAGAATCTTTAGATGACCTAGATGATTTCCATGTCAAAGATGCACTGCCAGAGTTCGAGGAAGAAATCAAATTAAATATTGATGAACTCAAAAAAACAACTTAAGAACTGAAGAAGATCCATGCCTGATGTACATCAGTTCCTTATTAAACCAAACTGAAACCAATGACTTAGTTAGGCTACTTATTGAGTTTAGGGACTACTTTGCATGGAGTTATGAGAAAATGCCCAGATTGGCTCCTAACATAGTGGTCCATAAGATAGCAATACAGCCTAATACTAATCCTATCAAGCAAGCTCCTAGACACATGTGATTAGATATTGAACAACAGGTGATTTCTGAAGTCAAGAAACTGATTGATGTTGGTTTCATCCGAGAAGACAAACACCCTACCTCATTGGCTAGTGTTGTCCAGTTAATAAGAAGAATAGCCAAATTTGCATATGAGTTGATTTTAGGGATCTTAATAAGCCATGTCCAAAAGATGAATTTTCACTACCAATATCAAAGCTGATGGTGGACATTACCTCATCTCATGTAGTCTTCTCTATCATGGATGGCTCATCTCAATACAACCAAATAAAGATGGCTCCTAAAAATGGGAAAAATACTTTCTTTAAAACCCTAATCAGAATATATTTCTATAAGGTCATGCCTTTCAGCCTTAAAAATGCTAGTGCTACATACTAGTGGGCCATGACTCAAATCTTTGATGAACTCATTTACTACCAAGTTGAATGATACGTCGATGATCTCGTGGTCAAAAACAATGGAAAGGAAGACCATCTATTTTACTTGAGTAGTTTTCGAGAGGTTAAGATAATATAATGACAAAATGAATCCCTTGAAGTGTGCATTTGCAATAGCTTTAGGGAAATTCCTTAGGTTAGTTGTCTAACACTGTGGAATCAAAATTTACCCGGAGAAGATTAAAGTGATATAAGAAATGCCACCCCCTAAAAGTCTAACTCAACTCAGATCATTCTAAGGGAGATTGGTGTATCTAAGATGCTTCATATCCAACCTATCAGGCAGATTCCAACCATTCTCAACACTTGTCAAATAGGATGCTAAGTTCAAGTGGGATGATAAGTGTCAGTATGCTTTTGAAAACATCAAGCAGGACCTGATGATCCTACTAGTCTAGTCGCCCCTATCCCAGGCAAGCCGTTGATACTCTACACCATTGTATTAGACAACTCCCTCGATGCTTTGTTGGCCCAAGCCTATGATGAAGAGAAAGAGAACATGCTCTACTATCTCGCAGTCATCTAGTTCCTATTGAAGCAAATTATCCACCCATTGAGAAGAATTGCCTAGCTTTAATTTTTGCATCCTAAAAGCTACAGCATTATATGCTTTCTCATAAAGTTAACTTGATTTCTAAAATCAATCCACTGCAATACCTCATGATACGGTGGATGTTTTTTGGACGGTTGGAATGTTGGTCCATGATTTTATCATAGTTTGATATCACCTTCATACCCCTCCGTGTGGTGAAACTCATGAATTTCTTAGCAGCACATCCACTTCCTGCTGACTCTCCACTTAGTGATGACCTCTTCGATGAATGTATCAAGAACTTAGGGGATACAAGCATTCCCCACTGGGAGATGTACTTTGATGGTGGGGATTCCTCTCAAAGAGGACAAGAACCACAATCTACTCTTCTAGGAAATGCAAGGGTAGGAATAGTTCTCCTAACTCTAGACTATGATATGATGAGATTCTCATATCATCTATCTGATCCTTGCAATAATAGCAAAGTTGAATATGAGGTCGATGGGTCTAGAGTTATCCATCGTCATTGTAACATCAACATCTTAGATTCTTAGTTAAAATGTTCCTATAAAGTTCTCAAGCTTAGACTCCATCACTATTACAAGTACACCATGGAGTTGTTGGTCCAAATCCTAGAGGTTACCATCTGAAAGATTTCTCGAGGAGAAAATGCCATAGATGCCTATCTGGAGTTAGCATGTTCAATTGGTCCCATACCAATAGTTTTGCAGATAACTATTACATCTTATTGATGTTGAACTCATAAAAAAATACTCTCTTGAATGGGATGTTACCGTTGCCAAAAAGGATGAGGAGCTGGATTAGAGGAATCCATTCATTGATTACCTAAATAGAGGTAAACTACCTCAAGAGAAGTCTCAAGCCCATCAAGTCAAATAGAGAGCACTCCCTTATACCCTTATGGATGGCACCTTATACTGACGATCCTTTAATCATATGTGGTTACTCTATGTAGACAAGCACAAAGCCCATAAGATTATGATCAAGGTACATTTATGATTATATGGAGCTCACCAATCTAGTACCAAGATAAAGGGCACAATCAAGAGACTTAGATACTATTGGCCTACAATGACTATAGAATGCATACAAATAGCCATGCCAAGTAAATTCTGGTACAACCTTCCAACATTCTACATCTAGCATTAGTCTCATGGCCATAACATATAGAGAATCATCCTTCTTCCATATAATTTTTCTAAGCTATTGATTATTTTCCAAATGCCAATTCGAGAGGTCAAAGCTCACTTTTGTGCTCTAATTTTTGGAATCATATATATATATTCAAGGTCTGAATTAAATCATAATGGTATTGCATTCAAAGCACCAAAATCAACAACATCGAGTACAATTATATTAGAGATACTCACCATCTACCATCCCAGAATGAAGGGCAACAAAACTCTCATCCAAATACTCAAGAAGACATCGATAACAAAATGAGTGGCATGACCAGCTAGTTGAAGCTTGGGTCAACTACACCACTTATAAACTCCAACATTCCTTTCTCATGGGTTTAAAGTTCTACCATTAGAAGTCTAACTCATCACTATAGGGTAAGATCACATCGAACTAGAATGCCAAGTTGTGGTTAGAAGAAATCGAAGGTTTGGAGGAGAAACACCTACGTGCATGCCAATATCTCAATTTATACAAAGCCAAAATGATTCAAGCTCATCAAGTTGTCGCTAGACCTTTTCAAGTAGGAGATTTGTTTTATTCAAGAGACCAATTGTTGCTCATCATATATGAGATAAGTTGCATTCAAGGCCCAGAATCACAATAATTATCAACACAACTATAAAGAGAGATTGATCATCCAATCAATGGATCTACAAAAATATTAACATAAAATCATGTTCAAAATAACTTTCTAAATAATTCAATCTCCAAGTTGAAAATTTTCCAAACCTCTAGTGCTATTAGAATATGTGTCATCCTATTTCGACTTGCGCAACTAAGTTAGCTGTAAGAGAACCTCTACAACATCCTTTCTTGGTGGAATCACAACCGCCTTTGTCCATTCCATTCTTCGATGTGTTTAGGGTAGTGTAAGAGAACCCAAGCGACATCGAGTATATATTTGAGGTTTATGGTAAGTCTCCTAGAGGCTCCTTTCCTCCTGACCACATCAAGTTTGGGTCTAGTCTTTCCTCGGGACTCCCCACTTAGTAGTCACTCTCTACTCGACAATAGACTGTCCTAATGATCAATTCTAGCTGGGAAGATGTAAGTCTCCTATGCTTTCTTCTTAGATTGATCATTGCACACCGACGGGCACCTTAGGTTGGTTGGTGTTCACTATGTTGATAGTGAACCACCCAATGGATACACCGCCCAGGAAGATGTAGGCCCCGAGCTTTCTCCTCGAGTTGGCTGCCATATACCTATAGGCTTTCTTTTCTAAGACTCAGGATAACGCTCCTAGTGGCACCTCCGCTGTGAGCACTCCATTTGGATCACATCCTTTGCGACCCCAACTAGATACTACATGGGTTACTACTGGATTAGACAGTCCCCCTATCGTAGTAACCACCCCTGTGGTCGAAAGTTCTCTACTGTAGATGTGCAGACTCTCCATTGGGCCAGTAAATCTAAGTGAGGCCTCTCGTGGCTTCTTCCTAGTGTGGCCCCTCACACACCAACAAGGTCCACACAAATATGAACAAACAAAAAATATATATTCACTTGTGGGTTAGGAGGACACCCCAGCAGTACCTTTTCCCAAGCAGACATCCTATCTTTAGGGTAGTGTTAACAAAACTCCCTATAGTAATTTCCTGACTACTCTTGAGTTAAGATAAGACCCCCAGCAGCACTCACTCAGTAGTCGCACTAGGTTATGTTTGATTTTTTGTGCATCCAATAGATCACCCTAGTGTACGTTTCTGCTTTGGAAGATGTAAGTCCCCACGCTTTCTTCCTAGCATGACTGTTGCACACTGAAAGGAAACCCTTTGGTTGGAAGTCTCACCGTTCGACTCATAGGCTACCCCTTTGGACTGGTAAATCTAAGAAAGGTCAAGTCCCCCAAGGTCCCTTCTTAGTGGGTCCATAGCACATCGACAGGGTCCATATAAAATAAAATTAATCTTGACTACTCTTAAGTTGAGGTAAGTTCCCTCAGCGACACTCACTCAGTTGTCACCCTAGGTGAAGTTCAATTTATTATGCATCCAACAAGTCACCCAAGTGGATGTTTCTACTTTGGCAGGTGTAAGTCCCCATGCTTTCTTTCTAGCGTGGCCATTGCACACTGAAAGGCAACCCTTAGGTTGGATAGTCTCACCCTTCAGGTGGTAGACTATCCTTTTGGACTACTAAATCTATGATAGGCTAAGGTCTTCATGGCTCCTTCTTACGCATCCATCTTATACCGATAGGGTCCATATCATATCAAAATTAAATCAAATAAAATCAACCAAGCTCATATCCTCAGCATGTATGCCCTCAAAATAAATTATATCAAATCAAATCAAATAAAATCATATCAAATCAAATCAAACTCTCCTCCTTAGTGGGGCCCATACCACATAAAAATAAATCAAATCAAATCTAAATAAATCTTTCCAGTGGAGTCAAATCACATTCCTCCCCTTAGCCCAAATCAAATTTAAAATCTATAAACAAATCAAATTCAAAACAAACCTCCCCAGTGGAGCCATAACAAATCAAATCAAAACTAATCCCATCTTGATCCCCTGGACTCAAACTTATATCCCCAGGAAACATACCCCCAAATCTAATCAAATCAAAAAAATTAAAATAAAACAAAACAAATCATAATCCCCATCATTCCTCTTCATGTCTTTGACATGAAGTTCTATGCAATAAAATCTTCTGGGCTCTCCTATGTCCTTAGCATACGATGAGTTTCATTGGACAAAGATTGTGATTCTATCTACCTCTTAGTTTAGGTTTAGGCAATCTTTGACAAGTGCTTGCAATTCTTTTGGACATTGGTGATTATCTCGGTCAACGCCAATACGTGCGGTGTGCCTTGTCAGTTACACCACACCTATTAGGGGTCCTTTTATTGACCTCGCTTTTAGAGTGAGGACTTAATATTCCAATCATAGATTTAGGAGTCTTCTAGGCTCTAAGAGCTCCTTAGTCCTAAGATACTTCTAGTGGCTAAGTGAACACTTAACCTAAGCCTAGAGACTTACAAGGGTTAGCCAATTAACCCATTTGGGTTCACTTAACCCAAAGTAACCTAAAGGACCCACTTAAGTCAATGTTCAATCCAACCCAAATTGGATTGAACCAAACCACTCTAAACCTCTTAAGATGATTGTTGATCATCCTTGATTGATCAATTGCAATCAATTGGGTCAAACCAAGTCAATTTGGTCAATTGGCCAAATTAACCCTCTTAACCTACATAAGCCAAATGAACCAAATTTCATCCTAAGCTAAATTAATTGAAACCAATGATTCACATCAATCTAAAATCTACTCTTGAATATGACTTGACCATCAATTGAGCCAAACCAAACCCAGTTGGCACTTTGTTCCAAGTTGACCTAATTTGACCTAAAAAGCCAAATTGGATCAAATTAAAATCTAATCTAAATGGATTACAACCAATGGCTCAAGTTCATTTCAAATTGATTATTAAATATGATTGAAGCACTGATTTAACCCAATTGATCTACTTAGCCCAAATTGACCTAAAGGGTCAATTTGGCCTAAATCATTCCTAAATCTAAATTAATTGAAATCAAAGCCTTCAATCATCATCAAATGATCAATTGAACATGAACCAATGCCTAACCCAAATTGGTCAACTTGACCTATTTGACCCAAATGAACTCAAATGGGTCAAATCCAAATCCAAGCCAAATTGAACCAAAATAATTGAGCCAAAATATTTTAAATACTCATTTGAAGGTGACCCAAGTTGGTTTGACCAAATTTGACCAATTGATCAACTTGATCCAATCTAGCCTAATTTGACCTACATGGGTCAAATTGAGCCAAACCCACTCAAAGAAAGCCCAAACCATTGAAATTTGGCATAACCCATCCTTGACTCACCTTGGGTCAATCCAAATCAAACCTAACCCAACTGGGACCCGAATTTACCCATTATCAAATGGGTAAAGCTTTCCACATAAAATAAAATCCATATTTGGGTGGTCAACAACTCTCCTTTACACTTGGTAGCCACCCAAAGCCAAGAATGGACTCTTGGTTAGGTGGTTAACTTGACCCAAAGGGGTTAAGTCCCTTAGTGAAGGGGAGGTGAGTAACCCACCTCCATTCATTGGTTCATCCATAGGAGATAGAGACAACTCAAGCCAGCCACCTCCATCACTTGGCCAACCAAATTGAGCCACCTAAGCTCATTTCTACCACCTCACCGGCTGCAGTTAAAATGTCAAGATGAATCCTATCCATCCATCTTGAGAGAGGAGGGAGTATACTCCCCCTCATTCCACTCAAATGATAGAATTGAATATCCTCATAGCTAGAATACTCAGAGATGACCTCCCAAAGCCTCCCT
Organism: Cymbidium sinense; assembly: GCA_021442155.1. Classification (NCBI taxonomy): domain Eukaryota; kingdom Viridiplantae; phylum Streptophyta; class Magnoliopsida; order Asparagales; family Orchidaceae; genus Cymbidium; species Cymbidium sinense. The sequence continues at coordinate 69,507,696 of CM038232.1, forward strand.
CTGAGCTTTCTGAGCCTCCCCATCACCTGAAAACATAAACTCGAGCATGCCCAAGGCATAGCTCCTCCTAACTTCTTCCAAACTCAACCCCTCTTTAACTAACTCTTCCCACATGTTCACCAAGCTCCGAGGAAAAATGAACCTTATCCCGAGCAATTTGAGCAACAAGCCCTCCCTAGACCAACTTTGGTGAGGATTCTAGTGACGTTTGGTCCACTGAGCCACCAGCAAGGAGGCAATGCACCATCTTCTCAACAGAGCTTTGCCTCTTTAAGGCAAAGCTACCTCGGTCAGTTCATCGCCGGTTCAAAGCTTTGGCGAGGTAATTTTTTGGTAAATTGAGATTTCTTGATTTTCTTGGGACTTTTTTAAGAAAATTGCAATGTCATGTGAAATCCACCATTAGATCCTAGGATCACTCCCCTATACATGTGGGATCAATTCTGGCATCTCACGAGCTCCGGTGAGCTCGGATCGAGCGAGGGAAGGCGGACGGTGTCCATCTTTCATCGCTCAGGAGATGACGGATCATCCGCCCTCCTTCTGCATGATTGAAATGGATGACTGTGATCTTTTTATAGATTAAACTCTGATTTAATCCTTAAGAACTGTGAGATTAATCCCCATCCAATCTAAGATCAGATGATGAGGATGAAAGCGTGTCCACCGCCGCCCCATCATCGCTGAACTGGATGATTTTATATAACCAATCTCACGGTGCCATGTGGAAAGTGCTGCCATGTCAGCAACCTACGTGGTGTCGGTAAGATTAGGTTTAATTACGGATGAAAAAGGTTTTAATGGTTGAAACATTGAAAAATCATAACTAATTGTAGAAAAATTTACAAAATGCAAATAAATACTCATTTTAAAGGTAAAATAGAGGAGATTTGATTAAAAATATTTTTATTTGGTTTTGAATAGTGATTAAAGCTTAATTAGGGTTTGCATGTGTACTTAATTAGCTTAATTAAGCTCTAATTACATGGGAAATTGGTTCTAAACTTGGTCTGTTGATTTCATGGGATGATCTCTACCTCCTATGATTTCATGAAAGTTATTACTTAGGTAATTAGGAAAATTGATGTTTTAAATCTTAATTACCCCTTATAATTAACTTGATGATTTAATTAACACTTTAAAAAGTAAAAATTAATTAATTAAAGCTTATTAATCATTGATTAATAGTGAATGGATGAGTGATAAAAATTAGGACCACTTTCCTATTCTCTTTCCCAAATTTATTTCACTTTAAGAGAATTAATTAAGTGTCTAAATGATTAATTAAATGACTAAATTAAATCAAATTAAAATGTTAACCGTATTAGAAAATTAATAATGAAATTAAGGGTTCTTCTTTATGTCTTTAATAACATTAAGACCCTTAAGAAAATTATGATTAACCCATAATTATGGGAAAATCATTACTTAAGATTCATTAAACCAATTAATCTTTAATTATAAGCCAATTTCATTAGGTCCTTTAGGAGCATTGCAATTTTATTTTCTTCCATGTTCATATCATTTATTGCTCATGGTTGAATGATTAAGTGAATTAAAGAAGCATAGGAAAGGGTAATCAAGTGATTTAATTAATGATCCAACTTAATTAATTCATAAAATTTACATAATTATCTTTCCTTATACCAATTAAGATTATCAACATGGGAATGAGATTAAAATCAGCAAGTAATCTCTCCTATTTAAGTTCAACTCAAATCCAAAACTAAATAAATAATAAGCCTTGGTTTTCTTTAAATAATTTAATTTAATGTGATTGTCCTTAAGAATTAATGTCTTTGAATGAACTATGTGTTTATGTTTAGTTATTTCTTTCCAATCACTTTAAATATTATATGTCATATGTTTTCATACATTCAACTTTTCAAATACAAATCAATCAAATGGAATTTATTTATGTAAGCTTTCATGTGTTAACTTAATTTAATTATATGTGTGGCTATTATCACTAATAAATCCAAATTTATTTTCCAAAGTTTATAAATTGATAGCAATATGTGGAATGATAATAGTTATAAATACATATAGGACTTGTATGTGCCTATAGCTTATTTATATGAATGTGAAGCTCTCTTTCATGAATTCATATATAGATTTACATAGATTTGAATGTTAATAAGTATATAGTCTGGACATCCCGGGAATATGAGGCTTTAAGTAGCCCCAAGGAGGTCATTTGATTAACTCACTTCCCTGGTTAACAAAGGCATATACTTATTTAATTTCATTCATATGTACTTTGGTATTAGAACTTGGATAAAACTTTAACTTATATGTATAAATAATTCAATCAAAGAAAATACAACTTTTGTATGGGTTTCACTCTTCTAATTTATGGATACATTAATACGTATTTAAGATAGCAAGTATATAGTCTGGACATCCCAAGAATACGAGGCCTTAAGTTGCCCCAATGAGGTCATTTGATTATCTGGCTTCCCTGGTTTAAACAATGGCCCATACTTGCTTATATCTTTTATACATGTGCATGTGTATATGATTAAGGAATGAAAGTCATCTCTTTTTCTATTAAAAATGCATGCATTCATAATTACCTAAGCCACCAAATGTGTAGCATGCAGATATAAAGCTTCTTTCCTTTATTCATGTATATAGATTTACATAGATTTGAGTGTTAATAAGTGTATAGACTAGACATCTTGCAAATACGAGGCTCTAAGTAGCCCTAAGGAGGTCATTTGATTACCTCACTTCCCTGGTTAATAAAGGCTATCAGAATTTGGATAAAGCTTTAATCCATATATACAAATAATTTCAATTAAGTAAAATACCATTTGCATGACTTTCAATTTCATAGTTCATACATACATTAATATGTATTTATGATAGCAAGTGTATAGTCTAGACATCTCAGAAATACGAGGCTTTAAGAAGCCCCAAGGAAGTTATTTAATTATCTCACTTCCCTAGTTAACAATGGCATGTACTTTCTTACATCTTTTATATATGTATGTGTTTTTGATTAATAAATGAAAGTCTCCTTTTTCCACTAAATATATATGCATCCATCATCATTTAAGTGTGTCAAAATATGTTGTATGTACAGATATGCCAAGTGTTAAATCATGTGCATGTTACACATGATGGAAAGGAATGACTCAATATATTTCATGTGATAGTAATTTAATTATATTAATCTTAAGATGCCTTTCATGTTGAATAGGATTCTTTAAGGTTAACCTAAACTCAGGATTAATAAAAATATTTAATAAGCCATTCACTAAATAAAATTAAATCATAATAATATGCTTTAGAAAATAACCTAAGGTAGGGATGAAGGAGGTTAAGTCTCCTTCCTCTCTTTATAACACTTATATGCTATGTGTAAATCAAATGAAATAAAACAAAATACAAATTAAAATTTGCAAATCTCTAAACAACTTAAAATGAAGCCAACCATCTTGATAAATTAAATAATTCTAAACTTAGAAATTTATAACTCTAACGCCTAGCTAAGACATACCGATGTTAGATGTATGACTCATAGACTGGATGTTAGGCTGTGATTAGCTTAAAATTATTTTTGTAGGGGATTGTGCTTAAGGGGCCACTCAAAAATAAATATAAATGTTTTGCTCTCTAGGTTGCTCATACCCCTAAGCATAATCCACATTAATACTGGTGAGCTTTATTCTTATGTGATGGGTGCTAATTCCAAAGTATAAAATATAACTGCTTGAGATTGTATGTATGATTAGATAGTATCTGTTTTGCAAGATTAGTTGGATTTTCTCTCCATAAAAATATAATTTTGCAATAGAAATTAGGATTAATGATATGGGGTAATAGGATGAGCAGTGGCTAAAAGGCATAATCCTGGGGCGCCCTATGATGACTTGGAGAAAATCAAATAAAGAGAATAAAAAAGAAGAAGAAGAAAGGAGAAATAAAAAAAATGAAGAGCCCCATAACATGCATTCAATTTTATTTTAATTATTCTTTTATGTTCCGGGTTTTATAAGAGTAGAGCTTGGCTACCCAATTTTCTCTTTTCCATGGTGTACGGTGGTACCCAGCTGCACCGACATCTTTTCTTTTATGCAGCCTATAAAAATGTTTGACATTGCATTTATATTGCGCATTAGAATTGCATGGTTTTCTTAGTTTCTTAATGATTGATGTTTGAATGTGCGGCATGGATGCAGTAGGCTTTTGAGATAAAATTAATTTTTCTACCCTAATTAACAACTCATAATCTCATCATAAAGCCTACATTGTAAACAAGATAATTAAAAGATTTAGTAACCTCATAGCTATATGGTTGTATATCTCACATCATGCATGTCATAAACCTTCTTCCATGAATATGTGGAATCTCCATCCTTGCATGATAAGGGAATGCTTGACCTCTGAGGGCATCCCTTATGGTGGAGAACACCCTCTTCCTATTGATTTAGCCAATAACCATAGTTCATCATGCACTTAAGCATAAGAAATTCCAAAGCCTTTATACAAATGAATGTGTTTAAATGAAATAAAAATTATAAAGATTTGCATTTTAGATTAAGTCATATTCTTATACCACTCATCTCTAGTCTCTTAGAGAGTAGGTTTAGGATTTTAGTTTTTTTCCAATGAAATAACAAGCCTAACCATATTGTAATTTCATAAGACCAGACTGCATGGTTTTGAAATATAGAAGGTGTTAGCTGGTAGCCACTCCAAGCGGTTGTATGTCCAGAAGTCAAACTTAGGTTTTAGGGAAGTAAACCCTTATGTCCCCTCTCTTCCTAGATTTAGGTTGTGCTCTAGCTTGTGCTAAAGCTCACTAGATTTAGTATCCGAGATTGCTAAGTTTCTTTAGGCTACAAGCATAAATCCTCACCTCTTTGGCACTTCCACAATCTCGTGTTAATGGATTATAAGTCCCACCAATCTAAAAAACATTCTAGCTTAAATAAAACAAATCTCTTCACTTTCAAACATATAAAGCCTCACCATAGGATAGACTGGAGTGCTCACTAGGTTTCTTAAGTATCATGAGCATTTCTTACTTATTCTCCTTTGACATCCAAAAATAAGTCTTTCCAATTGAATATTCCCACTTGATTTTCCAAAATAACCAATCTTTTGATAATCTTAACCTTGAAATCTTTGGAGACAATAATTGCCTACTTTAATCGAGAGTGTTCTTAGAAAATCTCATTTCTTAAGATATAATTAACTATGAAGGCTTGCCTCCATAAGGAACTTAGGAACCCAACTTAATATAAACCCTACTTTAATTTTTTGTGTAAAGTAGGGGAAAGATCCCTAATATATTCGAAGACCCATCATACCTTAGGAGTCCTTATTAGGTGATTAGGTCCATTGTAGGGTGGTGTCTCTATCTTTCAAGATAGTACATCATACCTTAGTGTCCTACCTGATCACTTCAATAAGTACCCCCTATGATCTGCGTGGTATCCACCCCACATCCAAAAATAAACACCATAGATTTTTCTGGCAACTCAATGGGGATTGGTTCTTCTCTCCATCTATAGTAGAAGGTTGTTGTCTCTAAGCATCGATAGTAGACTTATATTTTATATAAGCCCAAGATTATCTTTCTTTGTATTGGCACTTTTCTTATTTCATCCTTAAGCAAAGGTATCCAACATCCTTCTAGGTTTTAATACCTCACTCTAAGTAGGTCTTAAAACCCCTATTGGGTCCCCAATAGGTAATTAACTAAAGAAAGAAAATGATCAAACATAAATAAAATAAAATTTAGAACCTCTTACCACTAGCTTGGTGAAGCAAGGTTCATATCATATTTAAGTAAATTTTAATAAAATCCAAAGAAAAATAAGTGAAACCTTTTTACAAAATTTTTAGAAGCCTTTTGTAAACAAAATTATTTGAACATCACTTAACATAATAAAAGTATCTCTTTCAAAATCAAAATCAAATGAACAAAACATAAAAACAAAATCTCTTCTTAAAAAGTTTTCAAAACATTTTTAAATAAAATTATCGAACCTCACTTAGCATACCCAAATTTGTTAAGTGAGGGTTCCCTTTTTTAAAATCTAAAATTAAACTAAACAAATTACCTCTTCAAATATATCAAAATCCTTTTCAAATAAAATTAACTAACTGCATTTAATATACCTAATTTTAAATGAGAGTTCAATTTTCAAAATCAAAATAAAATCACAAATCAACAAATAACAATCAAACATACAAGTGAACTCCATTTAACATATCCAAATTTGTTAAATGAGAGTGACATTTTCAAAACAAAATCAAACATCGACATATCAACATAAAACATACAATTGAACTCTATTTAACATACCTAAATTTGTTAAATAAGAGTTCTCTTTTCAAAAATCAAATCAACGACATAAATCAAGCACACATTTGAACTCCATTTACCATACATAAATTTGTTAAATGAGAGTTCTAGTTTTCAAAATCAAATCAACACATCAAGAATCAACAATCAAACCATCAAAATAAAAGCTTTCAAAATTTTCAAACATACAATTGAACCCCACTAAGCATACATAAATTTGCTAAGTGAAAGTTCCAAAATCAAAGTTCAACAAAAGAAAACAATAATCACATCCCCACAGTCTCTCCAAAGCATTTGAACCCCAAACAACATACCTGAATTTGTTGAATGTGGGTTTCAAAGTTAAAATCAAATTCAAAAACAACATCAACAAAATTCTCTTCTCCAAATTTCCAAAATCTCTCCATCATATAATTGAACCCCATTAGGCATATCTAAATTTTTTCAAAGTCAAATCAAAATCAATAATTTAAGTCAACAACAAAGCAAGGGTCTAATCTGATTCTCTTTTCCAACATTATAATAGAGATACTAGCCCAGTCTTTCTTCTTCTCTTCTTACTTCAGTCAGTTTGTCACCATGTCTTCCGACAAGCTGATCTTTTCCTTTACATCCTGTGTGGATTTGGCTCTGGATCAGGACATACTCACTAGTGCCTCTGTCATCAAATTTGACTTTAGATTTGAGCAATTCAAGCTCACTTACGAGGGACCATCCCTTACCACTGTTAGCAGAGAGGAGGTGGCATGCAAGAAGCTACTTCTTTAGTTCTACTTGTACTCTGACTCTGAGTTTCCTTCTCTAAAGAGGAAGGCTATTGAGGTTCCCCTGTCAGTGCAAGTTGTGCCAGTGCTAGTGCCAGTGTCAACGCCAGTACAGTTTATTACCCTTGCTTCCACGGCACCACCTCGTTGGTTCCCCCTGTTATGAATGAGAAGGCTAATTTGGCTTTTGAGATAGTCTCCCCACTTTGAGGTCAGTTCTAGTTCTTGTTCCACCATGCTCACTAAGGCTTAGCACTACAACAAGAACTGCAAGATCAAGCGGTAGTATGAACATGCATCCATGGAGGTAGATGAAGTTTCCCATGTTGCTGAGGAGGGTTCCCCTCATGAGACCTCTCCATTTTTGGGTGGTAGTAGGTTTCATCACCTTTCATCTTTAGAGGGAGAGGAGTACTACTAAAGGATTGCTACATTACCCCCACCACATGCAGAGTTTGAGACACCACCTAGGGAGAGGAAGAAGTCCTATGCTGGTCTGGTCTATTCTTCATCGAGCTGGCAGAGCCCATTGATGCTCTAGTCCAGTACTTTACATGATCTCAGGAGCCTGATCCTTAGGAGTGTTAGGGATCAGATACATAGAGAAAGTGCCTCTCAGGCCAACCTGACTGCTCAAGTGAGCAAAAGAGAGAGAGGAGGAGATTTGCGAGATAGTCAGTGGCCTCCACTTTGATGGATTTTTTGATCGATGAGCTCTTAAAGCTGATCATTCTAATCGCATAGTCCTTACCGGTACCACCAGTCGCAGGAGGAGATCTCCGGTGGAGAGGTAGCTGATGTCCTCACCATTAGATTGCTCACCTTCACTAGTTTATGTTCCACCATCTACCATCCCCACTAAGTTCCATAATCCCCCATATGGAGAGAGAGCCTTTCCATTTGTGATCCGGTTATGGACTAAGGATCCCACTCCATCTACTCCACCCATTGAGGTGAGGCCGAGGTCCCCTGCTCGACCTTCCATCCTAATTGTGGTAAAGGAGTTGCCACCCAAGAGTGTCGTGGTCCCTCCACCACAGCAATTGGATGAGGAGATGAGAGGAAATACTGATATGATCCCCATGATAGTTAAACCAACTAGGGAGTGCACCCCACCAGCTCAGAGTGTTTAGTTCATAGATACCACACAACTCAGTCTAGTGGCTAGTCATCAGCTAGCCTATATTTCAGTAGAGCATGGTTGATTAGATGGTCGTTCATTAGAAGACATTCTAAAAGCTATCGTGCTACATTTAAACAGATAGTTGGGAGCGATCATTCTGACCAGGAAGAGGGTATGGTCGATTTTGACCCCGATGAGGATGACATGTTAGATGACTTAGTGGAAGTCCACATGGTAGATACCCGAGGATCCCTGCATAGGGAACAACATAGCCAATCACTTATTATTGTTGAAGAAGGTGAGGCATTGAACTCAACTTAATGCCTATGCTAGCAGATCAAGTAGAAAGATGATCAGATTGGTAGGATGGAGAGGAAGGTAGAGGAGTTGATGGTAATGGTCCAAGCCTTGCAGAACCAAACCCTAGTTTCACAATCTTCCCCTATGAAGGCCAAGCAGCCTGAGTTGGTGCATACCCTAGATCAGCCTAAGTGCACTCCCATGGAAGATGAGGTTGGTATCTTGCATAGGAAGGTCACCGATAGCACCTCCATGCATGAAAAGGACATAAAGTAAATGGTGGAGCAGCAAGCAACTGAAGGAAGCATTGGCAGAAGACTGGGGGAGCTCATCTATTACAAAAGGTAGACTCTACCAAGAGGAATTTGATGTAGTTCAATACCCTAAGGGTTTTGTGCCACTATCCTTCAAGGTTTTTGTTGGCAGTAGGAACCCAAGACAAAACATAGCATATTTTTGAGCCAATTATTGCAACGCAAGTGGCAGTGATGCACTTCTTTTCTGCCTCTTTATTAGTAGCTTAGCAGGTGTTGCATTTGATTGGTATGCTGAACTGCCCAATGGTTTGGTGAAGACCTTTGCAGAGTTAGAGCATCTTTTCATCAAGATATTCACACAAGCTTAACAGAGGGTGACTATAGGTGACATCATTATAGAGAAATAAAAAACCAATGAGTCCCTTGTTGATTACATTCTCAGATGGCGTAACCTGAGTATGAAATGCAAACAATAGCTATCTGAGACGCCATCAAGACTCTACTTAAGAATATCCATGGCCTAGTTGCCTACATGCTTAGGGGCTTCACCATAAAGACATTTGAGAAGCTAATCAATAAGGTGGCTAACCTATAAGAGGATGCTAATTAATAACCCTTTTCATACCAGTCATCTAAGCCCAAGTCTTAAAAGATATTTGAGAAGAAGTTTGAGATAGTTGTGTTAGTGGATAAGGGAAAATAGCCAGTCAGAGCATAGTTTGAGAGGCCCAGATTTTAGTAGCCTCCATTGCCACCTCCTCTTCCACTACCTCAACCTCATACAGGCCACCACCGCCACCACAATGGCTATTACCGCCATCACAATAGCCTACTCAGCAACGGTATCAGTATCCACTACCAAGTAGCTACTTTCCACCTACTCTTGCTAAAAAATTAAGCAAGCCATACTCATTCAAGAGGGAGGCATTCAAGAAAATCTTCAAGAATCTCTTAAAGAAGCCTGATTTCTAGCTACCAAAGCCTAAGAAGCCAGAGGAAGTGGCATGAGTGATGATCTTAGCTACTGTCCCTACAATCAAAATTTAGGACATGTCTTAGAGGATTGCATTACTTTCAAAAATTGGTTTAAGCATAGCTGCAAGTCAGGAGCTATAGTTATCCCTAAGGATTAGTTAGTAGAACAACCATCTGGTTCTATTAGAGTAATCCTTGGGGATACTTCTAATTATCTTAAGATAAAAGAATGTCAGGATATTTCATTATCCCGAACCTCTAAAAAGATCATTTTAAAATCAAGAAACTCTCTCTACAAGTTCTTGAAGTAGCTCAAACCTCCAACACCAATGAAGGTTTGTTAGTTGTGAGAGACAACTCAGGGAGGGTGGAAGCCTAGTAGTAGCAGCCTATCTCACTTGCCCAGGATAGATCAATAGCACAACCACCGTCTGAATCTAGCATTTCTTCCACCATTGCAGCTACTATGACCTCTACCAGCTCTTCTTCTACCAGCATGAGCTTTATATTAGCAGATAAGGGCACTACACTCCTAACTCCACTTACTTTACTTGATTTCTATTATATACCACCTCCAAAATTAAAGAAATCAATGAAGAAAGCTGATTCCACTTACATTCTCTCTACTTATGATGCTCCTCGTTTAATTCTAATTAAAAAATCTCCTAGTCAAAATAATAGCAACTCAAATATTTTTGGTCCATTTCTCTCTAATTCAAAATCAGATTTTCCTTCTCTAAATCAACTGGTTTACTTATTGAGATTGACTTGGAGTCATCCTACTCTGAGGATCCTTTAGGAGAAACTATAGGTATACTGAGTAGGTAGAACTTTCCATAAAATCATTTAAAGAAGTCACTGTTGACCTCTTTTTTGGATGAGATTAATTTGAACTCTGAAATTAATAATTAGGATATTTTAATCTCAAATAGGAATCTCCTAATTCAATGCTTAGGACACTATACTTAGTGACCTAAGGCATCATCTTTGGTTTTGACCTAACCTAATTAGCTTAAGTGGAATCAACCCAATATTCTAATTTGGATTAAACTAAAAAATATAAATAAATCAAATTGAAATTAAATCTAATTAAATGAAAGAATCCAAAACCAAATCCAAAGTCAAATCAAGTCAACATAAGTTTAACTTTGGTGGGACCCACCTAATCAAAGGTCAACCCACCAAGAATTTGACTAAATTAAATCATTCTAAACATTACAAATGATCAAATAAACATGTTTGATCATGAATCTAAAGAAATTCAAATTCATTTTGGCCTTAATTGAGTTCATTAGACCAGTTAGTCTAAAATAACCTAAACGGGTCCTATTTGGTTCAAACCCAAATCAGATTAAAATAAACACAATTTGATTATTCAAAATCATTTGGAAATGATAATCAAACATAATCCAACTCACCATTGGGTCTAATTTGGTCAACTTGGTCATTTGACTCAAATGAAACCCAAACTTAACCCATTAAGCTTACTTTAGGTCAAATGGGTTCAAATAAAAAATTAAATGAAATCAACCTCCCAAATCATCTCACACATATGATCAAGCATGACTGGAGTCCAAACCCAATCCAATTGAGTCAAATTAGTCATTTGAACCCAATTGGAACCAAACTTAACCCATTTAGGCCAAATGGGTTAAAATGAAATGAAATTCAAAAATCAATTAAAAATTAAATGAATTAATCAAATCAAAATTCAATTGATCATCAATCAAAGATGATTAAACCTAAAATTCAAAAAATTAAATTAAAATCCAAACACTTTGAATCAAAGCATTTGGTTTGGATTCAAATTCCCAATCTGAGTTAAATTATGTTTAAACTTGAGCTCAAACTCATAATGAGTTTGATATGGGCAATCACATATTAGTCTTAGGATTTTAGAAGAGATGCTAAAATCCAAAAGCAAAGAAAAAATTAAATCAAGGGAGGGAGTGGAAATCTTTGACCAAAGTCCTCCTCCTCTTTCCCTCATAAAAAATAACTTTGATTTATCCAAGTAAACTTGGATCTCATCCCACCTCTTGTCAAAGAGAGAGAGAGAGAGATGGTTGCCCTCAAGTGAAGGCCACCAAGACAAAGCCAAAATAAAATAGGCTTCTTGCAGAAAGAAGAAAAGGAAGAGAAGAAGAAGAAGAAAAAAGAAAAAGAAGGAAGGGGATGGCTCAACCAAACATGGAAAAGAGGCTAAATTCCTTCCTCCCTCATAGGTAATCATCCAAACATGTTCACATGGCCAAGGGGGATTGAATCCACTCCTTGGCCGACCTTGTTGCCGGCAGTGGCTAGAATTTGGCCACCAAAATTCCTAAAATGGAAGCTCTCAGCCATCCATGAAAAGTGGGGAGGGGAAGTCTATTCCCTCCCCCTTTTCATTCCAAAATGTCCACCAAATCTAGAGAAGAAGTTCAGGACTCCTCCCCGGTCCTCTCGCTGCTAGCACGCTGGCAAATGAATGAGATTAGATGCCCTCTAATGGTGAAATCCATAGGAGTGGATTACACATCAAATTGAAGCTACCAACACATTCTAGAGGTCAGGGAAAACTAAAATGAATCGCCACCCTGACCCCTCATCTCTGGTATGCCAGAAAATGATCTATGCCATCGAAACACTGAGCCCATGTTGGTCTAGGGAGAAATCGACGGGGAGGCAAGCGTCAAACTTCACCCACACCTTCATTAGGTCAAAGTGAAGCTAATGGAATCGAGCTCACATGATCACCGAAAATAAGGTTTGCTCCCTTCTCAAGCCTATAGGCCACCAGTTTTGGAGCTTTTTGAAGAAAATTTCATACCCAATTGGATCTACTGTATGGATAGGTCCTAAATCGATCACTGAATGATTTGGAATCAAAATCGGGGTCCATTTTTTTTGAAAATTAGGCAAAAAAGATGGATGACATCCGTCTCTCACCAGTGTGCCATGGGATTAAATCAACCATCCGATCCTTTTATTAGGTTCGGATGGCTATGATCTAGATGGATGATCGATTTAATACTTTAAAGGACCATGTGATTGATCTAAACCATTTGATCTTTGATCATATGGCTAGGAATATCCTGTGTGGAGCCATTTTTGATGCGGACACCACGTGGGATCTCACGTGGCCCACTCGCACTACACCACATGGTGGCTACCACGTCATCCCACCATCTTAAAATGGCTAATCCCCTCTGAAAATTAATTAAAATTTAATTAAAAATCATAGAAAATTTAAAAATTTATAGAAAAATAAATAAAAATCCAAAAAATGTAAATTTTGGCTCAATGGATTCATCTTGATGAGAGAAATCTATAAAAATTAAAATCCCAAATAAATTTGGGTTTAATTAAAATCAATTAAACCTTAATTAATCTTAAACCATTAGTCCAATTGAAATAAAACTTTGGGGAACTAAAATTGATTTTAATACACACCTTAAGAAAACGTTTCATGATTTATTGCAATGTAATTCATGAGAAATGAAATTTCAAATCCTAAACTTCCATTTTAATTAAATTATTTAATTAAAAATGAAGTAATTAATGAAAAAGAATAAAATAATCTTAAATCAACTTAATGAACCCTAATGCACATTAAAATAACAATGAAACTCATTTAAACTTAATAAATCACAAATTGACTTAAATAAGCAATTAAATGAATTAAATAATTCAAATAATTAACCATAAATTAATCAAATCATAATAAATCAACCAAATGTCCAAAATTATGAATAAGCCCTCTTTGGAAAGACCTTCTAGAGAGGAATCAAAGAAAAATAAAATCCCTAAATAACCTTCATCAAATAAGGCATAATTTGCATTATAATGAAATGATTAAAACCTTAATTACACCCTAATTATGAATCTAATGAAGATGAAACTTTGGAAACATAAAACTGGCATGCAACCCCACTTGTCATAAAAATTTGAAACCCAATTGATTTTTAGATTGAGAATTGTTGAATTTCTAAATTCCTAAATCAATTTAAATCAAATAATGAATAAGAAAATTCATTAATCCATCAAATCATGAAACAACTCGAACTAATCTCAATCAAATATCATAAATACTTAGGAAGGTTATCCAAACATTCTAATTCAAAGAATTTAATCAATTGCACACTTAATGCTTAATGAAATTTAATAAATCATATTAAGAGTAATTAAACCTTAAGGTAATTAGATTAATGTAAACGCTTAATGAATCCTTACATTTCCAATAAATCAAATCAAATGAATGCAAACCTTAGCCGAAGTGCTTTAGGTTAACCTAAACTAAACTAAATGAAATCAACATGACTTAATGTAATAGATTAATGTAAACTAAATGAACTAATTCAAACAAAACCAAATGAAATAAACTAAATCAAATAATCCAATTCAAATTAAATCAAATGAAATGAAATAATTAAATCAAACCAAATTGGAAACTAAAATAAAAAATAAATGAAAGGAAAGAAAACATCAATCCAAATCCAATCAAATTAAATGAAATTAAAAGATTAATTAAGATACTTAAGGATCTCAGTTAAACTTTTAGGATGAATCTTCATCTTAGGATGATGATTTCATTCTATTAGGAGTTAGGATTTTGAATAGGGTGAGTTCCATAAAAATGGAATCCATTCTATTCTTCATTCTTAAAATATAAACATCATTTTAACTAAATAAAGTGAAAATAAAATAAAAAATAAATCATTTGAATTGAAACCACCCAATGGTAAAATTCAAACAAACTCAAACTCCAAATTGAAACTTAAACTAAAGAGGCCTAGCAAAGTCTTGCTATACAAGCCTATTTACTTCACACACTAGATCATTAAGTCACTGACCCTAGACATAGGTTAGGCCATTATGTGATTTCTTTATGATTTCTTGTGATATGTTATGATATGATGTGCTTCATATGTCTTTGTGGTATACTACTTTAGACAACATGTCTAGGATTGTTTGCTCATTAAACTGGATGATGGGGCATTCTTTGAGAGCTAACATTGTCTTTTGTAGGGGCTATGCTAGAAAGGATTGCTATCATAAATAAACTTATAAATATTATTTCTTGTAGGTATGCTTAAATCCTTAAGCATAGCCCATAGGACAGGTGGGCTTGGAAAGCAACTAATGCTAAGTGTGTATGTTTGTGAATTATAACTGTTGTGTACTATTTGTATTTCTTGACATTTGTTTTGTAGGGCTTAGAATTAATTTTGAAATCAAAAATGTAAATTTGAGCTTAGAATTAGGTTAGGATCTATGGGGTCTAGGATTAGCAGGAGCTGAACCTACCATGAGATGGTGCAGTGGTCCCCTGTGGATCCCAATGGATGTCCATAATGGAGGAGAATATCCTTGAAAGAAGACCCATAGATCTAGACTTGTAGTTCTAGGCCGAGTATAAAGGCGAGCTCGCCACCATTTTCTTTCAAGGTCATGACACACAAGATATTGGCCTTTCTTAAATTTAAATTAGCTTAATTTATTTTGGGTATGTAATAGAATCAATCTACTTTTCTAGGTTTCTTTCTGTGATGTGCTTCTTGTGAATGAATGCCTGGACGATTAGGCTCATAGGAAAAAAACTAAATTTTATACCCAACTTAAATCAAAATAACTGAAGAAACAACTAAAGAAAACTTGAAATCTCACATAAACTAAAGACTTGGGCAAAACATAAAATTAATTAGAAACAATTAAGTTTTGAAATCATGAAATCCTATTGCTTCAATCCTTGAACTCGATAACTTCTCCCATTGCACATAAGAGGAATCTAACCTGTGAGGATGACCACCTTCTTGGGGAAGCCTACCTTCTATATTGATTTGGACCATAATCATTTCTAATTGCATAACATTAGGCATAAATGCACACCCAAGACCTTAAATGAATTTGAATCAAAATATTTAAAATTTAAAAAATGTGCATTAGTTAGATGCATTTCATACCCTATATTATCTTGGGGATTAAGGAGTGAGTCTAGGTTCATAGATTCATTTCCTAAAATGCAACATCCCATCCATCTTGCATTCATGAGACTTAGCATCATAAATTTAAAATGCACTTAGGTGGTGGGCAGCCTCTCCAGGTGGGTTGTAAGTCTAGAAAATTCAGGGATAGGTTAATTCCCTCAAGTGAGAGGAATGGTCAATAATTCCCAAAATAGAACTAGGTCGAGCATCTAACATATGTTAGAAGCACCTATAGACTAAGGTTTTGAAGCATCCATTTTAGGAATAAGTTTTCAACCCTAGGTGTTTTGCAGTCTTGTGCTGTTAGAATATAAGTCCTAGACTTCTAAGAAAATATCAACTCAAAATCTAAATTAAATTCCAAAGTTTAAAGCCCAATTATAAGATAGTTGAAATGTCTAGGCTTCCTAGTATCAATATGCATTTCCTACTTTTTCCTATTTGGCCTCCAAAATAACTCTCTCTCCAATTTGAATCATTCCCAACTAAAAATTTTAAAAACCAATCCTTTGAAAAACTAACTTTGAAATCCTTAAAAATAAAAACTCATTTCTTTTATTGAGAGTATTCTTAGGAAGAGGCCCTTCTTAAGATGTAATTAACTATAGAGGCTTGCCTCTATAAGGAACCTAGTTTAAATAACCTTCTATGTAGTTCAGGGGAAAATTTTTGGTACATAAAAGACCCATTAGCCTTAGGAGGCTCTTATTAAATGATCAATTCCATTATAAGAAAACATGTTTATTTTCCAAGATAATATGTTTATTCTTTAATGACGCATTTGAACATCCAAATAAGAAATTTTACACTCTGTGTGGTGTCATAATTTTTTTCACAGTCACTAAAGTCAACCTCCATAGTGGAAAAGTTCTACCTCCTAGGGTAGCACCTCAAGATATGGGTAAACAAGTCATTGGTTCCAGTAAGCAAATAGCCCCTCCAAAAGATACTCCAACTATGGATGTGCTTGTGGAGGACCAACCCAGAGTTGATTACAATGTCCTCGTTCATCTTGGAAAGTTGTCAGCTAAGTTAAGTATATATGATGCCCTTGTCTTATCCAAAGAGATGAGAGAATCTCTAATCAAGGCCTTACTTGATATACAAATATGCTTAGCTCAGCTAATAGCTATCGGAGAGGAAGCATGCTACTCAAAAGAAATCCTATGAGTTACATTCACCAATGAAGACCTACTTCTAGGGATGATTGAGCACAACCATCCTCTCTACATTACAGTGGACATTAGTAGATTCAGGATGTCTAGAGTTTTAGTTAATCTCAGTGCATCAATCAACATTATGAGTCTAGGAACCCTTGCCTACTTTAATATTAAAATCTATAAACTACAAAAAGAGAGGATGATGTAAAAGGATTCAATGAATAAGATGAGAGGGCCTTAGGCTCTATAGTGTTGCCACTAGAGATAGATGATTGTTAGACTTAAGCCAAGTTTCATATAATTGACTCGGATATATCTTTCAATTCTTTGCCTGGGAGACTGTGGATACATGAAAACAACATGGTTCCATTGTCTTTTACATCCGTACATCAAGTTCTAAAGAGGTGGAATCAAATATTGTATCAAAGGAGACCTTATGCCCTTTGTAGTTCATGAGGTCGGGATATATGAGGATGTGACCTACTACCTCCCCCAAAACCAAAAAGTCTATTCTCATGAACTTAGTCAAAATCCCCATGAGGGAGAAAAAGAAAGAAAAGATAAATATAAAGATAAAGAAAAGAAAGAAGAAAATGAAATAGAAAAGAAAAGGGAGTGAAAGAAGACAATAGGGGAGGAAGTGTAGCTTGAGATTAGATTGCCCATAGTTCACTTCTCCATTCGAACAAGTGGGGAGGATGACCCAACCACCACTAGGGTGAGGAAGAGGTCAATCCAGAGGTAGTCCCAGGGTGGATGACCTCCATACTTAGCACGCACCAGAAGATTTGTCCTAGCTACTAGGAGTACACATGCTATCCATATAGACTTAGAATCAAGTTCAGAGGATGCATTTTATATGGTTAGCACACCAGCCAGCTCTTCTTAATAGCAGATCCCATTGGAGGTGACACTAGAGTTAGACAGTGATGAAGGTTAGGTTTCAAGCAAAGCATAAGTGTATCTAATTCCTTATTATGTGAAACTATTAGGCATCAGTTAGGAACCTTAGTTCTAACCCAACTTTTCTCATAAAAAGTTGATATAGAGCTTTGAGGTTTAGAGGTTCTATCCTGGAGCATCATGAAGATTCCATTAGTAGTTAAAGAAGCCCATAAATCATCCATAGCTATGAAGATTCAAAGGTTCTATCTTAGGGCATCATCCTCAAATCAAGAAGTTGATGTAGAACCTAAGGATGATTTGTATAAATAATTAATATAATTATATTTTGATTGGTACTCACCTTGTGTTCTAAATATAGCAAATAAATGTTTAATTCCTAATATGGTCTAAGCACAGGTTAGATTACTTTGAAAGAATATGGAACAACAAATGTAAAAGCTCTCAATTAAGACCCAGACAAGGCTTTAGCATAGTAGGCCCAATCGATGATGATGATTATTGTATATTCATCACATATCATTTGGAATCTGATAGATTCTTTTTAAATCACATTAACTCTTACAACGAGGTGTGCTTAGAAACTTCAGATGACCCAAATAATTTCTAAGTCAAAGATGCATTGTCAGAGTTTGAAGAAGAAATCAAATCAACCATTGATGAACTCAAAGAAATCAACTTAAGAACTGAAGAAGATCCACACCCGACGTACATCAATTTTTTATTGAACCAAACTGAAACCAATGACTTAGTTATGCTACTTACTTAGTTTAGGGACTGCTTTGAATAGAGTTATGAGGGAATGGATGGATTGGCTCCTGATGTAACGGTCCATAAGCTAGAAATATACCCTGATACTAGCCCTATCAAGCAAGCTCCTAGACACATGCGATTAGATATTGAACAACGGGTCATTTCTGAAGTCAAAAAATTGATCGATGCTAGTTTCATCGAGGAGGAAAAGTACCCCACCTAGTTGGCTAGGGTCATCCAGTTAATAAGAAGAATGGCCAAATTCGTATATGCATCAATTTTAGGGATCTTAATAAGGCATGTCCAAAAGATGAATTTTCACTACCAATACCAAAGCTGATAGGGGACATTGCTTCATCTCATGCAGTCTTCTCTATCATGGATGGCTCATCTCAATACAACCAAATAAAGATGGCTCCTGAAGATGACAAAAATACTTTCTTTAAAACCCCTGATCAGAATATACTGCTATAGGTCATGCCTTTCAACCTTAAAAATGCTGGTGCCACATACCAGCGGGCCATGGATTGAATCTTCAATGAACTCATTTATCACCAAGTCGAATGATACGTCGATGATCTTATGGTCAAAATTAAAGAAAAGAAAGACCATATCTTTGACTTGAGAGTAGTTTTCGAGCGGTTAAGATAATATAACCTCAAAATGAATCCTTTGAAGTGTACATTTGGAGTAGCTTCAGGGAAATTTCTTGGGCTAGTTGTCCAACATCATGGAAACAAAATTTACCTAGAGAAAATTAAAGAGATATAAGGAATGCCACCCCCTAAAAGTCTAACTCAACGTAGATCATTCTAAGGGAGGTTGGCATATCTAAGATGCTTCATATCCAACCTATCAGACAGATGCCAACCATTCTCAACACTTATCAAAAAGGATGCTAAATTCAAGTGGAATGATAAGGGTCAACATGCCTTTGAAAACATCAAGCAGTACTTAATGATGCCGCCAATTCTACTCACCCATACCCTGGGCAAGCCATTGATACTCTACACCACTACATTAGATGAATCCCTCAATGCTTTGTTGGCCCAAGCCAATGACAAAGGGAAAGGGAACATGCTCTACTATCTTAGTCATCATCTAATTCTAGAAGCAAATTATCCAGGAATTGAGAAGCATTGCCTAACTTTAATTTTTGCATCCTAAAAGATACAACATTATATGCTTTATCATAAAGTTAACTTGATTTCTAAAATCAATCCACTATAATACCTCATGACACAATCGATGTTATCCAGACGGTTGGCACATTGGTCTATGATTTTATCATAGTTTGATATCACTTTTGTACCCCTCTATGTGGTGAAAGGATAAGCACTCATGGATTTCTTAGTAGCATGTCCACTTCCTACCGACTCTCTGCTTAGTGATGACCTCCTCAATGAATGAATCATGAACTTAGAGGATACTAACATTTGCCACTAGGAGATGTACTTTTATGGTGGGGCTTCCTCTCAAAAAGGTGAAGACCCACAATCTACTCTTTCAGGAAAGGCAAGGGTAGAAATAGTTCTGCTAACTCCACCACGATATGATGAGATTCTCATATCATCTATCTGATCCTTACACCAATAATGAAGCCTAATATGAGACTCTAATTACTGGTCTAGAGTTAGCCATCTCACTAAGCATCTAGAACATCAACATCTTCGGGGATTCTCAACTAGTAGTCAATTAAATCGCTTGGTCCTATAAAGTTCTCAAGCCTTGACTTCAAGACTACCATAAGTACACGGAGTTGTTGGCCCAAATCCTAGAGGTTACCATCTACAAGATTTCTCAAGGAGAAAATTCCATAGTGGATGCCTTAGCCAAACTTGCTAAGGAGTTGGCATGTTTGAATGATGATCCATATCAATAGAGGTCTGCCATATACAAGTCTTACCTCTTATTGAAGTTCAAATCATCAAAAAATACTCTCTTAAAGGGGAGGTTGTCATTGCCAAAAAGGATGAGGAGCTTGGTTAGAGGCAACTATTCATTGATTACCTAAATAGAGGCAAACTACCTCAAGAGATGTCTCAAGCCCATCAAGTCAAATAGAGAGAACTCTCTTATGACCTCATGGATGGCACCTTATACTGATGGTTTTTCGATCATACGTGGTTATGCTATTTAGATAAGAATAAAGCCCATAAGGTCATGACTGAGGTACATTCAAAATTATGTGGAGCTCACCAATCTGGTCCCAAGATGAAAGCCTGGACTCAGGCTTATATCCATAGTGGACATGTCCCCAAATCCAATAAAATCAGACAAAATAAAATAAAATAAATCAAATCTTAATCCCAAATGGGTTCCTCTTCATGTCCTTGAACATGAAGTTCTATTCAATCAAATCTCTTTATCTCTCTTATGTCCTTCATATAAGATGAGTTTCATTACCCTAAGATTGTGATTCTACCTACCTCTTAGTTTAAGTTTAGGTAGTCTTTGACTAGCGCTTGCAATTCTTTGGGACATTGGTGATTATCTTAGTTAATGCCAATACGTGCAGTGTGCCTTGTCAGTTACACCACACCTATTGGGGGTCCTTTTGTTGACCTCACTTTTAGAGTGAGGACTCAATCTTCCAATCATAGATTTAGAAGTCTACTAAACTCAATGAGCTCCTTAGTCCTAAGACATTTCTAGTGTCTAAGTAAACACTTAACCTAATTAGAGACTTACAAGGGTTAGCCATAGGATTAGGCTAACCGTAGGACCTAGGGAAACCTACCTAGCCTATAGCCTAACCAAACCTATGCCCTTCTCCTTAGCTAGAATCAAACCTCAAATCATATAACCAATCCCAATTGAATCCCAATTCATATGCCAAAACTAAAACCAAATTCAAATCCACCATAACACAAATCTAAGCCCTATGATTTAACCTTATGGACTCAGCTAAATTCTTTCAATCCAAACCAAACTAAATTAATTTTCTCAAAATCACTTCAATCTTTCAATCATCATTCCAAGCCACACCAAAATCTACAATCCAATCAATCAAATCTATCAAGCCAAAATTAATTCAATCAACCTAACCTAACCCATTTGATCAAAGTATTTAAATGAGAAAATCAACAAAACTCAAATCTATTGAAACTAAAGCTATACACTAATCCTAAATCAATATCTAAACTACAATCAAGTCAATTCAATCCAAAATCAAGCCAATTAACCCATTTAAGTTCACTTGACCCAAAGAGACCTAAAGGACCCACTTGAGCCAATCTTCAATCCAACCCAAATTGGATTGAACTAAATAACTCTAAACCTCTTATGATGATTGTTGATCATCCTTAATTGATCAATCAATTGGGTCAAACTAAGTCAATTTGGTCATTTGACTAAATCAACCCTCTTAACCTACATAAGCCAAATGAACCAAATTTCACCTAAGCCAAATTAATTGAAACCAATGATTCACATCAACCTAAAATCAACTCTTGAACCTGACTTGGCCATCAATTAAGCCAAACCAAGCCAAATTGGCCCTTTGACCCAAGTTGACCCAATTTGACCTAAAAAGCCAAATTGGGTCAAATTAAAATGTAATCCAAATTGATTGCAACCAATGGCTCAAGTTAGCTCCAAATTGATTATTGAACATGATCAAAGCCTTAATTGAACCCAATTTAATCAATTGAACTCAATTGACCTACTTAGCCCAAATTGACCTAGAGGGTTAATTTGGCCTAAATCATTCCTAAATCCAAATTAATTGAAATCAAAGCCTACAATCATCATCAAATGATCAATTGAATATGAACCAATGCCTAACCCAAACCTATTTGGCCAATTTGGCCAAATTGGTCAACTTGACCTATTTGACCCAAATGAACTCAAATGGCTCAAATCCAAGCCAAATTAAACCAAACAAATTGAACCAAAATATTCTAAATACTCATTTGAACTTGTCCCAAGTTGGTTTGACCTAATTTTACTAATTGGTCAACTTGAGCCAACCTAGCCCAATTTTCCTACATGGGTCAAATTGAGCTAAACACACTCAAACCAAGCCCAAACCCATTAAAATCTAGCATTCGACCTTGGGCCAGTTCAAATCAAACCCAACCCAACTGGGACCTAAATTGACCCATTATTCAATGGGTAAAGCCTTCCACATGGGACAAAATCCATATTTGGGTGGCCAACAATCCTCCTTTGCACTTAGCAGCCACCCAAAGCCAAGAATAGACTCTTGGCTAGGTGGCTAACATGATCCAAAGGGGTTAGGTTAGCCCTTGTTCAAGGGGAGGTAAGTTAACCCACCTGCCTTCATTGGCTCATCCATAGAAGATGGAGACAACTCAAGCCAGCCACTTCAGTCACTTGACCAACCAAATTGAGCCACCTAAGCTCCTTTCTGCCACCTCCGACCACCTGTGGTGGCCAGATAGCTAAAATGGAAGAATAAATCCCGTCCATCCATCTTGATGAAGGAGAGGGTGTACTCCCCTCATTCCACTCAAATGATAGAATTGAATCTCTTCAAACCTAGAGCACTCAAAGATGACTTCCCTAAGCATCCTTCCAAACTTCCCAAGCATCCCCATCTCTTGAAAACACCAACCCGAGCATGCTCAAGGCCTAGCTCCACCCAACTTCTTCTTAACTCAACCCCTCTCTAACTAACACTTCCCACATGTTCACCAAGCTCCAGTGAGGCAAAATGAACCTTCCCTTGAGTGAATCGAGCACCATAAGCCCTCCCTAGACTAACTCGATGAGGATTTCAGTGATATTTGGTCCATAGAGCCACCGGTGAGGAGGCAATGCACCATCTTCTCAATAGGGCTTCACCTCTTCAAGGAAAAGCTACCTCAGTCGATTCACCATCGATTCAAAGCTCTGGCAAGATAATTTTCTACAAACTAAGATTTCTTGATTTTTTGGCCTTTTTTAAGAAAATTGTAATGACATGTGAAGTCCACCATTAGATCCCTTAGGATCACTCCTCTAAACATGTGGGATCGATTTCAGCATCTCATAAGCTCTGGTGAGCTCGAATTGAGCAAGGGAAGGCAGATGGTGTCTATCTTTCACCACTCTAGCTATGACAGATCATCTGCCATCTGTTCTGCATCATTGGAATGGACAACCATGATCTTTTTATAGATTAATCTTTGATTTAATCCTTATGAACTACAAAATTAAACCCCACCTTCCAATCTAAGATCAGACGACGAGGACGAAAGTGTGTCCATTGCCACCCCGTCAGCGCTGAGTCGAACGATTTTAAATAATCAATCTCGTAGTGCAATGTTGAAAGCGCTACAACATCAATGATCTATATGGCGTTAGTGGGATTAGGCTTAATTAAGGATTAAAAATGGGTTTTAATGGCTGAAATATTGAAAAATCATTACTAATTATAGAAAAATCCACAAAATAAAAATAAATACTCATTTTAAAGGTAAAATAGAGGAGATTTAATTAAAAATATTTTTATTTGGTTTTGAATAGTGATCAAAGCTTAATTAGGGTTTGAATGTATACTTAATTAGCTTAATTAAGCCCTACTTATTTGGGCAATTGATTCTAAACTTGGTGTGTTGATTTTATGAGAAGATCTCTACCTCCCATGATTTCTTGAAAGTTATTGCTTAGGTAATTTGGAAAATTGATGTTTTAAATCTTAATTATACCTTTTAATTAACTTGATGATTTAATTAACACTTTAAAAAGTAAAATTAATTAATTAAAGCTCATTAATCATTGATTAATAGTGAATGGATGAGTAAAGGAATTAAGACCTCTTTCCTATTCTCTTTCCAAAATTTATTTTACTTTAAGAGAATTAATTAATATGGGAATTAATTAAGTGTTTAATTGATTAATTAAATGACTAAATTAAATCAAATTAAAATGTTAACCACATCATATAATTAATAATAAAATTAAGGGCTCCTCTTTATGCATTTAATATAAATTAATCAAATGTAATTTATTTATGTAAGCTTGCATGTGTTGACTTAATTTAATTATATGTGTGACTATTATCACTAATAAATCCAAATTTATTTTCCTAAATTTATAAATTGATAGTAATATGTGGAATGATAATAGTTATGAATACATATAGGACTTGTATGTGCCTATAGCTTAGTTATATGAATGTGAAGCTCTCTTTCTTGAATTCATATATAGATTAACATAGATTTGAATGTTAATATGTATATAGTCTGGACATCCCAGGAATACGAGGCTTTAAGTATCCCCAAGGAGGTTGTTTGATTACCTTACTTCCCTAGTTGAGAAAGGCATGTACTTATTTAATTTCATTCATATGTACTTTGGTATTAAAATTTGGATTGAGTTTTAATTCATATGCATAAATAATTCAATCAAAGAAAATACAACCTTTGCATGGTTTTCACTCTTATAATTTATGTATACATTAATATGTATTTAAGATAGCTAGTATATAGTCTGGATATCCCGGAATATGAGGCTTTAAGTAGCCCCAAGGATGTCATTTGATTATCTCGCCTCCCTGGTTTAAACAATGACATGTGCTTTCTTACATCTTTTATACATGTGTATGTGTATGTGATTAAGGAATGAAAGCCCTTTTTTTATTAAAAATGCATGGATTCATAGTTACTTTAGCCACCAAATGTGTAGCATGTGGATGTAAAGCTTCTTTCCTTTATTCATGTATATAGTCTTACATAAATTTCAATGTTAATAAGTATATAGTCTGAACATCTTGGAAATATGAGGCTTTAAGTAGCCCCAAGGAGGTTGTTTGATTATCAATTTTCCGGTTAACAAAGGCACATACTTATTTAATTTTATTCCTATATACTTTGATATAAGAATTTGGATAGATCTTTAATTCATATGTAAAAATAATTTAATCAAAGAAATTACAACCTTTTCATGGTTTTCACTCTTCTAATTTATATATACATTAATATGTATTTAAGATAGTAAGTATATAGTCTAGACATCCTAGAAATATGAGGTTTTATGTAGACCCAAGGAGGTCATTTGATTATCTCACTTCCTTGGTTAACAATGACACATACTTACTTACATCTTTTATACCTATGTATGTGTATTTGATTAATAAATGAAACTCCCCTTTTTGCACTAAATATATATGCATCCATCATCATTTAAGTGTGTCAAAATATGTTGTATGTATAGATATGCCAAGTGTTAAATCATGTGCATGTTACATGTGATGGAAAGGAATGACTCAATATATTTCATGTGATAGTAATTCAATTATATTAATCTTAAGATGCCTTTCATGTTGAATAGGATTCTTTAAGGTTAACCTAAACTTATGATTAATAAAAATATTTAATAAGTCATTCACTAACAAAAACTAAATCATAATAATATGTTTTAGAAAATAAGCTAAGGTAGGGATGAATGAGGTTATGTCTCCTTCCTTTCTTTATAATATTTAGATGCTAAGTGTAAAAATGATGAAACAAAACAAAATATAAATTAAAATTTGCAAATCTCTAAATAACTTAAAATGAAACCAACCATCATGTTAAATTAAATAATTCTAAACTTATAAAATTATAACTTTAACACCTAGCTAAGACATACCACATCAAGCCTTAGCACACACATTAGAATTAAGCCACCCTATCTAGTCCTAAGTTAGGATGGTGTATGTGTGAAGCTATGTTTTATTTTATAATGTAATATTTTAGACTGAATGTTAGGATGTATGACTAGTGGATATTAGACCATTATTAGCCTAATATTATTTTCTGCAGAGGATTGTGCTTACGGGGAAGCTCAAAAATAAATATTAATATTTTACTTGCAGGTTCCTCATGCCCCTAAGCATAATCCACATTAGGATAGCTAGGCTTGGTTACCCATGTGTGGGGTGTTAAGTTCAAAGTATGAAATATAATAATTTGGGATTGTATGTATGTTTAGCTAACCTCTATTTTGCTGGAGTTATTAGATTTAATCTCCATAAAAATGTAATTTTATAATAAGAATTAGGATTAATGCTATGGTGTATTAAGATAAGCAGTGGCTAGAAGGTTTAGTCCTGGGGTGCCCTGTGATGCTTTGGAGCAAATCAAAACAAGAGAAGAAGAAAAAAAAGAAAGAATAAATAATAAAAAAATAAAAAATTAAGACCCTCATATCATGTATTCAATTCTAATTCTAGTTATTCTTTTATGTTCTGGGTTGTATATGGGTAGAGCTCCGCTACCCAATTTTCTCTTTTCTAGGGTGTTGATAGTACCTGGCAGCACCAACCTCTTATTCTTTTGCGTTAGTCTATAAAATGTTTGATGTTGTGTTTAGATTGTGCATTAGAATTACATGCTTTTCTTAGTTTCTTAATGATTGATGTTTGAATGTGTGGCTGGGATGCGACAGACTTTTAGGATAAAATTAATTTTTCTAACATAATTAATAACTCATAATTAAAATTTTAAATAACTCATAATCTCATCATAAAGCCTCGATACTAAATAAGATAATTAAAAGATTTAGTAACCCCATAGATGTATGGTTGTATGTCTACATCATGCATGTCATATTTATTCTTCTTTTAATATGGGGGATCTCCATCCTTGCAGGATAGGGGAATGCTTGACCTATGAGGGCATCCTCTGTGGTGGAGAACACCCTATTCCTGCTGATTTAGCTAATAACCCTATTTCATCATGCACTTAGGCATAAAAAATCTCAAAGCCTTTGTCCAAATGAATATGTAAAATTGAAATAAAAATTATAAAGATTTGCATTTTACACTAAGTCACATGCTCTCAATTAGTTTCTTCTAATTAAATAAAAAACCTAACCATCTTGCAATTTCATAAGACCATACTGCATGGTTTTGAATTATAGGAGGTGTTAGCTGGCAGCCACTCTAGGCGATTGTAAGTCCAAAAGTCAGATGGGTCTATCTTCTCTTATGGAAATAAACCCCTATGTCCCCTCTCCACCTAGATTTAGGTCATGCTCTAGCTTATGCTAAAGCTCCCTAGATTTAGGATCCCGCTAGTTTTCTTTGTGCTGCAAGCATAAATCCTCACCTCTTTGGCACTTCTATAATCTTGTATTGATGGATTTTAAGTCCTAACAATCTAATAAAAATTCCAACTCAAACAAAATAAATCTCTTCACTTTCAAATATATAAAGCCTCACCATAGGATAGACTAGAGTGCTCACTAAGCTTCCTAAGTATCATGAACATTTCCTACTTATTCTCCTTTGGCTTCCAAAAATAAGTCTTGCTAATTGAACAATTATGGTGTTTTATTTTCCATTGAGTGAAAAATATTGTTGGGACACCATGTAGATCTACAAATATACTCATTATGGTGATCGGGTGTGACATAGAGGAATAATGTAATATCTCGAGAGATGAAGTCACCATCCTGCAATGGACCTAATCACCTAATAAGGACTCCTAAGGATAATGAGTTTTGAATGTACCAGAGATCTTTCCCTTACTTTACATGAAAAAGTAAAGCAAGGTTTAATTTAAATCAGGTTCGTTAAGTTCCCTATAGAGGCATGCCCCCATAGTTAATTATGTCCTAAGGAACGAGATTTCTTAAGAATACTCTTGATTAAGGTAAATGATCATTATCTCCAAAGATTTCAAAGATAGGACTATCAACAAATTGGTTATTTTTGGAAATCAAGTAGGATTGAGCAAAAGGAGGGAGTTATTATCGAAATTGAAGAAATATGAGTAGGGGATGCTTGTGATACTAGGAAGCTTAGTGAGCATCCCAAACTATTTTATGGTTAGGCTTTATATTTTTGAAATTTGAAGAGGATTATATTTTTGAGTTAAATTTTTATTAGAAATCTAGTGCTTACAATTCCATAATACAAGATCATGGAAATGCCTAAGAGGTGAGTAGCCCGCAAAGAGAAACAACAACCTCGAATCCTAAATCTAAGGAGCTTTGGTGAGGGCGAAAGCATAACCTAAATCTAAGGCAAAAAATAGGTATATGGTATCTCCACAAGAGAGAATAAACCACTCAACTGTTGGACTTACAACCACATGGGGATGGCCACCAACTAACTCCTCCTTTGATTTTAAATATATGTAGGCAAGTCTTATGCTTAGCTAGGCTATTGTTTATTTAGAAAGGAGACTAAGTCCTTAAAGACACTCCCTAAGAGGCTAGATCATGAAGGGCATGAATAAATGACTTAATCTAATACAAATTTTTGTAAAATTTTATTTTTGATTTTTGGACATTGTTATTTGACACAGGTTATGGGATTTCATATGCCTAATGCATGAGAAAATTGGTTATGGGACAAAATCAGAAAGAAGAAGATGTGTTTCCACCATAGCTCTCAAAGGTCAAGTCATTTTCTCTAGAAAAGGTGAAAGCCCTCCATTAGTAAGAGTGAAGCAATATGATTTTGCATGGTGTGAGACATACAACATCCAGCTAAGGGGTTGCTAAATCTTTTATTATCTTGATTTATGTCATAGGATTTAGGTTAGGTTATGAGTTATTTAATTTAATTTTGAGTTAATTAATTGGATAGAAATTTTATTTTTTTCCTAAGAGCCTAATCGCATCCAGGACATTCATCAAATAATGAAAAAACTAAGAAAATCATGTCACCCTAATTGAACAATCATAAACAAAACATCAATCAATTTATAAAATTAGCACAAAAGAATAAGAGGTTGATGTGGTCGGGCTCCACCGCACAAACTTGAAAAGGAAAATGGGTAGCCGAGCTCTACCCTTGTACAACCCAATCACAAATGAATGATTACAATTAAAAGGAATTCATGTTATGGGGGGTCTTCATTCTTCATTCTTTGTTCTTCATTTCTTTCTTTCTTCATTTCTTTCTTTCTTCATTTCTTTCTATCTTCACTTCTTTCTTCCTTTTGATTTGACTTAGGATGTAATTTGGTCCAAGGCTTCACATGGTATATAAGACATGGTCAAAATGGGAAAGACAGATCTAACTAAACCTACAAAATAGAGATTAGCTAAACATAACACACAACCCAAGTAGTTATATGAATAATTTAGACAGCACCCCACACATGGGTAACCAAGTCCACATATCCTAATTTGGGTTATGCTTAGGGGTATAAGCAACCTGCACAAAAGCATTTATATTTTTATTACAACATCCCTTTAGCACAACCCTAGAAAGCATGATTAAGCTAATATCGGCCTAACATAGAAACTATGCACATGCACCCTAACATCCAATCTAAAAATATCACATCACAAAATAAAATCAAGCATCAAACCATGCACCTCCCTAACATAGAGTTATAAATGGTGACTTAGCCTAATGTGTGTGCCATTTAAAGCTTGTGTGGCATGTCTTAGCTAGACTTTAAGGTTAAAATTTTCTAAGTGTGAAGGTCAATTTAGAGGGTAATTTCATTTCAAGTGATTTAGTTGATTTGTCAATCTTAGTTGGTGAGTTGATTTGGATTGAATGAACTTACACTTAGTTACTAAGTGTTATGAAGAGAAGAAAAGAGAACTTCTTTTCATACCTACCTTAAAACATTTCAAAGGTAGATTGATTGATGAATTTCCTTTAGTGAATGTTTTATTTTGTATTTTAATTAACCCTAAGTTCAGATTTTCTCTAAATAGCTCCATTTAATAAGAAAGGCATCTTAGGATTAGTTAAGGTGGATTACTATCGCATAATACACACTCATTTATTTCTTTCCACCATGTATACCATGCCTCAAAATAATCCTAAGCATACCTATACATGCAATGCAAATTTTAGCACACTTGATGATGAATGCTAAGAGATATGATTTGAAAATTAAGTTATTCCATGAATGCATATCTTTATTATGTAGAAAAGAGGAATTCTTCATCCATTAACATAACGCACATCCACATGTATAACAGAAATAAGTGAGTACAATGTCATAAGGTACAAGACCTACTTAGGGCTACTTAAAGCCTCACAGCCCTGGGATATCCAGACTAATATACCAGTTTTTTTAAAGACATGTAGATGTACAAAAAGAAACAAATGGATGAAAAATCATGCAAACGAATATTTTTTTTGATTTGGTTGTATAATTTACATGTGTAAATGTGAAGATCCTTCTTAAGTCATAACATAGAAATGCATAGGAATAGATTTAAGCAAGTGTTGTGTTCTTTTCAAATGAACTATACACTTTTCAAATACTATTCAAATCATTATTGAGAGAAGAGAAGAGAACTTCAAGATAAAACACATCTTATGCTATAATCACATGCAAGCTTATAAGTATTTATAAGTAGCATCACTTCATTCATAATCTTTGATTTATAGGTTTTGAAAATAATTTTTGGTTTAATAGTGATAATAGCCACTCATATTCTTAATTTTAGCCAATACATGCAATTTGACATAAAAGGAAACATTTTATTAAATTGATTTTTTTTCAAAAGAAATGAATGCATGATTTCATATGGAAAACAATATTTAGCATGCTTGGAAAGAAATAAAGGAATGTAAGCATATGACTTCATTCACCCTAATTAATTTCTAAGTACAATTCTATAAAATAAGATCATTTAAAATGAATCAAAATTTTTTAAAAAAATTTTTATTTTTGAATTTGATTTGACTTAGGAAAAATGAAAAGGGTTTGCTAGTCCTAACCCATTTCCCCCATGTGTGAATTGGTTTAGTTTAATTTTTAGAACAATTAGGTTGATTTTATGTTTTGTTTAAGTTAAGGTGTGAATTAAATCCATTAATTACCCTTTACCCACACCACTTTAACATAATTAACCAAGCAATTATGAGCCAACATATGATATGCAACCACATGGAATTTAAATCAGGAATGCACCTAAGAAATAAAGGGACCTAATGCAACTAGCTACAATTATTAATTAATTAAGCTAAAGGGTTTAATTAAGTACTTTCAGAACCACCCTATACATGTAGTTTTATTATAATTTTCTTTGAAGTCTCTTAGGTTATTTAACATCTAAGAATCTACCCAAGATTAAGTGATTAAGTTAGGGAATGATTTGGTTTTGAATTTGATTAATATAACTAGTTAATGAAGTGATTAAGTCATTAATTAATTTGCATATTAATTAAGTGTTTATCCAAATGAAATAAACTTAGGGAAAAGATTTGAAAAGAAATCTTAATCTCATTCCTTAAGTCCATTCACTGTTTCATGATAATTAACAAGCTTAATTAATGAATTTATCATATTTAACATGTTAATTAATCATCTAATTAATTAAGAGAGGGATCAAGGATGAAATAAGAAATTCTTCTAATTAATCCAACAATAAATTCCAAGAAAATCATGGGAGGTAGAGGTCATCCCACTAGTCAACCTCAGGAACTTTAGAATTAATTAAAGAAGTAATTAAGGAGTAATTAGCCTAATTACATTTCTAATAAAATTTAAATTGAGTGAAACTTACTATTTAAAATCAATTGATTTTAATTTTATATTATTCTCCTTTGAATTATCTTTAAAATTATTTTGAGTTTGCATTTTTTGGATTTTTTTATAATTAGTTATGAATTTAGAAGTTTCATAATTAAAATCAGATTAATTGGAGCTAATTAAACCCCCTAATCCCGTCAAGCCACGTGGCGGCTGACATGGCATGATGGGATATGTTATTTAAGTTGTCACATCCGCCTACTAAGTTAGCCGACGACACGCTTTCTCTACAGACTGTCCGATCTAAGATCGGACGGTCGGGAATAATCATGTGGTTTAGGCTTAAATTAGAGGGGATCTATCATGATCTAATCACAACCATCCATTCCAATCATGCGAAATGGACAGCGTGTGATCCTTCTTCTTCCTAAGTGACGAAGGACGAACACTATTCATCTCTCCCCGTACAATTCGAGCTCACCCGAGCTCAGATTGGGATCAAAATGATCCCACACCTTTGTAAGGAAGGGGGATGCACATCCAACAATCAAGATTCAATGGCGTGACACTTTTCTTCAAAAAGGACCAAGAAAAATTTCTAAGGCTACAGTTTCAAGCAATTACCTTGTCAGAGGCTATCACTGATTCTTTCGACAGAGGAGGTAACTTTGTCTAGTAGAGATGAAGCCTTGTTGAAGGAATTGGATCTTAGTTTGGAGTGGATTTCTCGGTTGACCAAGCTCCCCTTTAATGGCGACCGACCTTGATCAAGGTGATGCTTCCCGTGGCTTGGAGACTTGGGAAATGACTTGGTTGAGCTCGAAGTCCACTGATGGTTTGTGCAAGGTTAATTTGGTTTTGATGGAGAATTGAGTGAGTTGGGATTTGGATGTACCTCCCCTATTTTGGCTTTGAGAAAAACCAAGAAGGAGAAATAGGGGAGCTCGAGAATGGCTTGCAAAGGCTTAGAGAAGCTTCATTTCAACCTCCTTGGCTCCATTGAAATCAATGCTTGTGGTTTGAGTGGGAATGAGGAGGAGTATATCTCCCCCTCCTTGGATCGGATGATGGAAGGTTGAAATGCCATTTTTGATCAATGGGTGAGATTGGGTTCATGGTTTGAGTTGCAAAACATGCCATGTGGGTCATTTCAGGCAGAGGAGTGGAGGAGAGTGAGTGCCCATGTGCTAGGTGAGTGCTTTCTGTGATACAAGTGCTCAATTTCTATTAGAGGGGTTGGTTTGGCCTTGGGTTGGGTCATGACCGACCCAAGCTCATTGGGTCATGTTCACTCCCCTCCCGGTGTCTAAGTGGACCACTAGAAAGATGTCACGTGGCCTTGAGAAAGAATTGGCCAAATTCTAAGTGAATTTGGCCATAGGATACCCTTTGACCTAAGGGCAAAGTAGTCATTTGGTCATGATTTTGATTTGGCTAGATTTTAAATGATTTAAAAGTGGGTTGGGCCAAATTTCAAGTAATTTGGAGTTCATTTGGTTTGAATTGGTTCAATTTGACCTATTTAGGTCAAGTTGGGTCAAATTGGGCTATGTTGACCAATTGGTCAAATTGGGTCAAACCATGGGTTAGGTCAAGCTCAAATGATCATTTGGAGCCTATGGGTATCATTGGTTTGGTTCAATTTGGTTTAGATTTAGTTTTGGTTCATTTAGGTTCAATTAGGTCAATTGGGTCAAGTTGACCAATTTGACCCATTTATTCCAATTGGGTTAGGTCATGGGTTGGTTTAGACTTGATCATTTTAAATGTATTGTATGATTTGGTTTTAATCAATATTGATTTGGTTTGATTCCAAGTTGAATTGACCTTTTAGGTCAAGTTGGGTTCATGGTCAATTGGGCTAGGTTGGGTCCAATTGGTCAATTGAAGCTTTGGTCAAGCACAATCAATTTAGAATGAATTTGACCCATTGGTTGCAATCAATTTGGCTTAGATCAAGATTTAGCCCATTTTGACTTTTTAGGTCAATTTGGGTCAACTTAGGTCAAGTGGCCAATTAGGCTTGGTATGGCTTAATTGATGGCTTAATCATGTTCAATCATTGATTATGGATTAGTTTAGATCAATGGATTCAATCAATTTGGCTTATAGTGAATTTTGGCATGTTTAGGTTTCATTTGGGCTAAGTGTTGACTTGGTCAAAGGCTAGGTTTAACTTGGTTTGACCCATTTGAGTGATTGATCATCCTAAGATGATTGTTGATCACAATATGACGCTTAAATGGGCTTAGTTCAATCTAATTTGGGTTAGAACTTGGCTCAAAAAGGTGCTTTAGGTCACTTTGGGTCAAGTGAGCCTAAATGGGTTAATTGGCTTGATCTAGGCTTGATTTAGGTTTGGTTGAACTCACATATGAACTTATGATGGAAATATAAATCCAATTGCAAGTGATTTGGAGTCAAATGGGTTTTGATTCATTTGATAATTTCAAGTCAAAAGGGTGAACATGGGTTTGACTTGGGTTAGTTTGATTTTCGTTTGGTGATTGTAGTTTATGTTTATATTTGGGCATGTGATTGAAGGAATGATTGTTTGAAGAGAAAATTCAAAAGTTTGGATTGATTTGAGAATGATTTGGCTAAGTTCAAGGATTTGACTTGAAAGAGTATAAGTTGAATTTAAGTTGGATTTGGATTTGAGTTTTGAATTGATTTTTGGGATTGAATTTGAAGTTTGAATTGATTTATGATTTGAAAAAAAATAATTGAGTTGGGATTGATTTGACATTTGATTTGAGCTAAGTCCATAAGATGAAATTAAAGAGCTTAGGAAAGACTTTGGGATTCAAATTCAATCATGGGTTTTAATCATTTGATTTGGAATTGATTCATGATTTGGATTTTGGAGTTGATTTATGATTTGAGAAAAATCAATTGAGTTGGAACTGATTTAAATTTGAAGTTTTGACTTGGAAGGAAGCAAAGATTTGCTTCAAGCTATAGGGTAGGCAAGTCCTCCTAATACCCTTAAGGCATACCAATTCCTATGGCTAACTCTTCTAAGGCTCTAGGGTTAAGTTAAGTATTCGCTTAGTCACTAGAAGTGTCTTAAGACTAAGAAACTCTTAGTGTCTAGAGTAGTCCTATGTCTAAGATGGAGAAGTTGAGAGTTCACTCTAAAAGTGAGGTCAACAACAATCCCACTTGATTTTCCAAAATAACCAATCCTTTAATAGTCTTAACCTTGAAATCTTTAGAGATAATAATTGCCTACTTTAATCAAAATTTTTCTTAGGAAACCTTATTTCCTAAGATGTAATTAACTATGGATGCTTGCCTCCATAGGGAACTTAGGAACCCGGCTTAACATGAACCTGCTTTACTTTTCCATGTAAAGTAGGGAAAATATCTTTGGTATATTTGAAGGCCCATCATGCCTTAAGAGTCCTTATTAGATAATTAGGTCCATTGTAGGGTGATGCCTCTATCTTTAGAGATAGTACATCATACCTTAATTTCATACTCGACACTTTAATAAGTACCCCTTACGATCGGTGTGGTGTCCACCCCACATCCAAAAATAAACAACACAATGGTTATACTAATAAAGATAAAAAAAGTGTTGTCAAATGTGAGGCCCATCCATATGATAATTGTTTTATCTAAAGTATACCTTAAAGAAATCAACAAGATAACATTCACGTAAAAATCATCAATATAATTACTAGACAAAAATAATGAGATAAACTTTGTATTTCAATAAAATGATATTACAAGTTTTGTTCTCTTCCAAGGTACATAATTTATATTATTAAGGTCCTAATTGATAGGCATAACTTTTATGCTTTTATTCTACCTTAGAAATTCATTTTTATAGTTAGTTTAGCTTGATTTCAAAAAATATGTTGCACTAATATATTTATTTTGATTTATGTAGTTGAACTTTTTTTTTGGCATATTTGCATACATTATTTGCAAAAATAAACATTTGGAGTCATTTAAACAATTTATGGTACAAAGGGCATATTTTAAAGTCATGAGCTCTTGAGCACCTAGCTTAGCTCATAATCACCCAAGGTCTTAAGGCATTATGATTTTGAAGTTAAAACTAATGAACTTTATGCCAAAGGCACATAATAGTCATGTTTGAGTTCCAGACTTAGTGCCAAAGTGGCCAATTAAATGTCTAGATGTCAATATCATTTTTTCTAGATTGTTCACATGAAGTACTATTCAAGTGTTATGCTCAAGGCACTAGCCCTTTTTTGTCAAAATTAAGAGCCAAAATTATCAATTTTAATGGTACAAACAAAAGAGTATTTAAATGAGATTTTGAGAATATAGTGAGATTCCTTGAGTTTATTTCTAAAGCTTTCTTGAGCAATTTGGAGGTGCTTAAAGGATGGTTAGTGTAAGGAGACAAGACAAAGATGAGATAAAATTGAGCAAAAACTTACAAAATTTAGTTCTTCTATTTACTTTTTATATTATATATATGTAGAATCATGCAATTTTTTTCTTTAAAATAATATAAACAAAGCATCCTTTTTTAAGATTGAATAAACCATATCTTTTTATTGGCTTAAGTTTAATATATTTTTGTAGAGTTTTAATACTTTTATGATTGCTATATATTTCATCATTGGTATTAATAAATTTTTATTAATTGGCCAATAATTAGGACTTTAAGTGGTTTGTTTCAAATCAAGAGGTAGAAAATAAGTTCATTAAAAATAAAGCTTTAGATCACTTGTGATGTATTAATGAAATTTCTTTGCTTTGAATCCATCATTGAGAGATTGGGAGGTTGTGAATGTGATTTATGATTTCAAACTTTAGAGACAGAAGGTTTCACCATAAATCAAATTTTAGAAAGTTTTACATATCTCCTATTGTATTATAACTAAATTAAAAGAAATCTTCTAGGTGAAATTCAATCAATAGACTAAGCTAGATCAATCATAACTTGAAAGAATTTTTTTAATTTATTAGTGGTTAAAATAGTTAATCTTTGTATATTATTATATAAATCAACAACCAATTTTAATCTTTAAAATAGAGCAAAACCATCTCAATTTCAACAATTGAAAACCACAACATCGATGTGATGATAATGATATCCGTTACTTTGTTAGTTATATAATTATGACTCATGTGTATGTTGATTGTGTAATAAATTTTTTGACACTATTTATATGGACTTTGTATAACAATACTATTATTAGATTGATTTCTCCTTACTTCAAACACATGTTAACTTTTATTTTATTTTATATTATTATTATTTTTTAAATTTTTTTTCAAGCATCACTTGTACTTCATGCACTATTTTGGTGGGAAGCCGCCAATACCCTTGGACCTTGAAATTGAAATAACTTTCTCAAGGAAGCTTTAAAAAGAGGTATAATCAATAAGTTTAATGCATTTAACTATGGAAAATTATGACCCTAGCCATGATGACCTGGGCCTTGTGGGGTTATGCACTCCCAATAATATATGGCATAAGTGAATTTTAAGCCTAGTGTTAAAGTATGAGTAGTGGAAAGGAGGGGATGACACAATTATGCACTCAAGGATGTATTTAATAGAAATAAAGCCTTATGTTAGCTAAGGTTGACTTAAATTTGTCTCCTTAGATAAATATCACCCATGGTCTACAAGAACACCTTGGACGACGCAACCAATGGTTATTGACAAAGAATTTTTAGTTAAGAATAATTTCCTTGGCTAGGTAGACTAGGGACAATAGTAGCCCAAGATGATGGAGTCCTGAGATCTTGATCGGGGATGCCATCATCCCCTAATATATGCTTTTAATTAAATGATAACTTCACTCATTATTTGTTGTATGTTATGCATTGGTAGCTTGTATTTTTTTGTTATGCGGATATTTAAATTATATTTGACATTCCAAAGGGATGTAAGCTAAATCTCTTTATTCTCAATGTGAATTCTGCATGATAGTTATCTATGCCACACACCTCTAAGATGTCAAATGCATATAAGATAAATATGTATGTTTTCAACTTTAATCGAAATTGCTCTTTTGCTAGGATAAGAGGGGTAATTAACTATGGAGGCTTTCATCCATATGAAGTAGAACCTAGATCTAAATAAGCCCTAACATGATGTTAAGAAAAATCTAGTTGAATATATTCCAATCTACCTCACTAAAAATGTACTTCTATTATCTCGATAAATATGGTGGGGTGCATCCTCAAAGGTATTTTTTCTGAGCGACCACCAAGTAATATTCAATATAATATTATAAAAACCTTATAACAATAAATATGATATGTAATTAGTCTCAATAATAATTTATTACATGTAACATTGGCATTAACCAACAATTATGATAATAATAAATAAATAAAAGAATATTATTAATTTCAATATGATAATATCAAGCTAAAGCACTTTCCAAAAATGTAATTAATTTTTGTCACTACCTTGCATCACCGAGAGAATAAGCTAATTATTTTAAGGTTAAGTGTACAACCTTGAAAATAATTTAAATCTTTTAATTTGGGGATGTGGCAATTATGGTGTTGAATGCACTCATTATTAACTTTTTTGAGATTTATCATATCTTTATGCATAATAGAATTTTTGATGGCATGATTTAGTTGAGGCTATTCTTTTTTTTTTTCCACAAGACTAAGCTAAGAGCTTGATAAACTCTTTTCCAAGTGATTCCAAGTAAGCTAAGATGACCTAGAATAATAGCACGTATCAAGGTACTTCCCACTAGTAAAAATAACCAAGATGTGTATCCAAATTTTAAATTTCATATAAATATATGGTGAGGATATTACAACTCAATTAAATATAAACCATCAAATTGAGGTAGGCTGCATTATATCAAGGTCACAAAAATTGATAGATTACTTAAGATCTATTTAGAAAAAATTCATTTATTTAATATTCATGACTACAAAACTAATTTTATGTCATTAGATATATAGCAATTTGAAACATCAATATCTTTTTATTAATCACACTAAACTATAGTATTCAAAGAGATATACACAACAATCATGATATAATTTCTCTCAACAACACGCACACACACACACACACACACACACACACACACACACACACACACACACACACATATATATATATATATATATATATATATATATATATATATATATATATAAACTTCTATTAAAAATGTGCCTTTCTATTTTTTTAAAATTAAAAATTCTAAGCCAAACAAATGTGAGCAATAGCAGTATAGTAGGCTTCTTGAAACCTACTATAATTTTAAAAAAAAAGAAAATATATATTCAAGTTTAACATCACATAAACAATAATATTTACTTTTATTATACTAATATGATACTTTAACCTATTATGTGTAACACCTATCAAATATAGTGTTAGTATGAAAGCTAATTTTAATATTAGGCATGTAGCAAAAGTAATATTATAAACATTTATTTTAACATGATGTCAAGAATATCATAATATGATTAAAAATCTTTTTTTGGATGAGATTGACATTATTCCAATCTTAGTAATTAGGACCTTTAAACTTAGACTAGGAGCTTTTTAATTAAGCACTTATGACACTATATTTAGTGACTAAGTGCATAACCAAAAAGATTAAAATAAAAAATTAATCCTAACATAAAATTTTAGATTAATTTGAAATTAAAATCAAGCTCAACACCTTAGAGTGAAAGCCTTTGTAACCTAGTGGACCTA
This sequence comes from Cymbidium sinense, assembly GCA_021442155.1. NCBI lineage: Eukaryota > Viridiplantae > Streptophyta > Magnoliopsida > Asparagales > Orchidaceae > Cymbidium > Cymbidium sinense. The sequence continues at coordinate 69,547,284 of CM038232.1, forward strand.
AGTAAGACCTAACCTAACTCAATTGGACTAGGTGAAGCTAATATAATCTAAACTTAATAAAATTCAACAAAAAATTAAATTAAATAAATTTGAATCAAAATTTAAATTTAATTGAGCCTTAATTGGGTTAATTGGGTTAATTGATCTAATTAATCCATTTAAGCTCAAAATTCCTTGTCTAAAAAAGATCAAAATTAAATTAAATCAAAAGCACAAAATCAATGTATAAGTATAAATGAACATAAAAACAAATTCATAAGGGACACAGAGTAGTCCAACAAGTCATTTGACCTAAGTTGACTCATGTGGACCCCACCAAGTCAAAAGTCAACCACTCAAAATTTTATTAAATTGAGCCATTCAAAGGCTCAAATAAATAAAATAAACTTTTAAAAGTAAATGTATACAAACTTAAATCCAACAAGGGTTCAAATGGGTTAATTTGGCCACTCAACCCTAAATGAACCTTATTAAATACATATCCAAATTAAGTAAAAATTAATCCAATTTAAACATTTCAAAGCATTTTAAAATCATAATTAAACATAATTCAATATTTATTTTGGTTTAATTTGATCAATTTGATCATTTGACAAACATGAATCTGATTTGAACCATTAAGCCTAGTTTGAGGCAAAATGGATCAAAATTAAAATCAACTTCAGACTAAATGAAATCAGTTGGTCCAAATCATCCCAAACACCTAATTAAACATGATTGGAGATCAAATAATTGGTTATGTCAAATTAGCTATTTGGGTCAATTGAGCCCAAATTAACCCATTTGGGTTACAATCAAAATCAAGCTTAAATTAAATAAAATTAATCAATTATAAATCTTATGAATGATCAATTAAATATAAGTAAGTCTAATTCTAAATCCAAAAAATGGTTAATTAGACTAAAGAAGTGAATTTAGCTCCTTAAAGTCAAATATGTTAAACTTAGACTTAACCTAGTCAAAATCTTATGAAACTTAGACTAATCAGCCCTAAATCACTAAATATAAAACCAATATCAATTGTAACTTAAATTGAAAGATAATCACTCAAATCAAATTAGTTTTAATCAACCTAGAGTTAAATTGAGTTTAAAAGCATGAAGCCTTAACATTTAACCCAAGGCCAATCTAATTTAGTTCAAGCCTAGCTCATAGCTTACCTTGAGCTTGACCTAAGGAAGATGACAATAGGCCAAACCAGCTGAGGGGATGCATGAGGTGAGATGGAAGCCATGTAGAGCTTAAATTGAGTCACATAGCCAAGACACCAAAATTCCTCCATACCTCTACCCATCAATTCAACTAGCCACCTCAAAAATGCTCTCTAATCCCATCACTACCTTCAGCACCATCATAAGGCTCCAATTCTCATAGCCAACCACCTCCATTGCCTCTAAATGGGTGAGGCTTGGCCATTTATAATACCCAACTTCAAGACTAAAATTCCCACTTTTATCACTCCTACACATTCTCTAGAGCAAACCAGACTCAAATAAAGTCTTTCCCTACTTTCCTAACCTCTCTTACCCCTACTTGCATCAAACTCTGGTGAACGATGGTCATAGCAAGTCTCCATAGAACATAGAGAAAGGCTAAGTGCAAAATCCTTCCTAGAGCTATGTCCAAGCATATCAAAGCTTTTCAAAATAAAAGCACCACTAAGGATCAACGCCAATGAGGTACTCCTTAACTCTGACCGTTCTTTAATTTTGATTTGGTCTTTTGTGAAGTAAAATTGATTCCTATTGAGATCAAACCATTTGGATCTATTTTGAATTGATTTGTAATCAAAATTTATGATCCCTGACACATAAATCATTGAAGATCAACCGATTTGTGTCTACACCTCTCAGTTCTCATTGAGAGGTTAGGGATGAAATCATAGTTGTCCATTCTTTTTTACTTAGAATAGACGACCTTGATTTAGAAGTACCATTTGATTAAAACACTTTAAAGAAATTAACATTGAATTTGGACCATCCAAACTTTGATTAGATGATCTCGACCAATCATCCCCACCACCTTTTAACATTGGATCCACTTAGATCATGACCCAGTGACACATTGACATGTGTAAAGTGGTGCCCAGTAAGCACTGACTAGTTTAAATAGAAAATTCAAATTTTTTAAATTTAAAATTATTAAAAATGCCAAAAAATTCTAAAATTCATAGAAAATAAAATAAAATACTCAATCAAGAAAAATACAAATAATTGCTCTATAGATTCCTCTCATCGAGTCTAAACTTTAAAACCTAAAAGCCCTAATTTTTACTAGGTAATTCAACTTTAATTTGGGCTTAATTGAAACACATAAAATCTTAATTATACTCAAAATAATTATTTGATTAAAATGAAACATTGGAATTGAAGTTATGGTTAAAACTCACCAAACATAAAAGTTTAAGGCCTAATCCTAATTAGATCATAAGTTATGAAATTTTCAAGTTAAAACTCTTTAATTAAGGAAAATAATTAATTTAAAAATATATAAATTAGAAAAAGTATAGGATTAACTTAAAACATCATAATCAACTAATGAATTTAAAGATCTTAAAATACTTCTAAAACTATAAGAATCCTAAAATCCCAAAATGATAATTAATTATAATTAAATAATTTAGTTTTCTAAATAGAACTTTAAAAATTTTTAATAAATTGATCAAAGATCCTAACAATATGAATATTCCCACTATAGATTTATATTCTAGAAATTAAAAAAAACTCAATAAAAGCTCTAATTTATTATGCATCAAACATTATTTAAGCTCAAGATAACTATTCAATTTGTGTAAGATTTTCTCAGAATGAAATTGAGTTAAAACAATCCTTATATAAAATATTTCAATGTTATAGTTAATTGGATTAAGAGATCTAAAATTTCAATGTCCAAACACCCAATTTTATCAAAATAATTAATTTAAAAATTAAAAAATTGAAAAAAATTTATGGAAATGATTCAAAATATCTTAAATTACATCCATGAACTTAAGAAAACATCAAACTTTTATGGAAATGAGAAAGTCTAAATGATCAATTAATTAGGGATTAATTAAATTAATTAATTCATTTAGTTAGGCTGAACTTCAATAGATCATTAAAAATCAACCAATAACATAAAATATTCAAGTAAACCCTTTTTAGATTAATATTTTAGAGGAGAATCAAATAAAATTAAAAACTCTAAGTAATGATTAATATTTTAGGCTTAATTTAAGATTTATTGAAAAATACAATACCTTAATTATAATTAAAATACATCTTTGATTAAAATAAATTTTAAGCAAATAAAATTGATATGAAACCCTACTTGTCATAAAAAAATTCAAATCAAGTTAACTTCTAGATCATAAGTTATGAATTTTTAAAGTTCTAAGATAATTTAAATTAAATAATAATAAAATTATACAAATTATAAAATTTTATAGTCATTTTAAAATATTTTAAGTAACATTAAAGAACTTTGAAAAAAAATCACTTCTCTAAAGTTATTTAATCTTTAAAATCCCATATTTATAATTGAAACAACAACAACAAACAACAACAACAACAACAAGCCTTTATCCCACTAAGTGGGTCAGCTATATGAATCCTTCGTCTCCATTGTGTCCTATTATGTGTCAAATTCTCATTTAATTCAAGTATACTAAGGTCATTTTTTATACATCTTAACCAAGTCTTTTAGGTCTACCTCTACCTTTCTTAACATAAGGCAAATCTAATGCATCTACTCTCCTAACTAGGTCATCGGATGGCCGACGCTTTATGTGGCCAAACCATCTAAGGCGACTCTCTCTAATCTTATCTACCACTGGAGGTACTCCAACTTTTTCCCGAACATACTCATTTCTTGTTTTATCTCTAAGAGTAAAGCCACTCATCCACCTGAGCATCCTCATCTCTGTAATACTTAACTTAGTCTTATAATTGAAAGAATAATTAAAAAAATTAGAATCAAGTAAAAATACTACATGAAATAATTTAAAATTAAAATAAATATAACTTAAGTATAATTTCTAATATGAAATTTATTACCCCTAATTAAATAAATCAATATGAGCATTAATTAAATCAAAATAATAAGAAAATGAACTTTAATCAAAACTTAATCAAATAATCAAATCTTAAAAGAAATTTGACAAAAATAATAAACTTTAAAATTATTTGACCTAAAATGTTTATAAATTAAACTTTAAACCACTAAAATTAATTTAAATAACATTAAATATAAATAATAATAAAAATAAATTAACTAACTTAATTAATATAAAATAATAATAAATCTAGTTAACTTCAATAGTAAACTTAAAATTGAGCTTAAATTAAATGATAAAAATGAAGTGAATTTGAATTATTGATCAAATCAAATAAACAATAATTAAATATAAAATAAATCAAAACTTTTCATAATAAGCAATCATAAGGTATATATAGTCCAGACACCCAAGGTCAGAGGGCTACTAATGATAAAGTGGTTTCGATATCTCGAACCACTGGTTTAACAATGGCACGTGCCTATGAAAACAAAATTATAAAAAATATACTAAATAAAAATAATTTAAAGTAAAATTGATCAAAATTTAATCAAAATTCATTAGTCTTAAAAACTTAGCTTTTGGGGTAAAACTATATTATTTGGTAAAAGACTCACTTTAGTAGGGCTAAAGTGTTAATTAGAATGAGTTTTGTCTCAAGGATGACCTATTTTCTTCTTCACTCTTTAAAATCTTAAAGTCAATCTCAATAAAAGTAAATTAATATTTAAAACCTATTTTTAAATTATCTAAATCACTTAAATTAAAATCACCCAATGGTATATTAAAAAAATCTTAAACTTTAATTAAAACTTAAGCCTAAAAAAGCCTAGTGTAGTCTCACTAGACTTGCACATTTCTTCACACCCTAGACTAATAAGTCACCGACCCTAGACTTAGATTAAAACTATGATATTTGTCTTGTTTTATGGTGTATTATTTTAGTCTAGATGGATAGAATTATTTTCTTACTAGTATGGATATTAGGATATCTTTTAAATTAATACTATTATCTATAGGGGTTATTCCTAAAAGGAGTGCCATAATAAATAAAACATATAAATATTATTTTCTTATAGTTTTGCTTAAGTCCCTAAGAAAAGCTCATTAGGATAGGTGGGTTGGATAATTATTGGTGCTAAGCCAGTATGCTTGATATATAATAGCTGGTATGATGTCTATTTTCTTAACATCTACTTTGTAGTGTTTAAAATTTTATTTTAAAATTTTAAATAATAATTTTATTCTATAATTAGGTTAAGATCTGTGGGGATTAAGATTAGTATGAGTTGACTATACTAGTTAATGATCCTTTGGAGTCTAAAGAGGTACTTGAAGAAGACAATAATTTTGAAGAAGTACAAATGAAGACCCCAATAGATTAAAATTTTAGTTATAGACCAGGTTGTATAAAGGTAGTACTCAGCTGGCCACTTTTTGTTTTCTTTTGGGGTGTACAGCGGTACCTGACTACATCGACATGTTTATTTAATTAATTTTATTATGATTTATTTTGGGGTGTTTAATAGAACTTCATGCTTTTTAATTATTTATTTTTTGTGATTGATGTGCTGTGGAATAAAACCTAGATAAGTTAAGTTCTTAGGGTAAAATTAAAATTTTTACCCTATTAAATTAAATTAACTCAAACATAAAAAATTAACTACTCATAACCTCACTAATTAAAGCCTTAGAGCTAAACATTAAAAGCAACTAGAAATGAATAAAATTGTGAACCATGATTTTATATTTCTTCTCAAAATTTTGAATTAAGTGCTTCTCCCATTGCACATAAGGGTGCATCCAACCTATAATGATGACCACCTTTATAGGAAGAGTCTGTCTTCTCTTTTGTTGGACCCATAATTCATTTCTGACTGCATGTCATTTAGGCATGATTTGTACCCAAAACCTTCAAGTAAAATTAAGAGTCAAAATGTATAAAAAAAATTAGCATATTAACTAGAAACATAATATGCTAGTCATGATTCTAAGCTTAGGAAGTGAGTTTAGGTTCTTGGCTTCCTTTCCTAAATACAATAATAAAACTATATTGCATTCATAAGACTGGACTCATGGTTTTAAAATTGTTCAGAGGTGTTAGTTGGCAACCTTTATGATTGGTAAAATTGTTAGGATGTGTTAGTTGGTTTTCTGATTGGAATGTAAGTCCAGAAAACTCAAGATTGAGGTTCTTCTTCTCAAATGAGAAAGAACTAATAATTCTCATATTTTTATAATTAATTTAAGACAAGATTTTGACTTATGTCTAAAGTATTGTTAAGACTTAAGGTCTAAAGCATCCTATTAAAATAAGTTTTTACTTTTAAGACATTTTTAAAGTTTTAAGCTATTAGAATCTAAGTCTTAGCTTTTGAATAACTCAATCAAGAACTTCATTTTCAAAGCTATAAAGCCAAACATTTGGTAGGTAGAAATGCTTACGAGCTTCTAGGTATCTTAAGCATTGCTTATTTATTCCCATCTAGCCTCTAAGAAGAACTCTTCCTTTTGAAGCATTCCCTTTTAATTTAAAAATAACCATCATTTGAATACAAAACTAAAATCAGAGATAAAGGTCAATTTCTTTAATCATCAGTTATTCTTAAAAAATTCTCTTTCTTCTAAGATGTAATTAATTATATGGATTTTCCTTATAAGAAACTATGAACTAAACTTTAAAATAAACCTTGTTCTATTTCTCTATATAGTTTGGGGGAAAAATCTCTAGTACATTATAAACTAATTAGCCTTAGGAGTTTTTATTAAGTAATTGAATCCATTATAAGGTAATGATTTTATCTCTTGAGATAGTATACTTATCCCTTAAGGATGCATTATATTACCTAAATAAGTACCCCCAAGATCTATGTGTTATTCCAAATAAAAACTCAATAAATTTTTCTAGTGACTCCACTAGGGAATACTTCCTCTCTCCATCTTTAGAAATTAACTTTTATCTCTAAACATTGGAAATGTATTTGTGCCACCCACTGGTTTGGATTACAATTCTTTCCATTTAATGCTTATCCATTTTATTTTTAGTTAAGCCTATCCAACATTCTTAATTTAGGTTGTTGAACTCCCCGTTTATCATGAAATGAGGTTATAAAATCTCTTCTTTAAATTTTTTAACAAAATTTAGATATATTAAAATTTAAAATTTTTAGTAAAGTCATATCCATTATACTTAATCCTGGTCAAAATGTATATTTATATCTTTTTAAAAGAAAAATAAAATGAATTTTGAAAAATTTTGAAAATCAAATTCTTAATTCTTCTTGTCCTTAAACTTCATCGGTTAGAAGAAGCTAAAGAATGTTAGGATAGGGTCCTCAAAATAAATCTTCTATTCCATCATTTATGATAAAATGAAAATATCTTAAATCAAAAAGAAATGTTTATCTCTTTGTTATTTTTTTACTCTATTTAAATATCTAATGAAATTTTCTTTTAAAAATAGAAAATGGTTGGGCAACTCATTTTTACTACTAGTTATGGAATCAACTTCTCCATTGATAGTGAGGGGTTACTGATGTTTCCTTAAATAAATTTGGAATTGCATTTGAAGATTTAAACATTACTATTGATGGAGTTATTTTGGATCCTATCAATAACATTGCAATCAAGGGCAAGAAGCCCATCTTAGAGTTTTCGTGGTCTCCCATAGCACTTCCTTCAATAATGGGAAGGTAATTATGGAAGTTATGAAGCGAGATAGGGCCTTATCCAAAAATGATGAATTTTCCTATTGGAAAACTTACGCCTATCTCCTAGCACTTTTAAATTAAGCTCCACTTTTGAGCCTTCTCTAATGATTAAAACCCAAAAGAAGAATAGGTGTAAGAGGCCTCGAAGGAGGGATCTTAAAGATGAAAAACAAACTAAATTCCTCATGTTGGAGCAAGATAGGGCAAGGGAGGGATTTACCATTCTAGATACTTCTTTGCTTCTAGGAGGAAGTAGTTTCCACCATCTTTAAGTTACCCAAGAAGAGGAGGATGTATTTAGAATTGCAAGTTCCCCACCTCACCCCATTCTATATGATGCTAGAAAGACCTTCAAGCAACTTAATAAGGAGACATGGATGATGAGATAAGTCTTTCAAAGAACAACTAAGTCCTCTAGTTACACTAAAAATAAATATTTATAGTTATGAAAAGGAAAGTCTCTAAAGAATACAACAACAACAAGCTTTAATCCCACTATGTTCTACATGAATCCTTCATCTCCATTGTGTCCTATTATGTGTCAATTTAATTCAAGTGTACTAAGGTCATTTTTAATAACCAAGTCTTTTAGGTCTACCTCTACCTTTCTTAACATAAGGCATCTAATACATCTACTCTCCCATCATCGACGACCGACGCTTTATGTGGCCAAAACCATCTAAGGCAACTCTCTCTAATCTTACGCCACTAGCTACTCCAACTTTTTCCCAACATTTTGCATTTTATCTCTAAGAGTAAATCTCCCACCTAAGCATCCTCATCTCTATAACACTTAACTTAGTCTTATTATTCACTTTTATTGGCCAACATTCTCGCATCATGTGTCTTACCACCATCTTATAAAATTTTCCTTAAGTTTAAGTGGAACTTTTCTATCACACAATAGGATGCATTCTCCACTTCAACCATACAACTTGAATTCTACTAATAACATCTCCATCTATTTCACCATCATTTTGAACAATAAAGCCTAAATATCTGAATCTCTCACTCTTATTAATGACTTGTTTACCTAATGTCACAACACTACCATTAGAACTTCTACAACTAAAATTACACTCCATATATTCAATCTTAGATCTACTAAAATGAAAACCTTTAGACTCTAAAGTTGACCTCTATAATTCAAGTTTCTCTTGGACTCCCTCTCTAGTCTTATCAACAAGAAGAATGTCATCAAAAAAGCATACACCAAGGTTAAAATTTAATGAAAATGGTTAAAAATTCTTTGTGATGTTTACATCTAAAATAAAATAAATCCAAATTAGGGTGTCGCAACACTACAATCACCAAGGGATAGTCACCGCCTTATAATGCAACCGTCCCCAAAGCCAAACTTAAATAATATAGCATCGACACTATGATCCCTAGTGCTAGGCACTATCACAATGATTTTAGTTTTAAAGAAGACCCTTCCTACCCAATAGAGATAACTTCCCAAGGGAGAGCGGGGAACAATTATGCAATGAAAATTGTTCAAGGTGGAAATAGTTGCTTAAAATTACTATAAGCCCTACCATCCACCAACCTTTTTCTTGATTCCCACCTCACTCTCAACTCTTCATGCTACTACATGAGAGCATTTTACTCATGCACGAGACAAGATCAAGCCTACCATTAACTTCGGAGAAATTTTTTGAAAATGCTTTTTTATATAATTTTCTCTTTAAAAATAAAATTTTAAATATTTTCACTATCAATCTTAGATCTGGTGAGAAATAAAGAGGCTTATCTCTATTGATCTTGGATTCATATTAAAAAAGAATGCCTTAAAGATCCAAATTTAGAATCTTGAAATCCAAAGATCTCCATTATTGAACTTGGTTCTAAAGATAAAAAAATATTTGGATCCACCCACCCAATTGATATCATAACGTAAGAAGTTGATCTCTCTAACATTAAGAAAGTCACACATATAGTAAGCACTATAAGTGTAATGCCGAGACGCTAAGCTCTCAAGTTCTGATCATATATCTTTCAATTTAACAACACTAAAGCACTAGTTCGACGATGCTAAGCACCTATTATTGATCATTTTGAATGAATATTTTTATTGTTAAACTTTTAAATCTTGGAGCATTGAATAGAAAAATAAAGTACTTAAATAAAACTATCTTTATTAATAATAAAATTTATTACAAAAATTTTACATTTTACACGAAAAAGGGATAAAATACAAAACAAAGAGAAAAAAAAGGGGAAAACTAGTAACCATATTCACTATCATCTTCCTCCCTTCTTCTTCTTCTTCTAGCTCTAGCGGGGTGCTGACATAAAGGTGATATTGAGGCACCGTAGGAAAAGAAGCCTGTCTCGGGTCCCAATGAAAGCCACAATTTTCAAACATATGAATAAGTGCTGAGTTAAACTCAATCATGTTTGAAAAGTAATGTTATTGCTGAACCCTATGGTTGTCAAATTTTCTATTCAATTTCTACTATAACTGATTTTACTAACTTTTTTCCTTAAATCTGAAACTTGCCCTCCAATTTCTTGGAGTTACTCATTTAAGGTCTTGGAAGATTTGAATTTGGATTGAGAGGTGCGTAAATTTCTCCCATGTCAGTCCTTAAGCCAAATCCTTGAATTCCTTTTTTAGTTAGGGGAGCATTTGTTTAAAGACTTTTTTATCATACTCTCCTAATGCACCCACCATAACACACAAAGAATAAATTAAGGAAGGATGCTCATACCATACAGTAGTACTACTCTTAACCATATTACAAATAGAAATATAAATGATCCTACTTACATCCATAGTAAAGCCCTTTTGAATCAAAATTCAAAATAGCTCATCCCTAGTCACCTCAATTAATATTAGTGGGAATCAACTTGGCTAAAATAAAATAATGCCTAGTTATAGGGAGGCTGATGGTAGGATTTTCTACTCGTCATTTTCATTAGACATTAGAATTACTAATAGTGAGAAAATTAAGGATTTCATTAAAATCAGGATGATCATTATAATAAAAAAGATATTGATTGTATACATTCTATAAATTGTAATATGCATTGATAGTACTATTATCAAAACTTACTAGTTTTTTTTCATATAAAAACTTGATTATTTTGGTGCTCCTTCACATTGGCAAAGAACACCCATACCATAAGGAGGACACCAAATACATTTCCATAGGCCAGCTTCTCCCAACCTCACTTATTAATAATCCTCTCCATGCACCCACTCAGATTAAAAAACTTCTCTCTAGGATGACATGTTTATGTAGGAGAGTGTGGTGGTATCTCTTCTCACCTCTACACTAATGAATCTGCTAGTGTCGTCGACAGCCTCTATTCTTACCCTTGCTAAATAATTTTATAGGCATGATGGCTTTCTTAAACAAAAGTGCAAGCTGAGAGAGGAAGAGAGCAAGGATTTCTAAAAAGGAACCGATGATTCAAAATAAAAATGAGCACTAGAGTCCTATTTATAGATGCTTATACACAATGATGCCTTATCAACGTTGAGGTGATAGCCTCGATTTCTATGATAAATGACCAACGCTATGGCATTGAACATGTAGCACTGAGGCGTTAGTCAGCATACCAAAATAGTCTCCACACCAGTTAAAAGATCATTTATTACTATTTATGATATTTAATTTTGTAATCAATGTCATGTAAAAAGTGAGGCAGGACATTGATTGAGTGTCATGATGCTCTGACACAGTGCCATAATGTTGGTCAAAATATTTATTTTTTCCATTTAAAGTGCCCATCGACCTATCAAATTTGTTGAATCGATCTTTGACTGGCACTGTGGCATCAAATATAGTGCCAATGCTCTATCAACTGGACAACCTGATCAAAATATTCCAATCTCATGTTCTCCAATTTTTAAGACACAAATTCATGCTTTATAATGTTATAGTGCTAATTACTCAACACCAAGGTGCCATTTTGATAGCATCAGGTACTACCATGATAGTGCCTAAGTGATATATTTTCAGTGCTAAAGCTGCTCCCTTAGAAGCATAAATTAATATTCATCATGTGAATATTAAAATAATTATGGCCTTCTAAAGGGATGTAATCTTTATATATGTTCATCATGTGAACATCCTACTGGCATTTCAAAGAGATGTAAGTCCAATCTACTTGTTTGCTATGTGAAAATCTTATAAATCTATTCGTTTGTAATGCAAACAACCAACACAAAGATAGCATTCCAAAGGGATGTAAGTTCAATCTATTCAGTGGCCATGCAAACATCCTACTAGCATTCCAAAGGAATGTAAGTCCAATCTACATATTCACCATACAAACACCCTAATAGTATTCCAAAGGGATGTAAATCGTGTTCATCATGGCACTAATTGCTTTCTAATGGATGTAAGCTCGTTTTTTTGCCAACATCCATATATTAAACCTCTAGTCTACTAGGGATATTTGAGAGGCACCACATGGCTACTAATTAGACTCCTTAAACATTATGACTAGCCCTGCAATGTTGGTAAACTAGAATGATGTAGTCCCGGGGTGATGGAAATATGGGATCTTGATCGACATTACTCTTATATTTCTCTTAGAAAGTCATTTATACTATACCACATGCACGACACTGATTCATATTGAAGATATATTTATTTTTAACCTTAATTGAGAGTGCTCTCTTATTGTGATAAGAGGGGTAATTAACAATGAAGGCTTGAGTTTATAGAAGCAGAACCCATATCTAAATAAATCCAAACATAATATTAGAGAAATCTAGTTGAACATATATCAATCTTTCTCATATAAAACATACTCATACCCATCCCGATAAAGATGAAGGTGAGCTTCTAAAAAAATGTTTTTTAGGTGATCACAGGATCATCAAAAGTCCTAGAAGACAATCATCTATGTTGATCCATCGGTGTCAAAAAGGAGTTAGAGATAGTTTCTTCTAAACCCCATTTAGCAAAGCAAAACATTCATAAGTTTGAAGAGAGTAGTGAGAGAGAAATGAATACACTTGTATTAGATAGAGTTGTATATGATAAGGATGGAAAGGCTAGACCTTTTGTAACTTCATCTTTATATACTTATTTTAAAACTTTGAATAAAAAATCTATCAAAAATGGAATTTCATATGCTCTAGTTGTTTCTGATGAGATTGATATAAATAAACTTTAAAAATAAAAATATTTATTTTCCTAATATTGATAAACATAGTTTACTTTATGAATCAGGATCATAAAATGATGTCTTTATGGATGATTTATAAGGAGTTTCTATTAACATAGTAAATGAGTTCTCGATTTTGATTAGTTCTTAAAAAAAGAAAAGTAATAATGAGGGTCATTTTTGGCCCTATTTTCAAATTAAGAGAAATTACTAAAGTCAATGTCCATAGTGGGAAAGCCCTACCACCTAATTTACTTCCTTCCAAGGATAAAAGCAAATCATTATCTTGATCAATCTCTTTAATTTTCAACAAAGTGAGAGTGAAACAATGTTCATAAAAGTTGGCTACAATGAGTTATCTTATCTTAAGAAGTTACCTACTATGCTAAGTATCTATGTTGCCCTTATTCTATCTAAATAAATGAGAGAAACATTAATCAATAAATTACTTGACTAAGAGATATGTCTAGCACAACTAGCATCAATTTCTGTAGATGAGACATGTTATTTTAAAGTTCTTAGAGTGACTTTCTCTAATGAAGACTTTCTCTTGGGGACTACTATAATCAACCCTTCTATATTTTTAGTCAAAATGGAAACTTTAAATTATCTAGAACCCTCATCAATCCAGGCATATCAATTTATATTTTAAATATTAAAACATTTCCTTATTTAAAGATTAACACATGAGGACTCAGTTATGATAAGATGTTATTATAAGGGTTTAATGAAATAGAAGAAAAGGCTTTGATTCAATCACTATTATTAGAAATAAATGAACGAAAAATAGAAGTAACTTTTCATGTCATTTATTTTAAGACATCTTTAATGCCTTCCTAGGAAGGCCTTGGAATCATGAATATAAAATGGTTTCTTCCTCACTCCATCAATTCATTAAGCATACAAGAGATGAAGTAGAATCTACTACAAAAGGAAATGTACATCCATTTTTAGTTCATGAAGTCAAACTCTACGACAAGGCCTATTATTTACTTAAAAGGAAAATGCTTACTTCTATGAAATCTCACATTACTATGGCATCAAAGAAAATAAAAGAAGAAACAAAAATAAATGAAAAAATAGAAAAAGAAAAATAAAGTAAAAGGGCAAAAAAGAACCTTTTATAATTATAATTAATTTGGACCCTAGTTTTGATGAAGATTTGAATAAAAAAGAAGCCTTGGAAAAGTTTAACATTTCATTATAATCGAGAGTGAAGTGAAGAGCAAGTTCAAGCATTTAAAGATGACCTTGAATTGTTTACATATAAAAGATTAAAAAGGTATGCTAACACTTTGACTTTAACTTGCTTATCTTAGCATAAGATTGCACATTTAGAAGTCAAAATAGCCCTTAACCTTTCAAGAGAGGTTGGGAAGTCACAAAACTTTAAGTCTATACCCCAATTTTCAAGCTGTAAGTAGATACTTGAAGACTCATCTTTTAATGAAATAATAGAACTTCATTTCGACTAGTACCCTAATTGTGTTAAGAATGTTATTAAACATAATTTAATTTCTCATGCTTGGTCTAATGGAATATCTTAATGCAGGTTCAAGAATTTAAAGATGACCTTGAATTGTTTACATATAAAATATTATAAAGGAATGCTAACACTTTGACTTTAACTCTTATCTTAGCATAAGATTGCACATTTAGAAGTCAAAATAGCCCTTAACCTTTCAAGAGAGGTTGGGAAGTCACAAAAGTTTAGGTCTATACCCCAGTCTTCAAGCTCAGAAGTAGATGTATAGCTTGAAGGCTCATCTTTTAATGAAATAATAGAACTTCATTTTGACTAGTATCCTAATTGTGTTAAGAACGTTATTATGCTTAGTCTAAAGGTATGTCTCAATGCATGGAAATTTTATGTGAAATAAAATATAAAAATTTAAAATATGAAGCTAGCATTGGGTTCAATACTATTGGACCTCTAAATGATGATGAATATTGTTTAATAACTAATCATGTGGAATCTGATCAACATTTTGCAAATTCATCTAATTCAATGGTAGAATTTTTCTTTGAAATATCAAATAATCTAGATGATTCTTTATTTTAAAATGTACCACCAAAATTTAAAGAAGAAATAAAATCCATAGTTGTAGAATTGAGAAAGATTAATTTAGGAATGGAAGAAGACCTACGACCAACTTTTATAAGTTCTCTACTAGGTCCTAAAAATTCTATGACTTAATTAATTTATTTTCTAAATATAAAAACTATTTTGCCTAGAATTATGATGAAATGCTCAATTTATCTATAAATATTGTAGTCCATAAATTAGAAATTAAACTAGATATCACTCTAATAAAGCAACTCCAAGACACATATGTTTAGAAATTGAACAATAAATAATTGTTGAGGTGAAGAAATTAATTGAAGCTGGCTTCATTTGAGAAGAAAAGTATCCTTCTTAGTTAGCTAGCATTATACTAATAAATAAAAATAATAGTCAAATATGTATATGCATTAACTTTAGAGACCTAAATAAGGCTTGTCTTAAAGATGAGTTTCTATTGTTGATACCAAATCTTATGATAAATATAGCCTTATCGCATGAAATTTTCTCAATCATGGATGGATCATCTAATTATTATTAAATTAAGATGGCCCTAAAAGATGAGAAATACATGACATTCAGAACCCTAATTGGGATATTTTGTTACATGATCATGCTATTTGGTCTTAAAAATGCTGGAGCTAATTATAAAAGAGTGATGACTTAATCCATGATCAAGAGGAATGTTACATCGATGATTTAATCATCAAGAGCAAAAAAAAATCACCTTTATGATCATAGGATTATTTTCGAATAGTTGTGACATTATAACCTAAAAATGAATCCCTTAAAGTATGCCTTTGGAGTAACTTTGGGGAAATTCTTAGGCTTTGTAGTGAGACACTGTAGAATAAAAATCCATCCTGAGTAGATTAAAGCTATCTTAGAAAATTTTCCAATTAAAAGTTTTATACAATTAAGATCTTTTTAGAGTTGGCTTACGTATTTATGAAGATTGAGATCTAATCTATTTGAAAGATTCCAATCATTCAGGGCATTAACAAACAATTGATTTTAAATTCATTTAGAATAAAAATTGTCAAATTTATTTGAAAATTTAAAATGATATTTGATGAATACTTCTATCTTAGCTACCCCAATTTCAAAGATGCCATTGATTTTTTACACTATAGCTTTAGATGAGTCCATGAGTGTCTTGTTAGCTCAAGTCAATTAGGAGGGCAAAGAAATTGCATATGTTATCTAAGCTATAGACTTACTATCACAAAAATAAACTATTGAACTATCAAAAAAAATATTATTTAGCCTTAGTTTTTGCTGCCAAAAAACTAAGTATTACATGTTTTCACACAAAGTAAATTTAATCTCATGAGTACATCCTTTGTAATATCACATGACTCATCCAACGTTATGTGGATGTTTAGCAAATTAGTTAATGATTTTACAAGAATTTGAAATCATATTCATTCCTCTTCATGTTGTAAATGGTCAGGCTATAGCTAACTTCAAGTAGCACACCTACTCCCTTAGGGTTCTCTTTTGAATGATGATCTCCCTGGTGAGCAGATTATGAGTTTAAGGGGAGAAAATAATGCCACATGGGAGTTGTATTTTGATGGCATTGCCTCCTCTCAAAGAGATGAAGAATTTACTTCTTCCAACTCAGGGAAAATATGGATTGGGTTGACTTTTATAACCCCAAAAAAGGAATGATATGGTATTCTTATCTATTATTCTAGACTTGTACAAATAATGAAGTTGAGTACAAAACTCTAATAACTATTTTGGACTTAGCCATTCTCATGGGAATTAAGAAAATTAAAATATTTGGAGATTCCCAACAAGTTGTCAACCAAGTAGGAGGAATCTACAAAGTTTTACACCCAAAACTATTCAATTACCATCAATATACAATGAAGCTACTCGAGCAAATTTCATTTGTAACTTTGTATGAGATATTATGTAAGAATAATTCCATAGCAAGCTTGTAAAGGAAATTTCATACCGAGAAGAAGAGTCAATCCCTATAGAAGTTTGAACTGATAGGTTCTTTCCTCTATAGATTTAGATTGTACAAATAGATAAGTAAAAATTGAAGATGTAGCTACTTCTACTTAAGGTCAAAAGAAAAATGATTAGAGACAACCATTCATTAACTAGGGTTTAGGGATCTGAGAAAATAAATCATTTGCGAACCAAATTAAGAAGCGAGCTTTGTCTTATTCATTAATCAATGGAGTGTTATATCGTCAACATTCAATCAAATATGGTTACACTATTTGGATAAATAGGAAGTCCATAAGATTATAATTGAGGTACATTATAGAATGTGTGGTGCTCATCAACTTGGTTCTATAATGAAATTAAAATTTAAAATATTATGATATTATTTGATGATTGATGATTGCATGAAAATTGCATGTCATTGACATAATGTCAAGTATATGGTATAGTTTTCCATCAGTCACCTAATGTTTTACATCCAACGACCACCTCTTGGCCCATTGAGAGTTGAGGTACCAACATCATTGGGCCTATCGACCCTCCATCATCAAAAGGCCTTCTTTTTATATTAACCATTACTAATTATTTTTCAAAGTGGGTTGAAGTCGCATATCATGTGCTTAATTTCTTCAAAGAACATACTATATATCATTTTGGTGTTACTCACCAAATTATGTCCAATAATGGTCTAGCATTCAAGTCCACTAAGATAAATCATTTTGTGATATGACATAACATTGACTGGGTATATTTGACCATCGATTACCCCAAGGAAAATGGATTGGTTAAAGGTTTTAATAAGCACTCATCAGAATTTTTAAGTAAGTTCTTAAAAATAATAAACATCAATAGCATGAGAAGTTGGTTAAAGCCTTGTGGGTCTATCGCCATATAAAAGACACTAACTCGCCTACACCTTTTATTTTAGTTTATGGAACTAAAGTTATTCTCCCATTACAAGTGTAGCTCTCTTCTTTAAGAATCATGGTCAACAATCAAATTACAATAGATCAAAATTGTAAACTTCATTTGGAAGAGCTTGAAGATCTTGAAGGTTTTGTAAAAAGCATTTAAAAGCTTAACAAGACCTTGAACACTACCAATCACACATGATTTATTCCCATGATAAATTTGTCCATCCTAAAACTTTTCAAGTAGGAGACTTTGTCTTAGTTCTTCAAAGGGAAATTTTAATCCATTTGTGTTTAAGAAATATTATGCATGAATCATATCTTAAATTTGGAATAAATAATCAATTCATATTAGTTGACAACATTATAAGATAATTGCCTGGGTCTAAATATTTTCTTTACAGAATGTGAAATTTATTTAAATTTTTCTTCTATTTTAATACAAAAATAAAATCAAAATTTGATGATATTTCCTTTAGTCACTTAGAATTTAAAGTGAGTCATTTTAAGGCTCCATCTTTAGAAACTTAGGAATGAACCAAGTCACTGAGACACCTTAATTCTAAGTAAGCTATCTAGGTTAAGATCAAGCCATTACGATCCACTTCTTAATAGCTAAATCAACTAGTTAGGAATAAGTCTAGAAATGGCATCCATTCTATGAAAACTTGAGGGTCAAGAATGAAGCCACTTAAGACCCATTAAGGCCCTTTCCTCACTTTAGCTTTTATGTTCATAAATTAAGCCACATTAAGCCCCCTTCCTATTAGCAAGGCCATTTAAATTTAGGAATAAGTCTCTATGATAACTTCTTGGAAATCCAAAGATATAAAAATGGCTAATGTAAATTGAACACATTTTTAAATAGGTTATGTAAGTCAGGAACTAAGCTACTTCAAGTCTGATTATTAACCAAAACCTCTAAATAGAAGTATGTATCCATAATGACATCCTTTAAAGATTAGCATAATGAAAGTAGGAGTTAGTATCCATAGTGGTATCTCACCTCTCTAATATAAATAGTTAAGAATAAGTCCCACAACAACAGCTTTGCTAAAATAAAATCATATGATTAGTCTATCCCAGTATAAAAATTTATAGATTCTCCCCTTTGGTTAGTTAGTCATTAGGGCTATCCATTTGGTTATTTCTACCTATGATGATGTGAGTCCCCATGCTTTCTTTCTAGGTTATCCATCGCAAACTGACGGGAACGCCTTAAGTTGGTTAGTCATCAGGGCTATTCCCTTGACTAGTTTCACCTAGGAAGATGTGCATCCCCATGCTTCCTTTCTAGATTAGTCATTGAAAATTGATGAAAAAAAAATTATAGGATAGGATCTACTTTATCACAACATAGACATCTTTAGATCCTTCCTTTAGGTTTGTTAATCATTAGGACTATCCATTGGGCTAGTTCTAATTGGGAAGATGTAAGGGCTTGTGCTTTCTTCTTAGTTTAGCCATCGTAAACCAATGGGAATCCATTAGGTTGGTTAGCCATTAAGGTTATCCCCATGGCTAGTTCCACCCAAGAAGATGTTAGTCCTTATCCTTTTTTCCTAGGTTAGTAATTGAAAATTGGTGGAAAATAAAATCTATTGTAGTCAGGATAAGAATAAGTCCTCTAACAACACCTTTCCTGGCAATTATAACAACATTAGGATTAAACTCTTTAGTGAACCTTTCTTAGCGATACTTCCATCCTTCTTAGAAACTTGTACATCTAGAATCTTCTAAGGATAAATCTTTTTAATCAAATCAACTTAAGGTAGTTCATGCCTATATTTTATAATCAAATTCAAAACTCAAATTTAAAACCAAATTTAGACTATTGTAAGCATTGTTGCTTTTAACCCCATTAGGACCTAATCTAACTCAATTGGACTAAGTGAACCTAATCAAATCTAAACCTAATAAAATTCAACAAAATTTAAATTGAATAAAATTTAATCAAAATCCACATTAAATTAAGCCTTAATTGAGTTAATTGGGTTAATAAATCCATTTAAGCTCAAAATGACCTAAGTCCATGAAAATTTAAAAATAAATCAAATTAAAAGAATGAAATCAATATATAAGCATAAATGAATATAAAAATAAATTAAGAAGGGACACAAAGTGGTCCACAAAGTCATTTGGCCTAAGTTCACCCATGTGGACTCCACCAAGTGAAAAGTCAACCACCCAAAATTTGATCAAATTGAGCCATTTTAAGGACTCAAATTCATCAAATAAATATTTTTGAACACAAATATAAACAAACCTAAATCCAACAATGGGTTAATTTGATCACTTAACCTCAAATGAACCTAAATATAATCGAAGGGATCTTATTAGGTATAAATCCAAATTAAGTTGAAATTAATCCAAGTTAAACATTTAAAATTATTTTAAAATCATAATTGGAAATAATCTAATATTTTTTGGGTTTAATTTGATTAATTTGATCATTTGACCTGATTCATTATGCCCAATTTGTGTCAAAATGGGTCAAAATAAAATTAACTTCAAACTAGTTGGAATCAATTGCATCAATTCATCCTAAATACTTAATAATAAGTCAAATTGGTCATTTGCCTCAATTGAATCCATCTTAACCCATTTGGGTCAAAATGGGTCAATTTAGGTTAAAGCTGAAATCAAGCTCAAATTAAATAAATTCAATTAATTAATTAGAAACATTATGAATAATTAATTAAATACAAGTCTAATTCCAAATCCAAAAATGGTTAATTAAGCTAAAGAAATCAATTTAACTCCTTTAAGTCAAATATGTTAATACTAGCCTAAACCTAATCAAAATTCCATGAAGCTTGGACTAATCATCCCTAAAGCACTCAATGGACAACCAATATCAATTGTAACTAAATTTAAAGATAATCACTCAAATAAAATTAGTTTAAATCAACTCAAACTTAAATTGGGTTCAATAGCATAAAGCCTTAACACCAAGTCCAAGATCAATATAACTAAGTTCCAGCCTAACAAAACTCACCTTGAGCTTGGTCTAAGGCAACTGACAATAGACTAGACTAGTTAAGAGGACGCCATGGGTTGAGATGGAAACCATGAAGAGGTCAAACCGAGCCACATTTCTAAGACACCAAAATTCCTCCATACCACTTCCTACCTATTCAACTAGCTACCTCAAGCCTACTCTCGGATTCCTTCACCGCCTTCAGCACCATCATGAGGCTCCAATTCTCATGGCCAACCACCTCCCATCATCTCTAAAGGGGTGAGGCTCTTCCATTTATAAAACCCAACTTTAAGCCTATAATTCCCAATTTTGATCACTCATACACCTTCTCCATAGAAAGTTGAACTCAATTAAAGACCTTCCCCACTTCCCTAAGCTCTCCTACCCTTGCCTACATCAAATTTTGAAGAACAATGGCCATAACTAGCCTACATAACAATTCAAGGGAGGCAAGGGGAAAATCCTTCCTAGAGCTTCATTCAAGAACATCAAAGCATTTCAAAATCATAGCACCGCCAAGGAGGAATGTCGGTGACCAACCCTTTAATTTTTTTTCTCTTTTGAGTAGATTTGATCACTATTAAGATCAAGCCATTTGAACATATTGCAAATAAATTCTTGATCAATTTGCAATCAAAACCTATGATTCTCACTGAGATCAACCCATTTTGTCAATGATTCTTGATTCTCACCAAGAGGTTATAGATGAAAACATAGCCTTGTTCCTTTTATTTGGAATGGACAATCCTGATTTAGAAGTACCATTTGATTAAAACACCTTAAGAAAATTAGGATTGAATTTGGACCCTCCAATCCTTGATCAAATGATCCCTATCAATTCCACATCCCCAAAGTCATTCTGGGGATCCAAGTAGATCTGCATGGCCTCATGGCTGTCATCATGGGTGAACCGGTTCCTAGTCAGCATTGACTAGTTTAAGTGGGAAATTCAAAAATTTTAAATTTAATAATAATTAAAATGCCACATAACTTTAAAATTCCAAATTAAATATAATATTCAATCAAAAATTGGAAATAAAGGCTCTATAAAATCCTCTTAATGAGAGGAATCTTTCAAATCTAGAAGCCCTAATTTTTATTAGGTAATTTAAGTTTAATTAAATCAAATAAAATTGTAATTAAACTTAAAATAATTTTCTAATTAAAATAAAACTTTAGGAAATTAAAATTAGAATTAAAACTCACCTAACATAAAAATTTCAAGCCATATTTTTAATTAGAACATAAGTTATAAAATTATTAAGTTAAAACTCTCTAATTAATGAAAATAATTAATTTAAATATATAAAAATTAGTGAAAATCATAAGATTAACTTAAAACATCATAATCAACACTAATGAATTAAAAAAATATTAAACCCCTTTGAAACCATTAATTTCCTAAATTCTCCAAAAATAAGATTAAGTATAATTAAATAATACAATTAATTAAATATAACTTTTAAAATTCTAATAAATTGATTAGAGATCATAAAAATATGAATAACCCTTCTTTAAATTTACATTCTAGAGAGGAATAAAAAAAATAAAAGTCCTAATTTATTATACACAATTTTAGCTTAATTTGAGATTTAATTAAAATAATTAATCATTAATTAATCTCAAAATAATTATGTAATTGGTGTAAGATTTTCAAATAATAAAATTGAAGTTAAAACATACATTATATAAAAATATCAAAGGTTATAGTTAATTGGATTTAGAGATCTAAAATTTCAAATAAATTAGAAAATTTAATTTAAAAATATGAAATGATTCAAAACATCATGAATGGCATCAATAAGCCTAAGAAAAATATCAAATTTTTATAGAATTAAGAAAACCTAAAAGATCAATTAATTAAATATTAATTGAATTAATTAATTCATTTAGTTAGTCTAACCTTCAATAAATCATAATGAGTCAACCAATAACCAAAAAAAGTTTAAATAAACCCTCTCTTGATTCATATATCATAGCAAAATCAAAGAAAATTCAAAGCCCTAACTAATGTTCAATATTTTAAGCTTAATTTAAGATTTATTAAACTTATAAAATCTTAATTACACTTAAAATGTACTTTGATTAAAATAAAATTTTATACAAAGGTAATTGACACGAAACCCCACTTATCCTAAAATTTCAAATCAAAATAACTTTTGACCAAAAGTTATGAATTTTTTAATTTCTAAGGTAATTTAAATTAAATAATAAATAAATAATTCACAAAAATACAAAAAATCTATAAAATCACTTTAAAATATTTCAAATAACATCAAATGACTTACAAAAATTATTTCACTCCTCCAAAATTATTTAATCTTAAAAATTTAACATTTAAGATTGAAAGAATATATAAAGAATTAGTTAACATACTAAACTACTAGGTCAATGACACTAGACTTAGGTTAAGACAGTAATATAATTGTGATGTCATGCTTTCTTATTTTATTTTTGGTGATTAAGATTATTTGATTACTAGTCTAGATATTAAGACATCTTTTTGGACTAACACTGCTTTTTGTAAGGGTTTGTACCTAAATGGGCAACCATAATAAAAAAAATTATAAATATTATTTTCTTGCAGGTGCTTTGCTTAGGTCCCTAAGTATAGATCTTTATGATAGGTGGGCTTAGTAACCATTAGTACTAAGCCCGTGTATTCGATATATAATTACTGTGTGTTGTGTGTTTTCCTAGCATATGTTTGTAGGGGTTTAAGATTTCATTTTAGAATTTTAAAGTGTAATTTTCTCCTAAAATTAGGTTAAATCTATGGGGTTATGATTAATAAAAGCTAACTATACCAGTTAATGGTTCCATATGGAGCCTAAGGAGGTCCCTAAAGAAGACAACAATCTTGAAAAAGTTCAAATGAAGTCCCCCATAGATAAAAAATTTAGTTCTAGGCCAAGCTGTATGATAGTAGAGCTCCACTACCGACTTTTTCTTTTCTTTGGGGTGTACAATGGCACCCGATCAGTTCGACCTATTTATTTAATTAATTTTTGTGTGATTTATTTTGGGGTGTTCAATAGAACTATATGATATATATATATATATATATATATTGATGTGATGTGAAGTAAAGCCTGGATGAGTTAGGCTCTTTGAATAAAATTAATTTTTCTACCCCATCAAATTAAATCAACTCAAACATAAAAAATTAATAACTCATAATTTCACTAATTAAAGCCTTAGGGATAAACATTAAAAGCAACTAGAAATTAATTAAATTGTAAACCATGATTGCATTTTTTTTTTACATTCTTGAATTGGGCACTTCTCCCATTGCACATAATGGGGGCATCTGACCTTTGAAGATTACCACCATTCTTGGTAGAGTTTGCCTTCTCTTATGATTTGGGTCATAACTCATTTTTAACATATATATATATATATATATATATTTGAAATTTGTTGCATTAGCTAGAAGTATAATGCCAATCATGATCTTAGAGTTAGGAGTGAGTTTAGGTTCTTAGCTTCCTTTCTTAAATACAACTATCTTGCATTCATAAGACTGGACTCATGATTTTAAATTGTAAGAAGGTGTTAGTTGGCAACCCTTCTAAGATGGAAGTAAGTCCAAAAGAGTTGGGATAGGTTCTTCTTCTCAAATGAAAAAGAACCAAAAATTCTAAAATTCTTGTGATTAGATTAAGATGAACTTTTGACTTAACATTAAAATAAACCCTGATTTATCTCTCTATATAGTTCAGGGAAACAATCTCTGGCATATTGTTGACCCATCATATTTAGAAGTTCTTATTACATAATAGAATATATTATAGAGTAATATTTTTATCTCTTGAGATAGTATACTTATCCCATAATGACACATTAGATTACTTAAATAATAATTACCCCTAAGATCTATATGGTGTTGCAACTAGAAAATCCACAATAATTTATTTTTATTTTAAATATTATATTAATATTTTTTTGTTCCTTATACCTTCACTTTCACATACAACTCTACTTTGTTCACATTTGTTCAATAATACCATACACATAAATGCTTAATCATATAAGTGCACATAAAGTTATACCTTTATATATATGCACAAAAGTATAACTCGTAATCTATACATTCTTCCTTCTTTTTTCATTTCAACACATACATATTTGATAGATAAGCACATAAATATTAATAATCTCAACATAACTAAACAATGTTTTAGATATTATAAGAATTTACAAAAAAAAAAGATAACACGTTTGATAAACATTAATATTTATGGGGTAAAAGCGATTACATAATTATTCATATACAATATTTAGGCATCCTTTCAAAGTTTTTATTATTTTATAGTAATGTATGTTGGGTTAAATATACTCACTTAAATATATAAAATGCCACATAACATGAAATACTAGATAGAAAAATTAATTTTCCCATATTAATGTGTCCAATACAATCTATTATATATCATACAAAAGAGATACTATGAAAACTTGTTAGATTTTCCTATATTTGAGTTCAAATGAAATTAAACCAAATAAAATACTAAAAATAAATAAGAGTAATGAAATTAAAATATAAGTAGGAAACAACATTCTATCTCAAGCTAAATAATTTTTCAACTAGCCCAACAAATGAAATCAATTATATAACACTTGAATCTAACTTTATTTTCCTAAAACTCTATTTTTCTCCCCCTTTCTCTCTCTAAGCTACTCTCAACTTGCAAATGGAAATTGAAGTTTATGTTAATTAAAAGATAAAAGATTCATAAAATTATATTAATTAATACTATAATTATATTATAAGAATTATTATACTTAAATTTTAAAATATATATATATTTTCCTATATCTTGAATTATAAGGCTCCAAAAAATTATGATAAATAATTAACATAATAGCACATCATATGTAGAACACATATGGGAAAATTGAATGTAAAAGGATATGAAATGGATCTATAAAACTCACTTTTGCAAAAAATATGCTAACTCTTTAAAAAAGACATATCTAATAAGAAACTTTTTTTGTTTACATATATTTGATGCTTATAAAAATAGATACAAACATATTTAAATAGAGTTTAGAATGTTCTATAATGTCTTGAAAATAGTTTATAAATCAAATATATAATAATTACAAAAAATTTAAAGTAAATGCAATAAAGTCAATTTCAACATATCAAAATTCTCTCTAAATAAAAACTATAAAAAATTAGTGAATAAACTAGGCATAAAATTAACTCTTAAAATTTTAAAAAAGGTGATAAAACATAAAATAAATATGTGACTCTTATGAGATCCAAATCAATCATCACTGGTAAATCCAATCACAATAGAAGTGGCATCATAGAGACAATGCAAGGCACCTAGGAGATATTTAATAACTATTATAGAATTACAACTATAGCAAAAATGATTTTTTATTTTTTTTTGGCAGCACTTTGCTGCCTAAAAATTTAGAGAATTCATCAAAAACACTCTTTTCTAATATATCATAAGAACCACAAACTTTTATGAAAAATCTTATGGCAGAAATGCATTCCTTCACACTAAAAGTCATTGGGAAAGATGTTCAATACCATTTTAGTACTTTAGCTATCGTAAAGGTTGACTAAAAAGAAGCTACTACAAATCATAGAAAAACCCATTAAGATTCTTCTATTTTTCTTACATCCTACTACTTGTCTCTAAAGATTAGACTTTAATTACTCTAAATACCTACTTCTATTATTGATTTTAGATTTTGAATTTCTTTCAAGCACATAAGCACATCCTACCAAAATTAAAATATTAGTAAGGTCAATGTAATGAAATCTTATTATTTCCTAGTGATTATTCTACTTGGAACTTACTCCACATCTTTAGAGACTATACACATCCATGTATTCACCTAAACATATGTGATGGTACCACGAGAGATCAAGCGAACCAATTTTTTTGAGTCATTCATTAGATGGAGAAGTGTGAAAGCATTGTAATCATACCTATCAGATTTTGTAGTTGATGCATGTAATGTCTGACTTGGTCTATGTGCTAATGATTTTACACCATATAGTTAGTTTGCATCATCTTATTCATGTTAGTCAGTGATAGTTATACCCTATAATCTATCTTTAGAGATGAGCATTACTACACCTTTTATGTTTCTCACTCTAATTACTCATGGGCCGCATAACTTTAAGGAAAAATTGATATTTTTCTTATAGCCATTGATTAATGAGATGAAAATCTTATGGGTTAGTAGTAGAATTGCATATGATATCACTATAAACCATAAATCCCAAATGAAAGTAGCACTTTTGTGAAGTATCAATGACTTTCTTGCATATAGAATGTTATCTAGGTGGAGAACTGCTGGAAAGTAGGCTTGTCCATATTGCATGGATTCATCAAAGGTGTTTAATCTAATAATGGTGGGAATAATTCTTAGTTTGATTGTCATTGTATGCTCCTACCTACTAGCCATCTAATTTAATAGAAATAATGATGCATTCATAAAAAAAATAAAGTTAAGAAAATCCAAGCCTCACCAAGATAAAGTGGGATGATTTATGATAGATTACTAGTTTAATTTCAACTATGATTAATTCCCTAATGCTCTTTCAAATTATAGTGTAAATCACAACTACACAAAAATAGGATCTATCTTATTGAAAGTCTAATTTGATTAAGCATAATCTTGTTGTGATGCATATAGAGAAAAAAAACATTTTACAACATATTTAATATTATGATGGAGGTTAAGAGAAAAAAAGTAAACATAATGTGAACAATAAATTAGACTTAAAAAGAATATTGTAAGAGAAAACAATTAGAGCTAAGAGAGACTATGGGTGAAAAACCTTTGAAGCTTAAAGCCAAGTACTGCCTCATGTTAAATTATTGAAGAGTAGTTTGTGTGGGTACAATCATTGAAGTTATCATATGAGTATGCATCTAATTTGAGTAGATGCTTTAATTTGAAGATAGAAAATATTTAGAATGAAGAGTGATGATTGTCATATTCATATACTTATTATTGAATGCATTTATTACCTTTTAAATCTTAAATCTTCGACCTCATTATTCTTTGTAGAACTATGTTGAGCTTGATTAAATGGGGATGCTCTAAGGCAACTTGAAATCAATATTTCACTCATATTGTGCAATCTTGAAAGGATATTCCCCCTTACTTTTTTTTAACTGTATAGAGTATCTACCAATACATCTATTATATGAAGCTAAAGTTGGAGGTCCAGTATAATATCACTGGACTTACTCTTTTGAAATGTATCTATATCTAATGACCACTAATATTAATTCATTATTTTTTAGTCACACTTACTTCTTAACACTATGAAAGATTTTTGAATAAAATCTAGAGTATTTAGAAGAAGTAAGCATGCCCTAAAGGCTCAATATGTGAAGCTTATTTGTTCCTGCTACTTTAAATAAAATGCACAAAAGGATGAAGTAAAAGATTTTGGAGCTTCACGAAAAGTTCTTTCCATTTTCAATATTCTAGAGAAGCATTAGGTAAAAGTACTTCAATATATTTGAATGATAAAGAGCTCAAGACAACAATGATCAATGTTCTTATCAACTATGTTGAAGTTCAACCTTTTCTTGAGTAAGTCTATCAATCCAGTGATATCCAATTTTTAGTTGCATCTCGGATATGATATTTATATGAGCATGTTAATTTCAATGTTTAAGTTTAGGTAATTTGTAAACTCCTTACAAGTGGATGATGGTACTATTATTAAAAAGTTTGAAGATGAATTCCTTACATTGTTTAGACTACAAGTAAGCAATCTTAAATATGATATAAATTTCTTTTAAATTCATTAGCTACACTTTTATAAAGCTTAGCATAAGATTCATTGAAGGAATGAGTGAAAACCAAGACCATCATGACCTTGTTTGGGGACATATGCTAATTATGAATACATGGCTAATTTATGATATAAATGTGGCTATGGATTTTACACTAATTTTTGGTTCGAAGAAAGAAATATATATATAATAGTGTGTGTGTGTGTGTTAGAGAAAATATACATTCATATGATGAGATAGACTATTATGGGATTTTGCATGAAATTATGCAATTATTGTATCTTGGATTAAATGAGGGAAATATCTTTTTATTCAATTCTATTTAGTTTGTTCCTATTCATATATGAGAACAAAGACACATAAGTCATATGGAATCATTGAAGTGAAGTTGAGTAGAAAATATTCTAAGTTTGATTTTTTTATCCTTGTGCATCAAACCACTCAGGTGTATTACCTTAGATATCCTAGAAGATAAAAAAAGTAAATTTGGGTAATAATTAAGAACAATCCTAGAGCAAGAGTTGAAGTTCAAAATGTTATTGAACTTGCTTATCAAGAAGAGAAGATGATACATTTTGGACTTTCCAGTGATGACGTTGAGACAATAATAAGCTTACAAGATGCTAATGGTGATTATAAAGAAATTATTCAATCTAGAGATGAGCACAATAAGGATTATGAGGATCATGATATTTTAAATTCAGTTTCTAGTGATTCATCAGAGGAAACTACATAACATGTATAATAAATGTCAATATTTATATTTTCTTCTTACAAGTAGTAAAATTTTGCATTACATCTTCTTTGTTTAATACTTTGAAGGTGCTTACTTTTTTATATATTATATGTATGCACCATCTTTTTTTACTTTTTCTACAAATATTATACTTTTTACTTTCTCTATGCATTATAATTATTATGCACCATTTTCCTTAAATTTAATACATTTCTTTTTATTTTTTGTTAGATATAATCATTATAATTTTCTTTTACTACAAATGGCATAATGTGGTGGTGACAATGTCTCTCATAAATTGATCACAAGCATTTTTAGGAAGAAGAAGAAGAATATTTTTCAGCCTAGTGTTCAGACTACCACTACTATTAGTGCCATGACTTTCATTTTGATCTCAACCACCCCCTCCCCACCTCACATACACTATCACTCTCCGCCTTACCACATCATTCTAGCCCCAGCCACACATAGGTCATAGGGTGTCCAACTACAACCACCCACCATCACATCACACCAATCCATCCATGCTTACTAAACACAATGAGATTAAGACACCTACACCACACACTTTTATAATGCTAGAACAAAACACATAAGTTTATTTGTAATTACTTTTAGTTTGTAGATTTTTGTGGTGATAACTTAAGTTTCTTTTATAGGTTCAATCCATCTAAGTAAGCAATACATATGTTTAGATATAATAAGAAGCAAATTTGATGCTCCATATGTATCATAGAAGAATGTACCAATAGAGGTGCATGAAATATGATTTAGAGAATTTAAAGTATTAACTAAGCTCTTTATTCTTATATAATGTTGTAGATTTTGCTCAAGTTCTAATATTTTTTAAATGTATTTTATGTAACAAAAAGAATTTTGGTGGTTTTTGAAACATAGCCAGAACTTCAAAATGAATTTTGAGTTAAGATATGCTACACATTTGTGTGATATGTTCATAGACATATGCAAGTCTAGACAAAGACCTTTTTGGATTGGGAAGAAAGTGTAAGCTGAGCTTTGTAGAACCTGGGCCTCTTTAGATTATGTTTGAAAAATGGAGCAAGCTAAATAGAATTGATCATATAATTAAGGGGGCATGGGAAACCCCCTACATATTTGAAGCTTAGTTTCTTATATTGAGTATAGGAGAAGGCAGGTAAGTCATTAACTACTTTATTAATTAAAGTTATAAAATATTACTTATTAATTTTATTGATATGTTTATAGAAATAAGTTCTTGAAAGGGTGCCCACAACTATGGCATTACATAATAGAACACATCAACACTAGGTGGACCAACAATGGGTTGATGTCTATTCAAGGAGAGCTTATATAAGTAAAATTTTTATTTTTTAAATTACAATTCCATTGAAAATATATTTTATTTAGATAACATCATAATTTTTTGAAAGATGATTACATGATGCTAAAGAAGGTGCATAGTCAAAGTTCCCTTAGTGTAGGCAATTCATCAGATAATATGAGCAATAAGGGTTTAACATTTGAATGAAATCTGATGGAGGTAGGAAAAAGGATGAATATACAACATAGATTCATAAGGATTAGCTTACGATGCATGCCTCTCATTCTCTAAAATGAGTAGTAATTCAATTGACGAGCTGGTTAAAATGTGTGTTGCTGCAATGCCCGAGAACATAAAGGCTCGAATGACTACTGATATGAAAGCTCAGATTACTGTCAAAGAAGCAAGAATGGAGAAAATGCGTCGAAGCATACAAAATAGGAAAGAGCTAGTAGAGGCGTAGAAGGAGGTGGAGGATGATAATGATATGAAGAACAATGATGAATAGTTTTCTATTTATATTTTCATTTTTCTATTTGAATCACATTATTTTGTATGTTTAACTTCAATTAGTAAACATTTTGGTGTACTGTTAATATTTTAGAACATCTACAATCAAATATTTATTTTAAATTATTTTTTAATGGTATGGACTTCTAGAGAAATTATTGTGATGATATTAAAGTCACTTGTGAATTAGTTGTATAATTATTATTTATGTTGTTGCATGTGTAAAAATTGGAATATATATGAAGATCTTTTCATTTTTATTTAAAATTTTTGTAGGTTCTGATGGAATTTTTTACCACCAAAGTTAATACAAAATGTCATGAGACCTTTTGATGGACCCAAAATTTTTAGGCCAAGAATTTCGACAGATTTTCAACAACCTCCTGCCATCGAAAATATCACATGGAATTTTCGCTAAAAATTCTTCTCGCAAAAATTTCTTCTAGCAGATCTTCCCATGACTAAGTATGTCAGTTCATCCAAAATTGATTTTTGACAAAACAAATCCATCAAAAATCTATCACAAATCTTTTTTAATGGATTATTGATCCATCAAAATATATTTCCAACCAACATTTTATTGACGGGAGTGGAACCATCAAAAATCCATTGAAAACTTATATTTCTAACAAAAAATATTTCTTACAATTTTTCCATTAAGATTTAATTAATTTTCTATTGTGATTTGAATTGACATTAGTAATATAAAAAGAATGAAATAGTATAAAATTTAATAGCAATAAAAGGTTACTTGGCCAATTAGATGATTTTCTTAAAATATAAAAAATGAAGTGTTAAAAATAAAAAAATAAAAGAAAAATAAGAAAATTAAGAAAGAGAAAAGAAAACACTTGAGGCTAGGTATCATATAATAATAGTATTATAAATTCCTTTACAATCTAAGAAAATCAATGAATTTAATAAAGTAACTAAATGTGTTGAATTCAAGAGAGAAAATCATATTGTGATTTTTCAAATAATAAATGATAACTTTTATGGTTATTAATTAGCTAAAATTTGAAGGAATCAACTATGTTATAATTAAACACATAAAATATTAGTTTAAGTAAGAATTTAGGTTGTTATAGTTTGGCTATTTTTCATATTCAATTATGAAAAATGCAAGACTATGATTCAATTAAAAATTATTATTTAATAATTCTAAATTTTAAAAGTTTTGTTATCCAATAATTTTAAGGATTCATGAGAATGCATTGGATTTCTTGAGGATAAGTATTAGTTTAAGTTGGGGGTGTTGATAAGCATAAAAAATAGTGAATTTTATCTATTTAAATTGTATAATTGTTTTTAATTAATGTTTAGTTGTTATTTTCATTATATTTTATATTTTTGATAGGAAATTCTCATTTCAAGTAATAAGGAAAGAAAACTCAAGTTTTGAGGACTAGCGCCATAGTACTATAATTAAGTAAATTAGGTGCTAAGATAGAGAAGATAGTTCTTAGAGGTTGGGAAGCTAACTTTATGATGCTATAATTGCACAGATTTAATCCTCAAGACAAAAGCACAACACCTAGGTATAATGGGCAATGTCATGGGCTTAAAGGAACCCCAAAAAATCTAAAATTGTTTAATAATAGAGACCAAAGCACCTTGGCCATAAAATATCAATGTTGTGGTGCTAAAATCTCTTAAAATTAAGCATAAAAATAAATAGGTGCTAAAGAATTAGCAGTCCAACACTAATAACTAGAGTGTCTAGGCACTAGACGAGCAATGTCATGGTGTTAGTTCCTTCAAACTTTCAATCAAAAGATAGCAAGTAGATCACCTTAAGTACAAAAAGAATAGCACTGCTATGCCAAAAAATAGTGAACCCAATGCCTAAGGACTATATTCTAGCACCGTAGTGCTACAACCTGATATATTAGTTTCAAGAAGTTTCAATAATCTTTTTGGGGAGCTGTAAAACAAATTAAATGGTGTTACTGAAGAGGACAAGGGGAACACTTAATTGGATAGTACTACACTTATTAATAAGGTCCTAAATGCATTGGAAAGAGGTTTTAGCAAAGTGTGTGTTTGTCATAGTGTATGTGATTGTAGTGTCACTTGGAGAGTTAAACTCTAAGTGAGTATGTGTTAGTGTGTATTGTGTTGTTTTGTCTATATGTTTTTTGTGTGAAGATTAAAGAAGGAGAAGATCTAAAAATGTAAGATTTGGACTGGGAGGCAAACAATGGGATTAAGAAAGACAGGAAGTCCAAGTGGAATAATTAGGAAAAGCAATCAAATCTTGAAGTTATAAAAAGTCTTTCTATGCTTTTAATTTTTATGTCATTTTGATTTTCTCTATTTTATTTACTTATGATATAGCTAATTGTGAGGTTAACATCTATTATGATCTAGAGATATCAAAGACTCCAAGTGGAATAATTAGGAAAAGTAATCAAATCTTGTAAATATATATTGGCATATGATATTTAAGGATTTGCAATCATTTAGGGAGATGAAAATAATGCAATAACTTATTTTAATTAGTATATAGAAATATAACTAATTAATTATAAGGATTACATCTTTTTGATCTAGGCATAGATGAAAAGATAAAATACTTACTTGACAACTACCAAATTTACTTCATCATCATATTGTTCATAGAAGTAATCAAGAGATCATAAATTCAATGTATATTTTCTATATATTAATTAAAATATAAATTTTCAAAACAAACTTTCTTATTTTTTTAATATTTTAACTAATTTGGATAAAAGTTTAAATAGCGTTAAATTAGTAATTAACTTAATTTGATTTATAAAACTCATCATTACATTACTTGAATGACACATGCACATGTGTTCATGATTTTAGGCTAGTTAGTTATGCCCTTGTGGCATATACTTATGGCCTGATACACTTCTATATGATATAGGGTCCCTTCCCACTTTGGAATGAGCTTGCTCACATTTCTGATCCTTGTTGAGACATTAACCTTTTGTAAAACAAGGCCACTTTGAGAATTCCCTTGTTTTGGTATACTTTAAAAAGATCTACAAATCTTATTCTTATGTCTTTCAAGTGGAGCTAAAGAGGCATTATGCCTTTCTTCTTAATAGTCCAACGTGTCAAGATTTCAATTATTATTATTGATTCACTTGAGAACTTTGAAGAGCATGTTTATAGTTGAAAACATCATTGATGTTGGGACAAGAAGTTTTAAATGGATTATGGCCTCCACGTCAAATGTTAAAAGTAAGGAGTTTCATTAGTTATAGAAGATGGAGTGGTCAAACAAGCCTAGAGAATGGAAGGGAGCTCATTTGCCCTACTTTTCTTACTAGCATTGACTTTTTTTAAGTAGGGTAAGCACAACCTTATTGATTGCTTCACCCTTCTCATTACTTTATGGGTGATGGACTAATGAGAACTTAAGGTTTAGATCGAAGACCGTGATTAATCCGCAATGCTAAAGAATAAAATTAGATAATTCAATCGATCTAATCATGATCGCTCGCTTCAATCAAGTGAAATGGAAGTGCATGATCTATCATCACACAAGCAAGGAGAATGAAGTCCATCGCCATTGCCGGCGATCCTCACTCACTCGGATCGATCTCAAATCCACACTTTTACACGAAGGATCCAAAGAGATCCAACGATCAAGATCATGTGGGTGAACGTTTCCTTTAAAAAAATCCAACAAAATTTTATTCTAAGGTTAGTTTCAATGGAATACCTCACTAGAGCTCAAGACCATTTCCAAATCTGATTGAGGAAGCTTCATTTAGTTGAGATGAGGCCTTATTTATCAACACAAGCTCCAATTTGAGGTGGATAGCTTGGAAGGTTGATGCACAATATGTAGGTGGTCAGTGTTGATCGAAATCCACCCTCTGGTTGTCAGGAAGCTTGGTAAATGATTTGTTCTTGCTCAACTACCTCCAAGGATGGTATGTGAAAAGTTCATTTTACTTTGGTTGAGTCTTTATGCAAATGGGAATCAATGGGAGGCTCCCTTATTTTGGCTTGAAGAAATCTAAGAATGGGGAACTTCGAGAAGCTTGGGAACTCTCTAGGAAGCTCTTGGTAGCTCGTCTTAGGGCTCTATTCTTCTAAGAAATGAATTCCTATGGGATTGAGTGGAAATGAGGGGGTGTATACCCCCCTTCCCTTGGATCGGATGGACGAGCTTGGTTTGGCTTCTTCTTGATGCATGGTCGTGTGTGGTAGCTTGGAATGATAGAGATTCTCCTTAGGTGGCTCGATTTGAGTGGCTAATGCATGGGAGGTGGCTGCCAAAGGGGATTGTGTGTGTCTTTGGTGGTTTTGAAAGCTCCAATGGGGGAGGTGAGGTGATTTCACCTCCCCATAGGTCATGGCTAACCCAACCACCTTTGGGTTAGGTTGGGAAGTGTCCTAGGAGCCTAGGTGGACCAATGAGAGGGTGACAAGTGGCCAAGGAATAGAAATGATCACATACATGGCTGAATTGTCTCATGTGATACTCCTAGCCTAAGGTAGGATGGTCATTTAGCATTGGATTTGAATTGGACAGATTTGAAATGATTCAAAAGTGGGTTTGGAAAAATTTCATGTGATTTGGAGTTCATTTGGTTGGTTTGGCTCAATTTGACCCATTTGGGTCAAATTAGGTCAAAATCGGTTAGGTTGACCAATTGGTCAAATTGGGTCAAACTAAAGGTTGGGTCAAGTTCATATGACCATTTGGAGTGTGTTGGTATCATTGGTTTAGTTCAATTTGGTTTAGATTTGGTTTTGGTTCATTTAGGTCAAATGGGTCAAATGGCTCAAGTTGACCAATTGTTCAAATTAGCTTGGTTTGGGTTTGGTTGGTCATTTGGGATATGTTGTGGACTTTGGTTGAGTTTGATTCAAATTTTATTGGTTTTTAGGTTGGTTTGACCCTTTAGGTCAAGTTGGGTTCAATATGCTATTTGGGTCTAATGAGTTAATTAGGCTCAATTGAGGCTTTGGTCAAGTTTAATGATCAATTTGGAATGAACTTGAGCCATTGATTGCAATCAATTTGATTTATATTGTGATTTGACCCATTTTGGCCATTTAGGTCAATTTGGGTCAACTTGGGTCAAGAGGACCAATTGGGTTTGGTTTGGCTTAATTGAAGGTCAAATTTTAAACATTTATTTTGGGTTAGATATGAATCATTGGTTTCAAGAGATTTGGCTTAGGTTGAAGTTTGGCTAGTTTAGGTTCATATAGGTTAAGGGTTTGACTTGGTCAAAAGGCTAGGTTGACTTGGTTTAACCTAATTTATGATAATTGATCAACCTAGGATGATCAACAATCATGTCATGAAGTTTGGATTTGCTTAATTCACTTTCATTTGGATTGAATTGGATTTTGATTCATGTAAGTCAAATTGGTCACTTTGGGTCAAGTGAACTAATTGGGTTTAGTTGGCTTGAGTTTGGGTTGAGTTTGATTTAGTTGAGTTTATATATGGATTTGAGATTGATATATAAATTCAATGGCAATTAGTTTGAGTCCAAATGGGATTTGGTTCATTTGAATATTTCAAGTCAAAAGGGTTAAGCTGGGTTTGAATTAGACTGATTTTGGTTTGGCTTAATGATTATAGATTTCATTTATATTTCGAAAGATGATTAAAGGAATAATTGATTTATGAGAAAATCAATTGAATTTGGTTTTGGAATGAAGGAATTTGGCTAAGTCCATGGAGTCGGGTCATGTGACTTAGGCTTGGATTTTGATTTAGTTTTGATGATTTCATTGTATGTTTCACTTATATTTGTGAATATGATTGAAGATATAATTGATTTATGAGAAAATAAATTAAATTTGGAGTGGTTTGAAGGCAAATTTGGTTAAGCTCATGAAGGTAGGTCTTAAGGCTTATACTTGGACTTGATTTAATTTGAATTAGTTTTGGTCATTTGATTGTAGATTTGATTTATATTTGGGAAAATGATTGAAGGTATAAACTAATTATGAGACAATCAATTGATCTTGAGTTGATTTGGATGGGATTTTGGCCAAGTTCATGAAATTTATCACATGCCTTAAGAGGGATTTTGAGTTTGACTTGGGTTTTGGCAAATTAGGTTTGGAGTTGAATTTGATTGTAAGTTTGATAGAGTGATTGGAGGGTTGGATTGATGTTTAAGAAAATCAATTGAGTTTGGTTGATTTGAATTTTGGCTAAGGCTAAGTCCATGAGATAAAATCATAGGTCTTAAGTTGATTTGACTTGATTTAGTTTGGAATTGGTCATGGATTTCAATCATTTGATTTGGATTTGGACTTGGATTTGAATTTGATATTTCAATTAAATTTGAGTTTTGGTTTTGAGAGGGTGAGCATGGATTGGGTTTAGGCTATAGGGTAGGTGGATTTTCCTTAAGTCCTAAGGCATAGTTTAATCCTATGGTTAACCCTTCCAAGTCTCTAAGTTTAGATTTAAGTGTTCACCTAACTGCTAGAAGTGTCTTATGACTAAGTAAGTCCTAGTGTTTAGAGGACTCCTAAATCTAAGAAGAGGGGATGAGAATGCACTCCAAAAGTGAGGTCAACACCATATTAATTAGTTCTCTTTATGTGAAATGAGCTTGGGAAAGAGAATAAGAAAGAGGTGCTTATTTCCCTCTCTCATCCATTCACCATTAATCAATGATTAATGAGCTTTAATTAATTATTTTTTACTATTTAAAGTGTTAATTAAATCATCAAGTAAATTAAAAGAGGTAATTAAGGTTTGAAACATCAATTTCTAATTACATAAGCAATAAGTTCCAAGAAAATCATGGGAGGCAAAGATCATCCCATGAAATCAACAACAAGTTTGGAATCAAGTAATTAGTGCTTAATTAAGCAATTAAGTACACATTCAAACTATAATTAAGCCTTAATCACTATTCAAAACCAAATAAACATATTTTTAATCAAATCTCTTTTATTTTACCTTTAAAATGAGTATTTATTTCTATTTTTTATTTTCCAACAATTAGTTATGATTTTTCAAAGTCTCAACCATTAAAACTCATTTTTTAATCCTTAATTAAGCCTAATCCACAGATCCATGCGCTAAACATGGCGCTTTCCATATGGAGCTGCTCGATTGGTTATTTAAAATTGTCCGACTCAACGTTGATGAGGCAGCAGTGAATCCGCTTTCGTTCCCGCCATCCGATCTAAGATGGGATGGTGAGGATTAATCCCATCATTCCTAAGGATTAAATCAGAGATTAATGTATCAAAAGATCACGACCGTCTATTCCAATCATGGAGAACAGATGGTGGATGATTTTGTCATCCCCCGAGTGATGAATGATGGACACCATCCGCCTTCCCTCTCTCGATCTGAGCTAATCAGAGCTCGAGAGATTCCAAAATTGATCTCACACATTTAGTGGAGTGATCCTAGAGGATCTAACGGTGGATTTCACATGACATTGTAATTTTCTTAAAAAAGGCCCAAAAAAATTCAAGAAATCTCAGTTTGCCAAAAATATTACCTCACTAGAGCTTCAGACTAGCGGTGAACTGACTAAAGTAGCCTTGAACAGGTGAAGCCCTACTGAGAAGATGGCACCTTGCCTCCTGGTTGGCAGCTCTGTGGACCAAACGTCATCGGAGTCCTAGCCGGAGTTGGCCTAGGGAGGGTTTCCTATGCTTGAATCGCTCGGGAGAAGGTTCGTTTCATCTCGCCGAAGCTTGATGAACGTGTGGGAAAAGTTAATTAGAGAGGGGTAGTAAAGAAGTTGGGGAGCTAGGCCTGAAGCTGGGTTGGTGCGATGGGGAGGCTCAAAGGGATGCTTGAGAGGTCATCTCTAAGTGCTCCTGAGGAGATTTAAATTATGTCGTTTGAGTGGAATGGGGGGGGGGGGGGGGGAGATACCCCTCCTCCTTCAAGATGAATGAACATGATTCATTCTGCCTTTTAGTCTCGGCCACCTAGGTGGTGAGTAGCGAAATGAGCTTGGTTTTTTGTTGGCTAGGTGGTGAAGTGGGTGGCTTAAGTTGTCTCAATCTTCTATGGATGACCCAATGAGGGGATGTGGGTTAACTCACCTTCCCTTGACCAAGGGTTGACTTAATCCCTTTGGACTAGGTTAGCCACCTAGCCAAGAGTCCATTCTTGGCTTTGGGTGGCTACCAAGTGCAAAAGAGGGTTGTTGACCACCCAAATGTGGATTTTATCCTATGTGGAATGCTTTACCCATTGAATGATGGGTCAATTCGGGTCTCAATTGGGTTGGGGTTGATTTGGGCTGACCCAAGGTGAGCCAAAGATGGGTCATGCTAAATATCAATTGGTTTGGGCTTAGGTTGAGTGGGTTTGGCTCAATTTGACCCATGTAGGTCAAATTAGGCTAGATTGGGTCAAGTTGACCAATTGGTCAAATTGAGTCAAACCAAGGCTTGGGTCAAGTTCAAATGAGTATTTAGAATATTTTGGTTCAATTGGTTTGATTTAATTTGGCTTGGATTTGGATTTGACCCGTTTGAGTTTATTTGGGTCAAACAGGTCAAGTTGACCAATTTGGCAAAATTGGTCAAATTGGTTTGGCTTAGGCATTGATTTATGTTCAATTGATCATTTGATGATGATGGTAGGATTTGATTTAAATTAATTTGTATTTATGAATGATTTATGCCAAATTTACCCTTTAAGTTAATTTGGGGCTAAGTAGATCAATTGGGTTCATTCAAGGCTTTGATCATGTTCAATAATTAATTTGGAATGAACTTGAGCCATTGGTTGCAATCAATTTGGATTAGATTTTGATTTGATCCAATTTGACTTTTTAGGTCAAATTAGGTTAACTTGGGTCAAAGGGCTAATTGGGTTTGGTTTGGCTCAATTGATGGTTAATTCATGTTCAAGAGTTAATTTTAGGTTGATGTGAATCATTGGTTTCAATTAATTTGTCTTAGGGTGAAATTTGGTTCATTTGGCTTATGTAGGTTAAGAGGGTTGATTTAGTCAAATGACCAAATTGACTTGATTGCAATTGATCAATCAAAGATGATCAACAATTATCATAAGAGGTTTAGAGTAGTTTGGTTCAATCCAATTTGGGTTGGATTGAAGGTTGGCTTTAGGTCACTTTGGGTCAAGTGAACCTAAATGGGTTAATTGACTTGATTTTGGATTGAATTGAGTTGATTGTAGTTTAGATATTGGTTTGGGATTGGTTTATAGCTTTGGTTGCAATTAACTTGAGTTTACTTGGATTTTGGCTCATTTGAATACTTTGGGTCAAATGGGTTAGGTTAGGTTGATTGAATTGATTTTGGCTTGATATATTTGATAAATTGGATTGTAGATTTTGGTGTGGCTTGGAAGGATTGATTGAAAGAAGAGATTTTGAGAAAATCAATTGAGTTTGGTTTGGATTAAATGAATTTGGCTAAGTCCATAAGGTTAAATCATAGGGCTTAGATTTGGGTTATGGTGGATTTGGATTTGGTTTTAATTTTGGCATATGAATTGGAATTCAATTGGAAATGGTTATATGATTTAAGGTTTGATTTTGGCTAAGAAGATGGGCATAGGTTTGGTTAAGCTATAGGCTAGGTAGGTTTTTGTAGGTCCTAAGGCATGGCCTAATCCTATGGCTAACCCTTTTATGTCTCTAGGCTTAGGTTAAGTGTTCACTTAGCCACTAGAAGTATCTTAGGACTAAGGAGCTCTTAGCATTTAGAAGACACCTAAATCTATGATTGGAAGATTGAGTCCTCACTCTAAAAGTGAAGTCAACAACCATCTAAAATCATTGACTAAAATGGACTCTTGGTCTACTCAATATGAATCTTATCACAAAGAAAGAGTTAGATTTTAAGGATAGACAATTTATCTTCTAACACTAAAGATTTTCAATATACACTTAACTCAAGAAAAACCCATGAACAATAAAAATTACAAATAACCAAATAAGGATTTCAATTATAGTGGCTAAGTAATAAAAAATTGAATATTTCCAAGTAATAATAAGAAATCTATCTAGTTAGTTTGATAGAATTCCTCATGGATACAATATAATTGAACATGAATTTTAAGTATCTTGAGTATGTAAGATAAAATTAAAATTATTTTCTCATACCAAATTACTCGGGCATCATATTTGTTGGTAATGTGTTCCATGATCCTATCTTTAAAATCAAGTATAATGATTTTTGAGTGCCAATAGTAACATTGAGTACTGAATCCTTATAGCTGGACATGCATTTAGGCACAAAGTTCCCTAAGTGATGGGAGGTAAATGGAAATTTCAATGTCAAAATTCAATTTCTTGAGCCTTACCAAGGCCATAAATTACTATGTTTGTAAGAAATAGTTGAATATAATATCAATAATGTTAAAATAAATTTTAATAGAGAAGGGATGATTATTGAATGTCGTAAAACATTCAATAGAAGGTGCCTTAGTATTCATTGCAAGAAATAAAGCTAAATATAACCTTGAAAGCTTTTCTACTCATGGTGTTTTCCCCACTATCTAGATAGCTCACATATTGAGACCATCTTTTCTATCTTTCTATTTTATTCTCCATTAGTTATTCATTATGAGCAATTACAATTATAAACTTTTATAATTTTCTCACTTTGGTAGGTTCTTTGACTAGCCTATGAAGATGCATATAAATCTCTATATTGTGGCCAAGATCTTTATGGAAAAAAACAATGTTTTGTCAAATCCCAAATATATAGCTACATTTATAATGAGGGTGATCAGCAAAAGTATTTTTATGTCATTGATTGCAATCATTAACTTGGTGTAGATGACTCACAAAGAAACATGGACAACATTCTTGATGGTTATCAATGATTTGTTCCTTGATTGCATCCATAGTGAAAAGTTTTCACATTCAATTCAACACTCAATTTTATGACATGGTCCTCAATCATAATGAGTATGTCAAAATACATTCTAATTTTAACCAATTTAAAGTTATTTTTGTTTATGATTGTTTGGTGCCAATATCATTTATATTCATAGTATAAAGATTTTGGTATCTCCTTCTGATTATACTCTTTCACCTTTACATGATTCTCATTAAGTTGCTTTTAGTTTTAGTGAGAACTTAAATGATCCTTCTCATCGTTCTTAACTTAATATAAGGGCAACTATAGGTTCTAGGTCATTATTTAACATCTCATATTTTAAGTAATAAATTTACATAGAAACTCTCCAAGCTCTTTTTCTTTTTATTAAAAAGCCTTGCAAGCTTTTCAATAGACTGAGTGTTGAAGAGCATTTTAAACGGTGAAGAATGATGTAGTTCCAAACTGAAGGCATAAGAACCACCAAAGAGGCAATTGCTTGAATATGATAAAGAATAAATACATTTCAATACATCATTAATGTTTAACATGGAGGTAGTTGACTTATTTATAACTTGACATGGCCAAGCAATGTTTCATTAACGACATTTGATTGGCAAAAGAAGTCGTCGGCCTCCCCTTCTACCGCAAAGCGACACGCCAAGGCGGTGAAGATCACCGACTACCGCGATTCCCTTCACAGGCCTATGGCCCTATCCCGTCGGCGAGTAAGATATTCGCCATCCTTTTGCTGGCCTCCGGTTTCCTCCTCGCTCGCCGGATGCGAGATAAGCTACGCAGTTCAGCGCCACTATTGGATCTCTCCCCTGACGAGATCGCCGCCGCCGTTTGCGTTCTTGCTTCCTTAGCCTTCCATCTTCCTCGCCTTCTTCGCCGATCATGACGCCTATTTTGTCAGTTGAGATGGTGAGACGAATTTTTTTTAATTTCATTTTTATTTTGGTGAAGAGATTAAAGGAAGCATGTTTCCTTATTGTGATATATGCATCTTGTTTTTGAGAAATATTTGATGATATCTGCATCTTTTTTTTCAGAAATATTTGGATTGAATGAATCAATAAAGATTTCATTATGAAATCCTGCTATGCTCAGGGCCTTTTAAATGTTAAAACTTTCTTAATTATTGTTGAATTAAGAAAAATTTAGTATTTGGATGATAATTTAGTGAGCTGATCACTGCAGCATTAGCAGATAGTGGACAAATTAGATGAATGCTTGAAAGAACTTAATTACAGTGAATGCTTGTCTAAACAACCAACACACCTTAAGTTTGTCCAAATAAAATTTTTCATATTTTGGCTTCACATAGAAGTTATCTTTTCTATACCAATGAATTTTATCTCTTTAAAGAGAATATTATTCATATAAAACACAGGTCACTGAAAATATCATGTAAAACATATTATAATCGCAATTTTAATATCATTAAGGTGTTGAGAATTTTGTTTATCCCCCAAAAATAAAAAATAAAAATACTTAAAAAAAGATATTTTAAATTCTACTCATGATGATATTCCTAAAATAAATCTATCATTTTTACCTCATGATTTTAATTAAAAGAATAATAAATATTATAAATTCTACCTCATGATGATATTCCTAAAATAAATCACTCATTTTTTAACAAAATTGGATGAATTTGATATTGTTAAAAAGCTAATGATTTTTTTTATAATTTTCATGTTGACCAC
Organism: Cymbidium sinense; assembly: GCA_021442155.1. NCBI lineage: Eukaryota > Viridiplantae > Streptophyta > Magnoliopsida > Asparagales > Orchidaceae > Cymbidium > Cymbidium sinense. The sequence continues at coordinate 69,590,908 of CM038232.1, forward strand.
TTTAGCTCATTAAAACTAGATATGGTGTAATTTTCATAAACATCAAATCAAATAAATTTGAAATGTTGAAAATCATATCGCTGGAATTCCACACATAACTCACTCTTTTTTGACTGAATTGGATGATATTAGTATTCTTGAAAGCTATCAAATTTTTTTGCAACTTTCATGTTGACTATTTTTGATAATTATCATGAAATGCACTATAATTTTTTGAATACATCAAATTAAAAAAAATCTAAAATGTTAAAAATCTTATCTTGAGTCAATATTTTGCATATAACTCTTTTTTTTTTACCGAATAACATGAAATTGGTCTCGTTAGAAAGCTAACGGATTTCTCTACATCTTTCATATTGATTGTTTTTGGTAATTACCAATTGATGTGCTACAATTTTCATAAACATGAAATTAAAAAAAAAATCTAGAAAATCATACCTTAATATTTCATGCAACTCACTTTCTTTTAATGAAAGTTTCATTAAAAGCTAATAAATTCTCTATAACTTTTATCTTTGCTACTTTTAGCACCCTAGTTTTTGAAAACATCAAATAAAAAAAAATCTAAAATGCTAAAAAAGATGCCTTGAGCTAGTATTTCATGCATAACCCAGTCATTCTTTTGTTGAATAGAATCAATTTGGCCTCTTTGAAAAGTTAAGAAATTTCTCTACAACTTTCATGCTGAGCACTTTTAGTAATTATCACCAGAGGCACAACATTGTTTGTAAACGTCAAATCAAAAAAGCTAAAATGCTGAAAATCATATCTTATGTCAATATTTCACACATAACTCATTCATTTTTCGAATTGAATGAAATTGTCTCATTAGAAAATGAATTCTCTACAACTTTTATATTGATTTTGTTTTCAACAATCATTGGTGCTAATTTTGAACACGTCAAATCAAAAAAAATTTACATATTGAAAATCATATCTTGAACCAGTATTTTGCATATAACTCACTCATTTTTTTAGCTAGATTTCTAGAAAGCTAACAATTATTTTTACTACTTCTTGTTGACCACTTTTCATAATTACCCACGGATGAGCTTCAATTTTTATAAACGTCAAATAGAAGAAATTTGAAATGGTGAAAATCATACCTTGTGTTGGTTTCTCTCACATAACTCACCAGTTCTTTGGTCGAATTAGATGAAATTGATCTTATTGGAATTCTAGTAAATTTCTCTACAACATTCATCTTAACAACTTTTAGTAATTACCGTCAATTGTGCTAACCATGTCTTGAGCTATTATTTTGTACATAACTCACTTATTCATTGGCCAAATTCGATGAAATTCATCTCAATTGAAAGCTAACAAAATTTTCTACAACTTTTATGTTGACTACTTTTGATAATTATCATCATATGTGCTACAATTTTTGTAAACATTAAATTTAAAAAATCTGAAATACTGAAAATTATATTATGTGCTAGTTTTTTGCACATAACTCACCTGTTCTTGGGATGAATTGAATGAATTAGTCTTGTTAGAAATCTAGTGAATTTATCTAGAACATTCATCTTGACCACTTATGGTAATTACCACTGGATACACTACAGCTTTTAAAAAATGTGAAATCAAAAATATATGAAATGTTGAAATCTTATCTTAAGCTGATCTTTAGCACCTAACTCACTTGTTCTATGGTCAAATTTGATGAAATAGGTCTCATTAGAAACTAATGAATATCTTTACAACTTTTATATTGACCACTTTTGGTAATTACCATGAGATGCACTGCAGTTTTCTTAAAAGTCAAATCAAAATTTTTGAAATGATGAAAATCATACATTATGTCAATTTTTGCACATACGTACTTAATCTTTGACCAAATTGAATGAAATTAGTCTTGTTAAAAAGATAACTACAACTTTCATCTTGATCATTTTTGGTAATTATCACTGGATGTGCTACATTTTTCGTGAATGTTAAATTGAAAAAGTTTGAAATGTTAAAAATCATACTTTGTGTTGGTATTTTGCACTTAACTCACTTATTCTTTGGCCAAATTAGATGAAAGTGATCTCATTGGAAAGTTAATGAATTTCTCTACAACTTTTATGTTGACCATTTTTTCTAATTATGATCATATATGCTACAATTTTTCTAAACTTAAATTACATTTATTTAGTTTGAGAGGCAGTTATCAACATATGAGGAGATATAAATCCTGAAAATTTACTTTGCCTATAACATTTATCAATAATTCATTTTTTTTCTTGTATAATCATACAAATTAGAATAAAAAATAATTTGACAAATAAAATAATATATTTTATACAAGTAGCAACATCCAAGATGTAGTCAGTGTAATCAGATAGCATATCTAGATCATATCTACAACACATCTTGTAGCAATTTTCTATCTTTCTTGCCAACAGGCACTAAAAAATGAGAAGTGCATAATTCAAAAGTATGAAATAAACAACATTATAAATATAGACAACATATCTAGAAAATGACAAAAGTATAATGCTAATTTACAATAACATCACTCAAGTCTCAATAGAGAATGATGGTGGAATATCGATCAAGAAATCAAATAATGTAGTTTTACAACACACTAAACATACCACAATAAACCTATTTAGAAATCAAGTGACAAACACAATAGATAAATAACATATATCAAAATTTTGATATATTCAACAAAATGTCATAGTGCATTACATCCCAACATGATTAACCATCACTTAGTACTATAGCTCTAAATGACTTGTTAAGCTCCTTGCACATCCATTAAGTCTTCGAATCTAATGATTTGTTGTATTCTTTGATAATGTATCATAGATAATATCAATCTCACCTTCAGAAAATTCTAGAATGTTTGATAACTCTAACTTAAGTTTAGTAAATACATATTTTTTTCTCTAATGCTCTTGTTGAACTTTGGATAGCATTGGCTACTTGAGCCATGCTATCAACTACCATAATAATGTACTCATGAATACTTCTATCACATGTGGATGTTTTCTTTTCTTCCTTGGGAGGCATCTTTTAGTAGAAGAGGACATTGCTTATTTTGTCATTCATTAGAAATCTTTCATATCAACTTCAAGCAACTCAATAACTTATATTGCAGCTTTTCCAATTTTTAGGAAATCTACATTCTTGGCATCATCTAAGTTGATTTGTTGAGTCCCTAATGAAATTCGATTATTTTTAGATTAAGCCTAATCTTCAGTGGCTGCCCATTGCCACAAACCTTCTATAACTGTTATTTGTTATAAAAATAATTAATAAAGTAGTATCTTTGGGAGAAGCCTAAACATAAAAGAAGGATTAGTCTTATTTTTAACCTTTTCATTTTTGAATGAGATACTTGACTAGAAGCACTACTTGGATGTGAGATACATGCTCCTCTTGACCCATCAAAATAATTTTCTTAATTTTATCCTAAGATACGATATATCTTTTCTTCAAATCTTGGATATGATTCCATATACTTCCGGTGATGTTGAATTTGACTTTTGCATTGCTCAACTACAACATCAATTCCAAATCTATCTTTCATATTTTGAGCAGCACCTTAGTAGACAACGTCTTTAAAGCCTTGAGCATTTCACATATTTACGTCTATGTACTCAGACATAATTTATAAAAGCCTAGTTACACACTCAAATTTTAAGCTCCATATGAATTTTTTTTCTCTTTCTATTTTTTGAAGTAGAAGAAGCTATTAATTGTTCTCTATCCATCACCACTACAAAGAAAAGGCAACATACCATGAACTTATGCTTAAAATGTATGTATGAGTAAAGTAAACAATTTTAGTCATCAAAAATATATAAATGAGCATTTCCATATTAAAAAAATGCTAAAGGAATGAAAATTTACATTCATCACATGTTGGTGTTAATGAAAGTGTACATTTATATCTAAAATAAGTATATTTTAATGTAATATTCAACATCAAAAAATGACATATACCAATTTGAAAAGGTATATGTTTGGCAAAAAATATTATAAAGTAGTCCAATAAACAAGCTATATTATAGATGTACAATTATTGTAATATTTATAATATCAACATTCCCATTCCTATTTCACATGGCTAGATCAATCTGGTCTCTTTTTGCTAACCACTTAGGTGACTTATCTAACATAAGTTCATATCTTCTCCTAGCAGAGCTCCTTCTAACCCCTCATCCTCTGAGGGGATGAAGTGATCTCCATCTTCAATTAAGATATTGTTTAATATGCAATAAACAAGAAAATGATTCTTCAAAAAAAAGTAAGGCTTACACTTTATACTTGAAAATGATTCTTCAATAAACCAAATGCACACTCAACTAATGTGCATAGCAACAAATGTCATAGATTGAATAACTCTCTGCTATTTTTTTGTCTGCTAGAACTAAACTCTTTTAAGTGGTACATTGTAGCAAGATATGGAGATAGAAAACTTGATTAGTGGAATACCCTACATTCACTAAATAATACTTGTAAATTTTAAAGTAGACATACATTAAGAGTATTGTGACTGCTTATTAAATTTTATGTAAAGTAAGCTTTCTATACCTTCAAGAATATATGGACAACTAGATCATTCTAATGCATTTCTAAGGATAATTGTGTCATGTAAACCCTCCCAACCAGCTAGGACATATGTGAACTTCAAGTAAAAGGCCATTGCTACTTATGCATTTTGACCAAGGTAAGGCTTTCTTCCTTTAAATGCAAATTCACACTCTTTTGATACTTTAGCTCTAATATGTGTTCCATATATAGCATTAATATAATCTTATTTTTTAAATAATCTGATTATGATGACTATTATAAAGCTAAATTATGTAATTAGAAACATAAAGTTTGGTTGTATCTTAAGAAAAAAAGGCATGAACTAACTATTTGATTGTATCTTGTGTGGTACCTAAAGAGATGATAGCCTAATCAATTTTTGATGCAACTCTCCTATGACATGTACTTTTACATTCAAGTATCTAATGATAGTTTCCTAAATCTTTGAAATTTGAAACAAATGACTCGATTACAAACATTATGTTTGAGCGTATATAATAATATAGCAACTTGTTTTTTGATGCACATGTAGAATGCATCTACAAATATTCTTGTGCACAATAAATTGCATAATTTGAAGAAATAATATTGTTTTTATTCTCATCATATCAAAGTCGATCCACAATATAATCTAGATATATATGTCCAACGTAGTGTATTTCATTCTGGATTAAACTTTCTTCTCTCTCGTTGAACCTCTCACTGCTGTAATGATAACAACATGGATTGCTAAATAGTTTCAACTTTCGATTAACCTCTGTCATCCCATAAGTTATATAAGTTAAATAAGTGATCTTCATCTTGTAATTGTTCATACATCCTTAAAAAAATGAGCACACACTTTAATTAGGTCACTTATATGAATAATCTCAAAAAAAAATGCATACTAAAATGATGCAAAAAATAATAGAAGTTATTAATATAATAATTATGAGATGCTATAGTATAGTAATAGTGGACAGATCTAAAATAAGAAAATGTGTTGAAGTGTGAAAAAATATAAAAAAGAGATACTTATATTTTATTCTTTATCACTTCAAAAATCTGAACACTATAATGTCAATCCAGTAATATAATTTCTAATTTATGAAGCATTAAAAATAAAATGTTGTAAAACTAAAACATGATTTTTTTTTCAAATCTATCCTAAATTTCTGTCATCAAATTTTAATCCATTAATTAATTATGCAAGTCTTTTAGTTAGTGAATCTTGATATAAGGTACTCAGAGTGAAAAATGCAAAAAAGGTGTGATGGAATTATAAATTTTAGTAGATATACATATTATTTTGTTTTATTTATAGTAATAGGCAAGTAATGTTAAGACTCTATAGATTGTGTATTCTATAATGTTTATCTACAATAAAAATTGAGTTTTAGTTCTTAACTTTTCAGAAGAAAGGTGTCTTTCAAAAATTTGTTAGAATAGAAGTCTTTTATACAAGTAAATTTAAAAGTTGATCAAATTGTGCTAAAGAAAACATTTTTAAAAAAGAGAAATAAATTTACTCTTAAATGAACAACCTCTTAAAACAACAATTTGAGTAGAGAGTGAATGACAAGAAAAAAAAATTATAATAATAATACATAAATTGCAATTCATGCAAGTGCACTATAACCTCTACCTTGATTTCTCGTATGAAAGCCAACAATCACTGCCTTGGGACTATCTTTGGTACTTGAAGTTTCGATGATAGTTACGTGAAAAGGAAGCTGAACCTTTCCATGCTACACTCAAATGGGAAATCCGTTAGTGGTACACATTGGAGGAATGTGCAAAGTGAAGAATGAGTAGTGGAGAATCAACAGAGAAGAAGACACCTGAAGGCAAAGAACTTATCAACAGTGGAGAATCGTGCAAGCTTGGAATTGAGAAGCAGTCATTCTCACATGGTCAGCTACATCATGAGGTTTGGCAAGATGGAAGAGCCCCACTAGGTTGCAATTTTTGCTTGAATTTGACAGAATTCCTAATACACTAGAAATGCTTTATTCGATGTACTTAGAATCTCTCAAAATTTTACATTAGATCTATTTTGTATTCTAACCAAACACACAAAGTATCACTTTATCTACATTTAAATTACTTTACTAAAAAAATCAAAACAAGCAATCCCTCAGTAGTTTTTATTGGTTCTTTTACAACCTCTTTAAAATCCAAAAAATTTTCCCTGCATCTTAAGCATACATTTATACTATACATTATCACCCAAAACCATTAAATATGTTTTAGAAGCCTTATATAAGATCTCCACCTATAATAGATTAAACTTTATGTAGTTATTTTCCTTTCTCTCGCAACCCCATAAACTACTTGAAACTTCACCAAAAGCATCTGATTACAATTACATGGCCTAAGATCGACCTACACAATCATTTCTCATCATTTAGCTACCCCTAACTTTTTTATTAAAATAACTTAATTAGATTAGCCAAAATTAATTTCATTCAAGCTTGTCTTAATCATTTCATTTTTATACTAATCAAAAAACTGCCCCTATTAGCATCAAAACTAAATCACATCTCCACTTCATGAGCTAACCATTCATAAATACTATACTTTTAAGGATTGCTACCACCATGAACTTAGTATTTTGATAAACTAAGGAGAGCATAAGATGTGGAGATCTAGTACCCTCTATTATTTAAAAGTTCTATTACCATAAAATTTGTTTTGATTACACATTTATAATTTTTCTACTCTCTTATCTTAAGACACATTCTATTCTATCTATCTTCTTATATATTAATCTAAATATTACTTTCATAATTGCATGACACCCATGTAGCTTCCATGGATCAAGCTAAAAATTTAATCAAAATGATAAATATTTATATCTTAGAAATCATAAATCCATAAAAATAATATAAAGACATAAGAAAAAATAAATAAAAATAATGCTTAAATTCAATGATTAAGAATATTCATACTCAAACTATAAAATGCAGACTCTTATAACCCGCTTATAAAATAATCGAGTCCTTATTTAACCTCTTACACCCACACTTACTATACCCATTTGAATATATTAAGAATATTCATACTCAAACTCTTGGAAAACAATAATCCATAAAGTGACCATTGACATATTAGAATGGAGAAAGAGGAGATAATTATTATAGGGATATTGATGACTTTAATGATCCATACATGAGAGTTAAAAATTGATGGCCCTTCTTTTATTGGTGTTTATAACAAATACAATTCTAGGCTAGTTATAAAATTAGATGATTTTTGTTGTGGTATCAAATGGATGATTTTGGAGGGATACTTTTGCTAAAAATGAAATTAGAATGTTATATCAAAATTTACTTGATCAATACATTTGACAAAGAGTGGAGGCTAGGAATAGTGAACCTTATTTAGGCAGAAACTAAGGATACAATAAGATTTATGTTTTTCTTTAAACACTCTGATAATAAATTGAATTGTCATTACTCTTCCTCGGATAACATAATCTATTAGTCACTAGTTACCTAAATACCTTTGAAGGCTTGGTCATTAGGATTGATGGCATTAATAATAACTGGTAGTTAGCTAATAAAGTTATTATTGGTATTAAGGTAGACATAAAGAATATATTAATTATATTTGGTCCTATACCTTAATAGATACTTTCCACTATACTATCCTAGTCAAATAATAAAATAAGGTAGCCTCTTTTTGTAGATCTAAGAGTCAAGTTCCCTCTGCATTCACCCAAAAGTCTACCATTAGAGTTTACCCATCAGAGATAACCCACATGCTGTTAAAACACCTACTTATACGTGGCTTAAGCCTATTAAAAAATATTATCTATTTTAAGTCAAAGGAAGAGTCATATGTAGCATAAATACAAGACTCATATACTATTTACAAAAAATGCCCTTAAATATAATAATCTTTAGGATGTTTTAGTCCTTTTATTTGAGGATGAACTTTAGTTTATAGGATCCCTTGTTTTGAGTTTTGCACCACTAGGTGGGCAATCTCGAGAGCATGTAATTGAATAGGTTAGAAAGATTGAGTTGAGTATCATCTTTTTGAGATTTAAAATTCAAATGTTGAAAGTGAGTTGGCTCACTATTATTTGGACAAAAAGCTTGCTTGATAAGAAATTAAATTAAACCTAAATCTATTGGAAAATTAAATAAAATAATTAATAAAAGGTAAGATTTTTGGGAGAAATCTAGGGATTAGATTTTATCTTTTTTTTTGTTGGTTAATTTTTAAATAACTATGAAGTTTGTAGAGTTAATAAAATTTATCTAAAATTCAATTATGGTGGATGCTATCTTTCTCTGAAAATCTAGGGTCATTATTTTTCTCACGTTACTTTCTTACCTCATGATAACAAATTTAAAACAAAGAAAATCATCAAAACTCTATTAATTTTTTAAGAATTGCATATGTTCAATGCAATTATCTCTAATTTATACTTCATCATAATATTTTACCTAAGATAAATCTATTCCCCACCTCTATTTTAAACGAACTCCTAAACTTTTAAATGGTGTCCAATTAATCAATAATCATGAACTATTTGAAAATAATATGTGCATATCAACGAAAGTAAAACAAACTCAAGAAGCTCTTAATTAAAACAAAAATCAACTACATCACCATGGCTACATTCAATCTACATAATAAGGATTTTGTTCGAATTTGATTAAAGAAAAATAGAGGCATACATAAATCTCATCATATTCTAAAAAAAATAGAAAGGATAATAAGAATAACTCAAAATTTTTCTCTGACTCCACTTCCATGATTCTCTTCGCTGTCATCACATTCTAGCCTCTTAAATCTTCTTCAAATTGATCCTTCAAAGGATACTTGAGAAACCCTACGAAATCTCTTAAAATTGTGTAGAAGATAGCTTCAAACTTTATCAAAAATTCCTCTAAAGGACTCTCCCAAAATCATCAATTCATCACATAAACATTACTTAAATAGGACTCTAAATTAGCTCTAAAATTGATAAGATTTGTCATTGAATTAGAATAAAAATCAAGTTTAGTGTTGAAGTCTCTATCTCAATGGCTAAATTGTATGGTATCTCTCATGTAAGCGATTGGGTGCTAACACTTTCTAGTTCTCTCTTTGTGCGCCTAGTTGATGTTACTAAGTGCCTAGGCATTGGATCTAATGCCTAAGTGTCAAGACACCAAACACTCCAAATTGTGTAATATTTTTTGCATCATGTTTAGATGGCTAAAGGAATTGATTATGAATATTTCTTACATTGATTTCATGTGAAATCATGCTCATCTTTAGAATATTAAAATCAATTTCAGTCATGCAATAAGTCTCTGAAATTACACAAATTTAAGATCCAAGTCATTGGTTTGAGGCTTCATAAATATATGCTAATTTTATAATTATCAAGTTTAACCACACTTAAATTAAAAAAAATAAAAAAAAAGATTTTAAATGGAAGATAGAACATATATATATATATATATATATATATATATATATATATATATATATATATATATATATATATGTGTGTGTGTGTGTGTGTGTGTGTGTGTGTGTGTGTGTGTGTGTGTGTGTGTGTGTGTAGCATTGTTAAATCTCCAATTCAAGATATGTTAATAATCAAACTCAAACAAAATATGCAAACAAGTTAGATTAACATCTATATAGAACTAAGCTATTTAATAGTGCACTAGCAATTAATGTGGCCTAATATATATTATACTATTTTACATTTAATACAAATTTATGAAAATTCTATAAAATTAGATTTATAATTGATAAACATTTTTTTTAACAATTATAACTCTAGATCTATATCCCTGCATATAAAGGTTTATCATTTTAGTGTATAGACTTCCAATAACTTTGCACATTCGATTGTACATATATTTAAGACTTGTTAAGAATGGATTTTATAGCTCGAAATATCAAGCCCTATTTCTATTCTAGGTATTAATTCATGTCCATTTTTAGATGATGACTCTCATCTCTTTTTTTATGTTAGAAATATATGCTACTTAATTTTAGTAATGTATACAATCATACAAATAAATATTTTAATTTAATCAATGACTCATGAGTGTATAAGTTAATCAACTCTAATTAGCTTAGTTTAATTTTTTATGTACTGTATAAACTTAACAAAAAATATGACTAGCATACTAATGAACAATGAATTAAGAAAACAAAATAGTATGCAATATATCTATTTCATTTAGTTGATTAATTTAAAAAAGGTTTAATTGGATGATTTAAAATTTTCATATTTTAATAGTTTGACATATGGACTAATTATGCTACTAAAGAAATATTATTCTAAAAATAATTTTAGTTTAATACACAAATTATGCTCCCATGTCATAATGTTCCTCTCTCCTAATGAAGAAACCTAGAAACTACACCTTACATATACACACATACAATTTGAAATAATGATGAATATAAAATTTTTACTAACATGATTTAAAGCACAAATGATGATAGAATGAATCACACAATACATAATTCAAACGAGTAAGACATACGATGTGTAAATAATAAGCTGCCACCCACACTTAAATTTTGCATTATACCTAATGCAATAAAAGCTATAAGTACATAAGAATAATGAAAAGATAAGGGACAAAGACTTTTCTATAAGGTGATGCTACTCATCTCTTCATAAGATCTCTCTTTATTATTTTCTTCATTCCATGATCATCACTTATATTCTTACTCGAAGTAAATGCATAAAACTATCATTATATAAATAAATAAATAAACTAGTATGCAAAAATGTTGGATTATATCTCAATAAGTATTTGGTTTAATGCCCTTAGCATAATATGACTCAATTTAATTTAGATTGCTCTTGGTCCTTTAAAAGGATGACTACATCATGTTCTTTAGTATCATTTTTAAAGTATAGCTTCACCTTGTTTACCATAGACTTTAAAACAAGTTTTTTCTTATGATAAATTTTAATTATTTTAAAAATGTATATTTTTGACTATTAATGGCTCATACCATCATGATATTAATTTCCTTAGAAAAAAAATTTTAGTCTTGAATTGTATAATAGCACTTTCTATCCAAGTGTAAATTCTTTAGTTGTGTGCTTGTCATGCTAAACTTTTGTTCACTTTTTATAGTTTGGCATTCTCATTTGATCTAGATCTGAACTCACTAATTCATTTAATTGAAGTAATCTTTTCTCTTATACAAGCCACTTGTCAAATTTAGTATCTTGAATAACTGAAATGTGTTAAGAGGCTATGACACCTAAGAGGCTATGACACCTATAGTTGGAAAATTTTAGAGAAATATCCCATAAAAGTTTTTGATAAATTTGATTCAATTTGAAAATTCTATAATTATTATATTATTTTATGATCTAAACACTACTTAAATTAAAACATAACTTATAAAATTATGAAACTTTATAAGACTATTAGAAATTAAGTTTCAATTCTTGCATAAAGATTTCATATTATATGAAATTCAATCTAATTTGGTATGATTTATTTAGTTTATTCAAGTATTGAAATAATTAAAAATATTTAAATATTTAAAATATGTTAGTTATATTTTTTTATATCTTCTCTATTAATTTGGATTTACAATAAAAAAGTTTGTGGATTTTTTTATTTTATTTTATTTATTATGAATTTTTTAAGTTCAATGATAATTAATGTAATTTTTACATTAAAGTAATTAAATTTTCATCTAAAATTAGCATTACTTAACCTAATCAACTCCAAATATCATGAAACTATTTTCTAAGGTCTAGGGGACCTGAAACATTCCTTAAGAAACTTAGTGAATTTTTTAATGCTTTATTATTTAATATTATTTATTAATTCTTTCTTAAGAAAATTATGAATAATATTAAAATAATTTGATAAATATTCTAAAATATTTTCTATGACTTGGAACAATAAGAGGGAAATTGGAAAATTTATATGTCTATTTTATCATTTGTATAATTTCATAAAATTTAAATAGTATTTAAATAATTATTTATGTTTATTATTTTAAAATATATTATGTTAAGTCAAAATTTTATAAAAAAAATACTCCATATAGTTTTCAATGGTCTCTAAAGTCATCCATGAAATTTTTAAGTCATTTAGATCAAATTTGAGTTATTTATAAAATTTATAGGTTCTAAGTGAACTAATGTGTGTAATTAGGATTAATTAGAAAGATTAAAAGCACATATTGAAAATCAAATGTGTTTATCATTTTTATAATCTTCACTATTTACTAAGTTATTTAGACCCTTAATATATAATTTTTATAATTTATAAATTAATTAATTAATTTAATACCCCTATTAAGTCTAGTAGTGTAATAACTCATAAAACATAAGTCTAAAATATTTAATAAAATTCACAAAGCTAAATGATAACAAGAAAAATATGTCCTAAAAGTCTCAAAATATTTGGACTTGTATTTTATGATTAATTATAGCATTAAACATTTCATGATATTCTAATTACTCTCAAAATTCCTAACAGTAACTAGGGCTTTTGATTTTATAAAATCTCTATGTGGTATATAAGCATAGTGAAGAGTTATTTGTAATTCTTAGAGCTTTGTATTGTTTATTCTAACTTTTTAAAGTTCTAAATTATTAAATCAATTTATTAATATTAATTAATCCTAATTTTGATGGTTTTGTAATTAGGTTGAAATTAGAGGGCCTAAATATTTTTCTTAGGCTCCCTTATGTAAAAGTAATGTGTTTAAATGTAAATATAAATTTTTTACTAATTTTATATTTAGTTATTAAGTTAATTAAACCATTAGGGGTTCAAATTGTGATAACCTAACATCTTCACACCCAAACCCATGAAATTTTTCTGGGAGTGAGGGAATATCATTAAGGACAGCCTCCAAAAAATTTAAGTTATTTGAGTCGGTAATATATGATTAATTTTGAAAATTAATATTTTTAATAAAACTCTAAGTAATCTCAAATTATCCATCAAAATTTGGGCTTTTATTATATCTAGGCTCCACTCATTCTTTTGAATTCAATGAGTTTTATTTAGATTTTAGAAGTGTGTGATTTATTGTGAATATGCAAAGTCTTGGTTAATCTCAATGATTATTTATGATTTAATGAACCCAAATTTGGGATTTGTTTTTGATTTAACAAAAATCAAAAGAGTTATTAATTTTTTCTAAGTTTTCTCATGCTCAAAGAGGTCACTGTGGCAAAGGATTATTTCCATAGGGGCATACAGTCAAGATCTTGTTTATAGGTGGTGACTTCAACATGATTGCAAATCTCGATAAAATGAAAGTGGTAGAAGACATTATTTAACTATTAAGAATGAATTCACTGAATCAATTAATGATGCATGCCTGATAGGTTCTAGATTTATTAGAAGTCTTTTTACTTAGAGAATAGGAAAAACATTTGAAAGATGGAATAGAATCTTAATTAACCAAGCTTAGGATTCCACTTTCCATTATACCTTTATACAACACCTCTCTAAAATTGCATCAGACCACTCTCCCCTCTTCTTATCTGCCAACATAACACCCAAACTTAAACACAACATTCAAATTTTTAAATATCTTGATTTCATATGGATTGATGAGAATTTAACTAATGCATATACTAAGCTATGGTTGTTGCACAAAAAGAGGTTGTCATTCTAAAAAATAGAACTGAAAGATTTTTATCAACATTAATAAATTGATAGATAAAATATAACCTAAAATTTGCTAATTAGAAAAGAGACTACATGAAGAATACACAATTTAGCTTGAATCCCAATTATAAATGGAGCATGGCAACCAACATAATTATACTGATAAAGAGGAAGCTCTTTGGAAGTAAAAGCTGCAACACCTGCATTTCTTTAAGGGCACATAAATATGAAGCACTTTCATGCTTGTGTTAGGAGGAAAAGGAGAAGCAAAATAATATCTAAAATCATAGATCATGTTAAAGGCTAGCTAAACAACTAAAAGATATTATTGATAGCCGCATTGAACACTTCAACTAGCTATAAATCACTAATTCTTATTAAGCCAACAATAGAATTCTAAACTCATCTTTCTTTGTTGTTGAAAGAACAATGATACAAGATGCTGATCTCACTAAGATTTCTAATGAAGTTGAAATTAAAATTGCCTTTGATTCAATGGATGGGTATAAGACAACCGCCCTCGATGGCTTCTCAACTCTCTTCTACCAAAAAGCATTGCACATCCTGAAAGAGGATATGCCAACTACCATGCAAAACTTATTTAGAGGTAACAAAATCCACAAGTGGTTCTCAACATCTTCTATTATTTTGATTTCTAAAGAAATTGAACCACTAGGTTGAGAAAGATTTAGACCCATTAGCTTGACATCAATCATCAACAAACTTATTAGAAATATGATTGAACTTTGACTCCAACATCTTCGCCCATTCATAATTTAAATAACTAAGCTATCTTTATAGAAGGAACACAAATCACAAATAATATATTATTGCCCAGGATATTTTCAGAGATCTTAATAAAAGATGTAGAGGAGGCAACCTTATTACGAAACTAGGCATAAGAAAGGAAGTTGATACCATTAGTTGGGATTTCAATCTCAACTTTTTGAGAGACCATGGCTTTACCTCACAATTTTGCTAGATGATAATCACTATACTATTTTATTTCTAGTTCAATTCAATATGGATAGGGGAAGTCTTCAAAGTTCATGATGGTTGTTTCATTCTTCATTTGTCCATGCCTTGCCATGCCTAATCTGCCCTTCATGTTAAATTTTTTATATGTCTTACTGCACATATAAATAATTGATAGAATTATAGATTAATTTTAGGTTAGAAATATTTCTAATAAAAATTTATGTAGAGAAAATGTTGTCATGAAAGTCACTTAGCTATATTTGGTTTTAAGAATTTTCCAAAACATTTTCATGATGGAAATCAATTAGTGTATTATATTGTTAGGTCCAAACGATTCACATAATTACTTCAAAAACTAAGACACCTATGATCTTCTATGTCTTTTAAGAGATTACATTACTAGAGCTAATGTTTAGTGGATTCCATGTGTGAGGTAGCTTTTTTGGAAAGAAATAAAGCCCTATTAAGTAGTTTCCCTTGTGCCTCCTCATCGAACCCTTCCAAGACCAAATCATCACCACTTATGGTTAGAATCAAATCATTTTCAAACTCAGAAAGATTTGAAAAGGAGTGGCGGTGGTTGTCCTTGAAAGAACTAAAGATTTCTTAAGTTTTTTTAGAGTCATTTATGAGACTATTGCTTATGTTTAGAGAACTAAAATGAGGATTTGAACTCCTTCTAATTCAAAATGAGTAGCCATCCACTCATGAACAATTTTCAGGTTGGTTTAGCCATGGCAAGTCAAACATAGATTTTTTGCTCAAATTTTGTGGGATTGACCATATAGGTTTCATTTTGAAAACTAAATACTTAGTAGAGCTGTGAATTGGATAGATCATGTTATGTGGACCAAAATTTGGTCTTATGTAGTCTTATCTCTATTTGGTTCAATTTCCACTATATGCAGCCTTGGGCAAGTTTGGTTATGTGAACTAAACTTTAATAATGTTTTGGCATATTCCCAAAGTAATTGGCCAAGTTTGGTTATGTGGACTAAACTTAAAAAAAGTTTTGGCATATTTCCAAAGTAATTAGAATGGTGGATTTATCTAATTAAGGTTTTTTGTCTTCATTTAGGCATCCTTTATGAGTTTGGTTCACTTGGCCACCATGGCCCAAGCTCACTTGGGTAGACCCTTGCCCAAGGAAAAGTTCAACCAAGTTTGGTTAGATTTGTATTTCATTTGGTTAAGTTTGGGTCAACATGACCAATTTAGGCCCTTTGGGAATTAGGCCCAAGTGGCTATTAGATTGTATTTATTTAGAAGCTTCCAATTAGTCCGAGGAGAGAGATGGAGATGCCATAGAGGAGAAAAATCCATAGGAAGCCCAAAACTGAACCACCTCACTCCCACTCTATCCAAATCCTATGCATGCTTGTTGTCTCACTCCCTAAGAGATTTAAATGCCCACTTTGACCTTCTTTTTGCCTTTAATATAATCATTAGACTATAAATTCCCATGGTTGATGACCTCCCCTCAAAACTAATGAAATGGCTTTCATCCATTTATAAAAAGGATGAAGGAAGCCAAATTGTGGTCTCTTGCTCACTCCAAAAGCTTCCCCAAGTGAAGTCGAGCAGAAATGAACCTTTCCCCCTTTCCCTAACCTCTCTGATCGTTCCCCAAACTGCACTCCGACGAGTGACAATAAACGATTACCTCTACATCAATTCAAAGGGAGGCAAGGCATGTTTCTTTCTCCAAAAGCTTCGCCCAACCTCCTCAAGTTTTTTCAGAACCCAAAGCACCAACACTGATGAGATATGGCCAAAATCAACCTTTCTTTGATTTAATATTGGTTGTTTATGAAGAAAACATGATCTTAGATAAGATCAAGCTGTGTAGATCCCTTCGAAATCACTCTATGATTGTTTTGTAATTGAAATCCCATATTTTTTCCATGTAGATTGTCGGTGATTAGCCCTAAAAATTTGATGGTGCTCGGTCACTGCTACGAATGAAGGAGATGAAATTATAGCTATATGCTCTTTCTATTTGGAACAGACAGTTGTGATCTAGCCGAACCAATCGATTTAATCCCTTAAGGAAACCACATGTTGATTATAAGCCGTCTAATCTTTGATCAAACGATTCTGATAAAATTGCATTCTCACTGCTATTTTAACACTGGATTAATGTGGATCTCGTATCACTCAATCACGCGACGCCACTCGTAAAGTGGTGCCTCATTCACACCATGTAGCGCTGACTCATTTAAATGAGAAAATCTGAGTTTTCGAGATTTAAAAATATATAAAAAATCACTAAAATCTTCAAAAATCATAGAAATTAAAAATATAACAAAAAATACAAATAAAGGCTTCATGGATTAACCTTAATGAGAGAAATCCATTAAATATAATATCTCTAATTTTTATTAGGTAGTTTTAGGTTAATTAAAATTAATTAAATCTTAATTAAGCCCAAAATATTAATCTAATTAATTTGAAATGTTAGGAGGTTGAAATTAAGCTTGAAACACAACTTTGATAAAAATTTAGGGAATTTTTAGTAATTGAATTGGAAGATGTGAAATTTTTTATTTCTACACCTTAATTTAATAAAATAAATTAATAATAATTCAAGAAAATTAAGAAAAATTCAGAGATTAGTTTGAAACAACATAATATACTTAAGAAAAATATTAAAACTTATTGAAACCTATTAATATTCAAAATGATATAATTAGGTAATTAAATGAATTTATTTATTTATTTAATTGATCTAAGCTTTAAAAAAATCATAATAAATCAACTAAAAATCTAAAAATTCCAACTAAACCTCTATGGATTCATCTTCTAGAGAGGAATCAAGGAAAATTAAAATCCCAAAGTAATTTTCAATAATTTACACTTAATTTAGGTTTTATTGAAAACACTAAAACCTTAATTAACTTCAAAATACACCTTTAATTAAGATAAAATTTCAGGATAATAAAATTAGTAAGGAATCCCACTTGCCATAAAACTTTCAAAGAAAAATCGCTTTTGATCAAAGGTTATTAAATTTTCAATGTTCTAGGTCAATTTATATGAAATAATAAATAAATAAAAGTATATAAATTATAAACAATTGATGAAATTAACTTAAAACAATTTTATTAACATTAGAGGATCTGAAAAAATTTCTTAGTCCACTTAAGTTGGGAAACCTAATTAATTACATTTTAGGGTTTAAAAAATAATAAATAAAACCTAGAATTAATTAAGCCCTAAGTTTCTAAATCAAAAAATCTATGATAACTCAAATAATTAATTGGAAATTAAGATTGGCAAATCTCTAGATTTTTCATTTAAACATAAATTGATTAACATTGAAATCATTTTAAATCCACTTAACATTAAGGGAAAGATGTTAATTACAAATAAACATAATTAATTAAATTATTTAATTCAAATAACCTAAAAGCTCAAGATGACCTAGATTAGGCATGGGACCTTAAATACTCTAGTTCTTTAGTTCTCTTAAGCTAAGGTCAATAACCAATATTAAGAAACAAAATTTTATCATAAATATTTTAATTAAGTAATAATTCCTTAATCATAAGCATTATTTAAATGAACTTAAATAATGAATTGAATAACTAAATTGATAAAGATCCAAAATCATGGAACATGAATAAGAGAAAGTATCTATATAATGAAATTGAGATTACTAAATTTAGATTAGATTTTGAACTTTAATTTAAATAAATCAATATAACTAACTTACAATATTTAACAAATATTCACAATAACCAAGTATAAATTGAATTGCAAATAAGTGAATGAGATCATTTAAATCAAAAATCAAAAACTAAATTAAAAAATATGTGCTTAAACAATTCTTTTTTATTTTAAATCTTAATCAAATTAAAGAAGTATAAGATTGAATATAAACCTAAGTCATGAAATTATATTCATCTTAAACAATATTAAAGTAAATTAACCAACATAAAGTTTAAATAAATTAAATTAATTAATTAAAACAAAAAAAAAATCAATCAAATTAAAATAAATAATCATTAATCTAAAATCAACCAAATAACTAAAATTCAAAAAACCAAATGATTAAATTTTTAATTGAAATTGGAATATGAAATCATTTTAGATTTTAATTTAAAAATTATAAATTGGTTTAGTCAATATACATTAATCAATTCAAATGAAATTTAAAATAAAAGAATAAAAGCTTTAAAACCTAATAACATTTAAAACACATGAGATTTATTTAAAATTAATAAAGTAAAACTTAAAGGAAGAAATTAAAACACTAATTAAGCCATGATAAATTAAATAATCAAAATATATGAAATAAAATAAAATTCAATAAACTCAAATCTTAATTAAATCAAACCTAATTAAATTAAATTATTCAAATAAACCCAAAAGGGTTAATTAAGATACTTAGGTTCTTAGTTTGACTCTTAGACTAGATCTTTATCTTAAGATGAAGATCTCATTGTACTAGGTTTATGATATTGAATAGAATGAGTTCTGCCCAAAGTAGAACTTATTTTATTCTTCATTCTTTATCACCTAAACCCAACTTCAACATAAAAATAAATATTAAATTGAAATAAAGTCATAAATCAATTAAATCATTTAAGTTGAAATCATCTAAGGGTAAATTTAAACAAACTATGAACTCAAATCAAAACTTGAACTTAAAAGAGGCTTAGTGTTCTCATACCGTACAAGCACATCCTTTCACACACTAGATTGTCAGGCCACCTATCCTAGACTTAGGTTAGGTCGATGATCTATGATGCTTTGTAATGTGAAATGATGTTTTTTTTTTATGGTGTAATATTGTAGACTGGATGCTAAGAATTATTTGCACTCTAGTATGGATGTTAGGGCATTCTTTTAGGTTAACACTATTTTTTGTATGGGGCTATGTTTAAAGAGACTGCCATAATGATTATAAAATGTTATTTGCTTGTAGGTGATGTTTAATTTTTTAAGCATAACTTAATAAGACAGGTGAGCTTGACAGTCAATGGTGTTAAGCGTATATTTGTAATATAAACTGGTAGTGTGCTATTTTTTTGACATCTATTTTGCAAGGTTTAGAATTTTATTTTGAAATTTTAAAATGTAATTTGAGCCTAGAATTAGGTTAGGATCTATGTGTTCTAAGAATAACAAGAGCTGACTTTACCTATTAATGGTCCCTTGTGGAGCCCAAGAACATCCATAAAGAAGGTGACGATCTTGGATGAATACCCTCATAGATCAATACTTTTAATTCTAGACCAAACAATATAAGGGTAGAGCTCAGCTGCCCATTTCCCTTTTCTTCCAAGGTGTACAGCGGTACCTAACCACACTGGCCTATTTTATTAATTTAATTAAGCTCAATTTATTTTGGGGTACCAAATAGAACTGTATGTGTTTTATAGGTCTCTTTCTATGATTACAATGCTCTTTGATGAAGCTTGAAAGTGTCAGTCTTAGAATAGCTAAATTTTCTACCCCATAAAATTAAACAACTCAAACATAAAATGAAAACTCATAACCTCAACATAAATAAAGCCCTAAGCATAACTTAAAAGAAACTAAAAATAATTAGATTTTGTTAACCATGCGAGCATATTGTTCATCATTCTTGAATTGAGCACTTCACTCATTGTACATAAGGGGACATCTAACCTATGAGGATGACCAATCTTTCCTTGGGAAGTGTGTCTTCTCGTATTGATTTGGCCCATGACCATTTTCTAACTGCATCTCATTATAGGCATGAAATTTTATACCTAAAGCCTTAAAATAAAAATTATGAGTTAAAATACATAAAAGATGAAAATTATTGCATTAGTTAAATGTATAACATGCCAATCATGATCCGAGGGTTTAGAGAGTGATTTTAGGTTCTTAGCCTCTTTTATAAATACAATAGATCAGCTATCTTGCATACATAAATATGAACTCATAGATTTAAAATCTCTTAGGCGGTGTTAACTAGCAATCCTTCTAGGCAGGTAGTAAGTCTAGAAAAGTCACGGATATATTCATTTTCTCAAGTAAGAAAGAACTAGTAATTCTTAAAAATTATACTTGGCTGAGCTTCTTACTTATGTCAGAATCATTTGTAGACCTAGGTTATGAAGAATCATATTAGAATAAGTCTTCAACTACTAAGCATTTCTATAGTCTTATGCTATCAAATCTAAGTCTTAATTTATAATAAAATGCTAATTTAAAATTTTACTAAAATTTAATTTCAAGAATGTAAAGCCTAATGAAAGGATAGTTGAAATGCTTACTAGGCATCCTAGTATCAATAAGCATTTCTTACTTATTCCTGAATAGCTTCCGAGAAGAACTCTTCCTCCTTGGAATGTTTTTTATTGAAATTTTGAATTAACAATTCTTTTAAGATGAGTTTTGAAATCCATAGAGATAAAGGGCAATTTATTTAATCAAGAGTATTCTTAGGAGGAATTTTCTTTACTTCTAAGATGTAATTAATAAGGGGCATGCACTTACAGGGAACTACAAGCCCTATTTTACTTCCCCATATAATTTAAGGGAAATATCTCTAGTACTTCGAAGACCCATCAACCTTAAGAGTCCTTATTAAGTAATTAAATATATTATGAAGTAATATATTTATCTTTCGATATAATATATTTATCCCTTAATGATGCATTTGATTGCCTAAATAAGAACCCCCAAGATTTGCATGGTGTCATAAATCTTCCCCACACTCTTGTTGTGATGTTTTTAGGTGATGGACAAGAAGAGAAATCTAAAAGTACTTTACCATTAGTTATTGTGATCTGAGTATCAATTGTTGCCTGATAGTTAGTTCTTCACCATTCCTATAATCAACTAGTTATTGGATCTTTCTATAAAACTTGAGAGGTATCTATAATAACATGAATAACAAGATATGTGGGACAAAAAAATGTGTTGTCTAGATTATCATCTTTAGCAAGAGCTTCAAACTAGTTTGCAAAATTAGGGATACTAGAGATAGTATCCAGTTGCTTTTATTATTGATAAAATTTTTGGTTTCTAGTACCTCTCCTAGAGACTTGGAGCTTGTAGGAATAGATTAGGAATGATTATTAACATGGGTTAATGGGGAACTTTGAGAGCCTAAAAAGGACAAACAAGAAAATATAGAGGGTGCCTCCAAAAGACACAAGAAAACATAGGGGGTGTTTGAGATAACCTTGTGAACATTAAGGACATAGTATTTAGAGACATCTCAAGAAATGATCTCTTTTTGCGAAGTAAAACTAAAACTAGTAGCAAAGCTCTACTATATGCTCTACTCCCCTTTCTTTAAGAAGGGCACAAGGCAGCCTCCATAGGAGTAGAATCATTAATTATAACCCTAGTCAATTGAATAGAATCGTTGAAACTGTAGGTACCAATTTAAGCATGAAAAACTACTTAGGGCTAAACAATTTTAGCCTCTATAGATGATTCAATTGTGATGATCCTAGTAGCTATCTATGAAAGGGAAACCTCCAATTAATTCATAATAAAGTAATCAAAAATAATTTTTTTATCAAAATAGGTTATATAATAATCAAAATACCAATTCACATAAGCAATTATGGGGACTGAATTATCCTAAGTGGATTTTAATGGAGTAATTTATTATTATTCATTGATATATGACTCTAACTATGATTAACAAGTCAAAACTCATAAGACTAAAAGAGCATGGAAGGAAAGAATAAATTTCAAATAAATTTCCAAATATGGAGAAAGATAGATTAGGTCTCATCGAGCATGCTAGTTTGTTTAGTGTGGGGAAAAATGGACTAACAGGATGACATGATCTTCAAATGAAATATTTCATAAGAGGAGATGAGAAGAGGATCAATGTGAGGTTTCTAAATATTATGTAAAATTATGATAAATATCCATTCATAGACATGTCATCAAGTTAATTAAAGAAATCAAGAAAATGTGAGGTACCTAAGCTCTCAAATATATTAGGTTCCCTCTAGTTAATTACACTCAAGAAAACATCAAAAAGAAACTTAATAGTGGAAGTATTCTATTATTTTCAATGTTTTTATTGGCTTTTCAAGGAAGACTCATGTTTTAATGATTATCTTCAAAATAAGATGATATATATATATATATATATATATATATATATATATATATATATATATATATATATATATATGTATATTAAGTATTTTTTGAAAAGGTAGAGGGTGACTCACCATAATCAAACAAAGTGACAACCCAACATATATAAGGCCTTCATGACAATAATTAGTATAACATGCTTAAAGGGGTATGAAGGTTATATAAAGAGATAAAGGAAGAAGTAGGAAACACTAGATTTCATGTATCTATCATCCGAGTCTATCAACTCCATGGTCATTTAGTTTGTGAAGTTAGTAAACCCAACCTAATTGTGAGATGCTTTGTTAGCAATCATGAATTATACTATTTAGAGTTAACCTCATAAGCTTGAAACAAGAGAAGAAAACCTAAAATATCCTAAACAGATGGTCACTAGAGAAAAGGATGGAAAAATGTAGATGCCTATAGAAAAAGGAAAGCGAGATAGCCTTGTTATATATAATCGAAGCCACTCAAGGTTGAACTTATAATCCTATTTGGGTCGAGCTCCACTATCTAGTGTACTAAGATTCCCTATGCATAATTAAAATCATACCTACATAAAGCTCTATCTTAATGGATACATTATGATTTGACAAGCTATTTATCCTTAAGAGATGACCTCTAATGCATGATTGACTTAAACATATTAAGAAGGTGAAAATGCTTGGGGGTTTTGAACAATAGCAAACTCTATCTTATACCTTTTCCAAAAGTTATAAGAAAGTAAAATTAAATAAAAAATTTAGCTAGAAATATCCTTAATTTTAATTTTAAAAGATTTTTCTAATTATTTTTAAGGTTGTTTAATATTTTATTGAAGTTGGTAGAAAATATTTTACCTTAAGATCCTAGTGTGAAATCATCCATAATCCCATAACTATAATAGTACAATAATAAAGTAAAAATAGCGAGCAAATAAAGAAAACATAAATAATTACCAATGTTATTGTGGTTATAAAAGAATAAGTAACAGGTCAATATAGATGGATAATTTGCCTACGCATACCCAGAATAAAAATAAGAGGTTGGTCGTGTTCCACCTAACAAGCTTGGCTAGTTTTTAATAATAAAGTATAAGTTCAATTTCCCTCTGTTCGTGCTCTATCATTTGCTCAAATAGTATGTCTATTCATCAAGGCTCTAATTGGGTTCTACTTGGTCAAGAAACTTAACTTATACTTTATTTTAATCATAAAATTTTAAAAAGAAATGCATAAGGCATCCTAAGCTAAATGGTGCCATCACAACACAATAGAAAAAATCATATCAAAAGTGAAAATGTAACATCATAAATTAATAGTAATATTTATATATTCATGATTATAAACATAAAATAGAGTAATGATCATATGTCAAGCATTAGCATCTCTGAAAATATCTCTATCTTAATGCAAAATAATAATAATTATAATAATAATAATTCAAGTTAAACAACATATCACAGAACAACATAACAATCAATCTCATAATCTAACCACACTTAAGCATACTTGCCTAGGCAATTAAAGGGTTTGCACATCAATATGACCTAAATACATCTTCCATATATTAAGAGGCTATAGAGTTCTGAAATATCACAACACTTAAGTGTGTGTGTAAAAGTTTTTGTATCTTAAGGCTATCTTATGTGACTTAGTGACTTACCATGCTAAGTCACATGAATATTTAATTATTCTAAGACAGCAATTTTATCGAGAATCAAAGAGATGAGCTTAAAGATAATTAAGCTTATGAGTTGATCATATGAGATATGATTATGATTTAAATCTTTTTATTATTAGGGAAGCCATCATATAATAATAATAATAAGCATTTAATCATAAAAGACATTAAGTCTTAGTTCTAATATGATATATTCTAACCTAAAGTGCCAACATCACTTTGTATGCTAGCATACACATTAATATGACAAAGTTGGGGGAAATCATAAGTGTTTAAGAAGAGCATAAATACTCAAATTGATTCAAGTGTTTAAGAAGAGCAAAAATACTCAAGAATAGATAAGTTTTAAACAAATAAAAAGAATTCATATACATAGAGTGTAGGTGGTACTATATGAAAACAATCCATTTGAGTAGACAAGGAATATGACCAAGCACTAGTGTACACTTGAGACCCAATGGTGTTCAATTAATGTATATGCCTAAACTATAGAATGACTTCATCAAACTAGAATGATTCAATCAAATAAGAATTTAACACTAGTTCATAAGATTTTTTATTCAAATAAACATGATTGAGGAGATAAAAGGGAAACTAACCAAGAGAAATAGGCTATAAGTAAAGGTAATTAATCAAGGAAATGACTAAGTATTTAAAATCTAGAAGTGTAACATCATGCTATGGAATTAACTCAAAGAGAGATGATATGCATGTGATTAATGAGTTAGACTATCATAAATGATTTATGATAATCAAATTTCTATTATGTTATATGAAGTGATTCTAAATGTGTATTCCCCACTAAGTCACTAATTCAAGTAACCCTTGTCTACAAATATCATGTAAATGAAACTAACTCGAAGTTAATTCCATGACCTTAAATCAAGTTGAAGTAAAATGTAATTAAATTTAAAACTACGGTTAATGAACATCATGATTGATTCTTACCTAATATATGAAATTACATATGCATATTTAAAAGAATTGTTTCCTCTAGTGTTATACTATTTTTACTTTAGATGACTATCAACACATTAGCTTGAAATTAATATTTCATTGGGGCATTAATCATGAATCTAATTAGGATCAATTCCCAAAGAGATTATTTTGGACATGTAGTTTTATGTCATATTGTTACTTTAGAACTAGTTCAATCAATTAATTAGAATATAAATGAGTTATATAATATTGCCATAAATTAGATATAATCTAAGTTAAGATGTTAAATTAGTTACATAAACTCAAAGATATTATTAAGCCTAAGTTATATTTTTGTAAAGAAAATTACTTAGTTGTGGACTACTAAAGATAATTACTTAATTGTATTAAGTGTTTATTATTTTAAATTAGCAAGAATGACCTTAATGCTACTATGATTATGAAAAATATCTTACATGTTTATTAGCTTAAATAAAACTTATTATATATTTTATTTATTATTTTGAATATTTTTAAAATTAAAAATTAGTCATATTTTCTCTCATAAACCACTATAAATTTTTTCAATATTTTAAAATTTTATAACAATCTTTAAAATAGTTTATAATTAAATTAAAAATGCTGCATAATTTTCTCATAATATTTTAATAATATTTAATGATTTATAAAATTTTAAATAATCAAATTTCATGTTATAAACTAGCTTTGTGAGCCAAATTATTTTAAAAATTATAACAATTTTAAAAGTGGAGACCACATAATAAACACTATTTGAAAGTTTTAAAATTTTAAATTACATCTTTATTATTACTAATTTCAAGCAATAAATAATGACCTTTGAAATTTCATAACTCTTACATCATGATTCAAATGATTCCTAAACCTTCTGAATGATCTTTGATGTTAATTAAAATCTCCCCTAGAAATATGAAAATTTTTTGAATCATTTACTACTTTAATTAATTATAATTGATGACAATTTAATTTTAGAATAATAAATAATATGAATAATCAAACTTTAGTATTTTCTCTAGGTTCCCCATACACAAAAGTGATTTTTCACAAAATTATATGCCATTTGGGTTTATAAATTATCCTAAGCAAAATAATTACTTAAAATTACAAAGTGGTCAAACCAATATGTGGTATGACTTGATCTAGTTTATTGGATTCTATTTAAAATAAATTCAATAGCTAGAGATCATCTTCTACCTCCCCAGGCCATGATTAGAATTTGGGTTGGACTCAGGTCAATGCAACCCAAGCCTAACCTGACCAAATTTCTCTATCTCCAAGCCTTGCAAAGTGAAATGGTTCACTGAAAAGTTTTAGGAGACTATGAGAAAATAAATGCATGGCTGACTAAGCCATATTGTAGCCTAAACTAATAAGAAGACCAAAGTCATAAACTAAGTAAGGGGGTTTATTGGCATTACCTCACGGTAGAGATGGAACATGATTTGATTCGATCATTTTCTTAAAATCACAAGTAGCTAAACTCCCAAAGAAATTTGGTTGGGATGGAATGGATCTATGGCTCAACTATGCTCCAATCACCCCCGATGCAAGCTTTTTTATTAATCTCACTTACTAGATTAGAGGGATTGAGAAGTACTCAATTGAGTTTTATGAGCTCAAGGGGTGTGAAAATTTCTTCTTCCTCCCATAGGG
This sequence comes from Cymbidium sinense, assembly GCA_021442155.1. NCBI lineage: Eukaryota > Viridiplantae > Streptophyta > Magnoliopsida > Asparagales > Orchidaceae > Cymbidium > Cymbidium sinense. Next base: position 69,618,384 of record CM038232.1, read on the forward strand.
AAGTCTCCTCTTTATAATGCTATTAAGCCCAAATCTAACCATGGATAATCATGGTTGAACTTTGGGTACCCTATAGCCTAGCATCGTATGTTATTATGAGTAGGATTGTAGGCTATTGAGGAATAGAGAATAGGGTGTAAAGAGGATTGGAATCATTTCACAGTATTAGAACACATTTCTCAAGCTTAATTTTCATTAAATCCTTAATTTCATTAGACCACATATCTCATGCTTAATTTTTATTAAATGTATTCTATGTTATGTTAACCTCACAATTAGCCAAATGAACTATGGTGGGGCATTATTTTTGGCTATAGATAATCATATATTTTGGAAAATTTAGAAAATTCCCAAAAAAAAAAAATTAGGTGACATGGGCTTCATTTCTAATAATTAGCCCATTTGACACCTATTGGGTTAATGAGTCACATTGTCTAATTTAAGATGGTCAAACTCATGTGGATTGAACTATGAAATGTTTTTAAGGTCCATCTCTAGAATCCCTCATAAGAGCTTGGAATGATTTATTGATTTAGTGGACTTAATCCCATCCAAAAAGTGCATGTAGTAATTTTGGCCCAATTTAGGTTGTTTGTCCCCATTCCATCAAAACTTATCTATATAAATGTTCAAACAAAGTTGGGTTAAACTAATACTTTGTCAATGACATCCTTAGATATAGTCACTCTAAGGGTTTAGTTGGATATCATAATTAAAATGGTTTAATCAACCACTAATAATGGATATGCACTTTAATGGGTATAAATTTGGTTAATTGAGTTTATAGTATGGAGCAATTAGCTTTAATGACACATAAATTATGTTTAAGAAATTAGAATAAGCTTGCATAACCAATTGGCCCAATCAATTGTAAAGTTAAGGCCAACTTATCATATTGACCTAATTGGGTCAATTTTGGTCATTAATTTGAATGCAATTGGCTCAATTGATGGATCAAATGCCTACATTCAAATACTTTTATCACATGGACACATTTATTAATTAATTTAGAATTTTCAATGAGAAGTCCATAAATTTGAGTTCAACTTGAGCCTATGGTTGGCCTAGATTAAACTAAGTATAACTTTTTTGATCTTAGGTGAATCAGCCATATATCCAAGAATTCTAGTGGTTATTTGATGTATAACCATGTCAAAAACATTCTAAGGCTAAATATTTAAAGAAATTGATCAATTAGACTAGCTTGGGTGATAACCTATTTAAAGACTCAAGTAGGGTATAGACAGGTGGGTATCTTTGACTCAATAATGGGTCAAATTTTCTAGATTAATTTTGAGGATGGTTAAGCCAGTACTAAGAGTCTCAAGATTAGTTATACACATAGTTAGATCAATGAGAGAGATTGATTACTTAAAATCAAAACTTACATCTACTAAGGAATGGTTGACTTAATTTGATTTACTAAGACCAACCTAATGGGATAGGGTTAGTTAAAGCTTTAGTATTTGAAGAGGATATGAGGTTAGATATTATTGACATTTTTATATCAACAGGCATAACATATTAAGCCAAATAATTGATGTAATCATCAAACCATGGCACTAGGACTATTTTAATGAAAAGTACTTACTCATTAGGGCATGTATACTAAATTAGATTCATCTTGTAAATATCATCATTTTCATTATTTTATGGCACTCATCAAAAATGAATGGTACATCCTTAAACAACAAATTATATAGAGGTTTTATAATTTCTTAGAAAAGATTAATAAACCTCTTATTGCCTTAAAAAACTACAAATCCCTTTAAGTGATGTAGGAGGTGGAAGCCTCTCAATTACTTCCACATTGGCCTTATTAAAATCAATATTTTCTACTGCTATTTAATGCCTAAATATAATGTTTTCATTACCATGAAGTGACACTTCTCAATTCAACACCAAAGTTATCCCAATTGCATCTCTTTAACACTACTTCATGTCATTTCAAACATGCCTCAAATGTAGAATCAAATACTAAAAATGATCAATAAACATCTCCATAAAGTAAATAATAGTCATCATGCAATGTTGGAAGGTAACTGGTGTATTACAAAGTCCAAATATATTCTTTTGATATAAAATGTTTCATACATGCATCTGAATGTAGTATTATCTTGATCTTCAAGAGAAATTAAAATTTAGTTTTGGCTTTAGTACCCTTCCAAAGAGTGGTAATATTAATACCTATCTTGCTTGTCCAACATTTAATAATAAACAAAGAGTGAAATGATCTTTAGTAGTTTCCTAATTCATTTTTCTATAGTCAATGAAACCACTCCATCTAACAATAGTAAATGTTAAAATTGAACCATGATTCATTTGACACTACAACAATCCCTCCTTTTTTGTGTAACTTATATTAAACTCACCCTTGAAACATTTAAAATTTGATAGATGATTATGGAATCAAGAAAATTTATGACTTCAACCCTCACCACCTCTTTCATATTTGGATTTAATCATGTTTAATGTTCTAATGGCTTGAAATTTTTCCCAATCAAGGTCTTATGCATACAAATAGAAGGGTTGGTGTCCTTTAAATCAATAATTGACCACTCCAATGTGGTCTTATTCTTCACCATCAAAATATCAACCTTTTATTAATCATTATTTAGATTAAAAGTGATGATTAAATACAATATGGATGCCTTCCCTAAAGATGCATACTTAATGTAGTTGGGTAGTTGTTTCAACACCAACACTTATGATTTTTTCATATATATAATAAATATTTTGCCACCTTATCCAAACTCTTCAAATAGTTTTTTTTTTTTATGAACATGGGTTCTACATCCTTCAAACTTTTACCATGCTTTATAATTTGTAGTTTATCTAGCTGAGTTATTCCCATTATACAAGCTGAGTGAGTTTCTTTCAAGTGGCTTAGCTCACTAAATTTTTAGGCATAAACCAAGAGAATACATCCTCATGCAACTATTAACATCATCAAATAGAATTTGATGTCGTTGAATACATTGAAAGTAACTTCTTCCTTCAAAACTTTTAGAATCAGCATTTCTTTTACACATTAAATAACTTATTTCCTATTGCTAGGTGGGGGGACGGGGTGAATTGCATTTTAAAAATAATTTCAAAAAAATTAATTCTAAACTTTTGTATAAAACTTAAAATTTTAATGATAAAGTTGTACATAAATAAAACAACAATCAACAATTTGAATTCAAATTAATCATATGGAATCAAAGGAATATTCAATTTGAATTCAAAAATAATTTAAATTAAAGATTCAAATAAATGAATTTTTTAATTTAGAAAAATATGGGATAATTATGGAAATAATTTGAATAACTCTCACACAATTTATTTAGCAAATAATCATGAAACAAATTCGGCCAAAAAGTTTAGGATGAGAGATTGGATAAGAGAGAGAAGACTAGGACAATAGGAGAGAGAAAAATAATACCTTGAATAATTTTTGATTAATTTAGATTCATGCATTGAATAAATGGATAATGAACATGTCTAAGCAAGGGAATAATTTAATTAAATGGAAACTTATTTAAGTTGCATGGAAGCACAATAAATGGAACAAGATTTATGCATTTAGTTCACATTATCCAAAATAAATAATTTGAAGAATAATTATAAATATGAAATGTAGAATTTATGAATAATTCTCAAATAAATTATTTTGAAATGAATGAATGATTTATTTTATTTTAGTGAGCTTTTCATTTTCCTTAATACAATTAATCCTAGAAAAAGTTTCACCCAGTTCATGTCAAAAGCCTTAGCATCTAAATTGATCAAGAACATGGAGTTAAAGAATTTTCATGCATACTTGGATTTAACTTGATTATAATATATATATATATATATATATATATATATATATATATATATATATATATATATATATATATATATATATATATATATATATATATCATCAATATAAATCTAAATTAATAACGTCATTCATAATGATTAATGAGAATAATTTATTATGCAAAGAGATAATTAGTTCTTACTACACAAGGTTTGTTATCATCAAATCAAATGGTGAGATACACAAGGTGTATAATCAACAATCTCCCCATATTTGATGATGACAAATCGATGTTGGTGTGGAGGGTAATCATAATGATAAAAAGATATTCTCACCCTGCCCCCGCTCACTAAATGCTTATGTGAGAAATTAAAAGTCTAATCAACATCACTTGTGATATACACTAACATTAATTTTTCTCCCCCTTTTGACATCATCAAAAGGTTCATAATAAAATAGAAGTTGGTTATATCAATATAATTCTCCCACTTAACTAAGTACGAAAGTAAATCAAGCATGTGATGAAAAAAATTTAAAGATTCACATGCTTGATATTCTCCCCTTATTTAACATAATCTAATATATACTTTTTTTTATATGAAACTGACAAGAATAAACATGTAAATTGAGATAAATATCATATGTGAAAATATATAATTGAACATTTGAATGATGCAAACATGTCTCTAAAATAAAACTTTAGAAAATTTTAAAGTAATATGATATTACACATTTATTCATTCATAATGAAAAAATACTTTGAAAGAAATGATAACTTAAGATACCAACCAAAATTACCTTGCCATCAAATCAAATGTAGTTGTATCAATTGTTAATAGAAGCATAAAGGCTAAAAATCATGGACTTGCATGAATAATAAAGATAGATATTACAAGAGAATTTCTAATCATGCAAAATAATTCATAAATCTAATTTCATATTTATTCTAAATTAATGCATAAAAGCTAATTTATTAATCATGTTCTTTTTTTATAATAACAACTAAGGAACATGAACAATATAAAGAAATAATGAGTTTCAAATTAAGCATATTAAGCTATAGATCACAAAACATATGTTAATTAACATGATTGTAATCAATACACTGATAAAAATCACAAATTATTAAAGGGGGTAAATGAGATCAAATCAATATAAAGTTATGCTAATGTTAATTATATAAATTAATTGATCTCCAAATTAGAAAACTAAATAAGTTTATGATTGTTAAAATGTATACAAGGTGTATTTTGAATTTACTTATCATGAATTTTAAGGAATTTTAAATTATGAATACAAATCATGATAAATAGAAAATTCATTTGCAAAACATTATAAAACTCATAAAATCTATAAAAATTTTAAAGCCACAATAAGCTAAATAATATGTGAAATTTATAAAGTTTACAAGGATATTTCAAGTTATGTTTTGAAACTATTCATTCATAAAAAAATAATAGAACATGAAGCTTATATAGATTAGTTAAGCATGAATGAAACATAATTAATCTAAGGACCTAAATATATGCATGAAAGGTATTAATGAACAATACAAAATACTTTACCTCATACCATTCCTTCTTGTATACCTTTGTAATTTAGTTTTGCTTTTCTATACCTGAATTGATGACTTGTCTTCATCGGTCCTCCATGAAGACAAACCTATAATATAATCTCATTTTCTAGATTTTGGTATCCAAGCAAGCTTGGATCCTTTAACATTAGTAGCATTATAAACACTTGCATAAGTAGATTATGGGCAATGCAAACTAGTTCCCTTAGAAATCCAAATGTATGAAGATAAAGCATTTAATTGCATGGGTCTCCTAAATGAACAAACATATGAAACATACCTTGCCTATAATAATAAGTGCAAGTAACATTGGGCAAAGCATGCATAAATGAATTATTACTTCTAGGTTTAGTTTTAGTGAATGAACTAACATGCTTGTGAGATGTACAACTATTTAAAGCATGTGAATAACATGAATATTGCAAGACATGGATGGATTTGAATGTAAAACATGTGAGCAGCTAAAACTTGTAGAAGATAAAGATATATCATTTAATTTGTTTCTAATATTAGTATTCTCAACTTTTAAATTTTTAATCTTAATATGTAAATCATGTTCAACTTTATTTCTTGATAATAACTATTTTCGCAATACTTTGTTTTCAACTTCTAAAAATTTTATTTTGGAAATAAGCTCATCATGACAACAAGATATAGAAGTACTAGATAAACCACTTAGCAAATTATTAACTTTCGTACTTAATAATGATACTTCATTTTCAAGAAAACAAATCATATCATGAGATTTTTGAGCATCTATTAAAAGTGACTCATTTTCTTTCATCAAAGTGTCAAGATTTACTTTAAAACTTATAGATTTTCTTTTAGTGGAAATGTATTTTTTTTTAATTTATTATAAACATCCACTAATTCATCAAAGACATTGGGTAACTCTTCATAAGATAAATTATTTACCTCAAGTTCATCCTCAGAAGTTGTTTGAGAATTGAAACATTGTGTGGCTGACTTGAGGGATGTAATTGGAAGATCTTTTTGTTCTTTTTCTATAAGCACTATAAGACTTTGTTTAAAATCTTCTTTATTCTCCTTTCCTTTGTTTTTCTTATTTCTCTTACTCTATTTAGAACCAAAGGCATGCACTTGGGCCTTTGAATTTAATTTTATGGAATTCTCAATATGAATATTCTTTTCCTACAAAGAATTCTTCTCACCTACTTACAATCACAATTATATAGCAAAGTGACAGCATTAAGTATAACTTTTTCAGATTTAAAAGATAATAAATAAAAAAGCTCATCAAGAAGAGATATCTTATAAACATATGTAATTACTTTTTAATTTAAAATAATCAAATCACTTTTTGAAATAAAAGATAAGCTACCATTTAAACAGATATACCATATTCTGGAATCAATACTTCATAAAAACCATAAGAATCTAACTTTTCATATATCAAAATTAGTTTTATTAAAAATAAATGCTTAATAAGTTTTATTATCAAAAGAAAAATGAATCATTTGAAGTGACAAAATGATTAACTTAGGGATGTTAAGCCACTAAATGAGTCGAGGCTCTGATACTAATTGTTAAGAGGCTATAGCACCCAAGAGGCGTGTGGGGTGACTTGGGTTTTAAAAATAATTTCATAAAACTTAATTCTAAACTTTGTGTAAAACTTAAATTTTAATGATAAAGTTAGAAAATAATACAACAATCAACAACAATAAAGAAATGAAAAGTGCAGAAAAATAAAGAAAGAGAATACAATGATTTTTATGTGGTTCAATCAAACCCCAAAAATTAGCCTACATCTATGCCTAGCAATCCAAGCTAGAAATTCACGAAGTAAAAATGAGATTATAATAAATCTCGTATACTCTCCTTCACAGGAAAGTACAACCCAACACCATACTCTCCTCAATGGGCAAGTACAACCCAAGAATGTACTTTCCTTAATGGGCAAGCACAACCAAATATTGTACTTTCCTTACCGAAGTACAACCCAATAATAAAATAAGAAAAAGAAGAAAGAAAGATCTAACTCTCAATTTTAAAATAATTTTGCTCTGACAACCCAACTACAACAACATTAAAGCAAGTGAATTCAAAGGAATGAAAGATAGCTCACTTTAATTGATATTTAATTTGAACAATAATTAAACTTGAAATATATATATGATGTAAATGAATCTTTAAAATATTTGATGTGAATATGATAACTTGAAATTAAGGTGATTTAATTTATGATTTGAAATATAGCACAATAATGATTTGAAACTTAAATCAATCACTTGTTAGAAAGAGACTTAGAGTTTTCCAAAAGATCAAATAAAATGAAATCTTAAATCACACAAACTCAAATGAAATCTATTTTAAAGAAATTATTATTTATGCAAAATATGAGATGATTTAGAAGCAATAAAACTTGATACTCGCAAGTATTTTATATGAAATAATCACAAAGACAATAATATCTCTTTAGAACATGTAGGAATAATGAAAAGAAAATAACTTGCAATAATATACTTAATTCATCAACCACAAAGCTTTTAGACAACTTGAGAAAGTATATAAATAGATAAGTTAAGCACAAAACAAATTAACCAAATGCATAAGAAACTCAAGCAAAGAAGGAGAAGAAGGTCACGTAGCATGTAAAATCACAAACTAGAATGAAAGCACCTTGTTAAGCTTTAGGACCAAGGAAATCCACCAATCCATCAAGTTCTTTTGTGTAATCCTCAAGCCAATAACTTGTAGGATGGAAAAAAGGATGAAGAAATTATCACTTGATTCACCAAGATGAGATCTCTAAAGGTTTTGCATAAATTTGGCCAAGAGAGAGTTATTCTAAGAGGGTTGTTTCCAAGAGAAGTTGATCTAGTCTAAAGAACATTATTTACAAGATAAGGGGTCATGAGGTTCGGCCAAGAGAAGGAAAAATAGGAGGGAAACTCATTTGGAATTAATTTAAACATAAACCAATCAAAATAAAAATAAATGGCATGAGATAAAAAAATCGGCCAAAGAGAAATATAAGGGAATTTTATATGGAAGGTTGGTTTAATTAAAAATCTATTTGAAATTCAAATTATATAAGAGGGATTTCATCTAAGGTAAGGAAGAGGGAAAGTTTAATTATTATGTGATTCAATTTGAATCAATTAAATTAATTTAGCATGATGAAGAAAATTGACAAAAAGAGGATATGGAGAAAAAATTAGATTTAAATTAAATTAATTCATCATATGACCTGATTTATAATGTAATTAAGAAGTTAATGCTTATGTGGGTCGTCCAAGAGAGAGAGAGAGAGAGAGAGAGAGAAGAGTTTGAATTATTACCAAACAAGTCATGACACATTTAATTATCCAAGCAAAAAATAGAATAATTCAAATTTTGATTAATTTAAATTAAGCATGATAAATGGTCGGACAAAAAGAAAGTTTCCATGATGGGATTCAATTAGTATTTAATGCAATATCATGGAATATTCAATCAATTCATCTTGACTAAATAAAGGAAGGAATGAGATAACATACAAGCTTTATTTAATAAAATCCTAGGAATATTCAAAAATTCGAGTAAGCTACTTTCCTAAAATAGATTAGATTTATTTTAATGTACTTAATTTGAATTAGATGATGATGGATCAGATCTTAGGAGAGTTTAAATCAATTTTCAACATGGGATTAATTTGAATTTGAATAAAGATATAGTTGGCCAAATGAGGTTTCCAAAAATAGAATTTATATAAAAAGAAAGAAGACAATTCCATGGCTTATTTTAATTGAATTTGAATTAACCCAAATTAATTCAAATTAAATCAACTATATTACCATATGATCAGCCACATAACATTCCATAAAGAGGAGAATTTAAATTTGCATATTGTAATCAAAGAATATTCAAATTGAATTCAAAAATAATTCAAATTAAAGATTCAAATAAATGAATTTTTTTAATTTAGAAAAATATGGGATAATTATGGAAATAATTTGAATAAATCTCAAACAATTTATTTACCAAATAATCATGAAAAAAATTCTACCAAAAAGGTTTAGGATGAGAGATAGGATAGAGAGAAGACTAGGACAATATGAGACAGAAAAATAATACCTTGAATAATTTTTGGTTAATTTAGATTCTGCATTGAATAAATGGATAATGAACATGCCTAAGTATGGGAATAATTTAATAAAATGCAAAATTAATTTAAGTTGTATGGAAGCACATTAAATGGAGCAAGGTTTATGCATTTAGTTCACATTATCCAAAATGAATAATTTGAAGAATAATTATAAATATGAAATGTAGAATTTATGAATAATTCTCAAATAAATTATTTTGAAATGAATGAATAATTTATTTTATTTTAGTGAACTTTTCATTTTCCTTAATATAGTTAATCCTAGAAAAATTCTCACGTAGTTCATGCCCAATAGCTTTGGCATCTTAAATTGACTAAAGAACGTGGAGTTAAAGAATTTTTCTACACACTTGGATTTAACTTGATTAGCATCAAAAATATATATATTTATCATCAATATAAATCTAAGATAAAAATGGCATTCATAATGATTAATGTGAATAATTTATTATGCAAAGAGATAATTAGTTCTTATTATACATGATTTGTTATCATCAAATCAAATGGTGAGATACACAAGGTGTATAGTCAAGAAATATCTTCTCTCTTTTATTTTTTCATGTTAGGCACAATGAAGTTAGTAGGAAAAATTATCTTATCCAACTTAGTTAACTCATCCTACATCATAGTAGTTTGTTGTTTGATTTTGGACAAACTATAATAAGATGGATATTGGCTTGATTTCACTTATCAAATCCTCTTGCATATGTGAATTAATAAAATGAGATGTTTTTTTTAAAAATAACACTTTTTATTTTGATTTATTTTAAAGTGATATTTATGTATTTTATAAAAGCTATGATTTATTTCTTAAAATGATTTTTTACTTATTTTTAAACCATAAAGGGTATAATGGAATGAAAGTTTGATTTGGCCCTCTCCTTATTTTTTTCATTTCCTTCTTCTTGCTTTTAAACTTCAAGTTTAGTTATTTTGAGCATCCCAGCCTCAAGTTATTTATTTCCCATGTATTATATTGGTTGCCTTCATGTACTCTCTTGGGTTGACTATAGTGTTGCTTAATAGAGGCTATCTAGTGGATAACAACTATGTTAGTTACCTTAATTACATATCTATATTTTTAAAGAAATATCTTATCTTTTAATTAAGGCTTCATGTCTTTAAAGTGTTGTATCTAATATTGTCATAAATTAAGTGCTCGTTAACAATAACCATGCTAATGCTTCCTTAAAAGAAACATCATTTATCTTTGATTTTGAAATCCTGACTATTGTAAGAAATCATGTGGCTTGAACCTAGTGGGCTATAGAGTTGTCTACACGTACTTTCATGTGAAATTTTGGAGGCTCTTTCACCCTATATTGTAAATACTTGCATAAAGACTATAATGTGGCTAAATCCTCACCAAGTTTGCATGCTTCATGTTAGATTTAAGTGAATTAATTGTTCAAATAAAATTAGTAGTTGTTTGGTAACATATACAAAACTTGCATTAAGAAACAAGTGTGTGGATGGCATTAATAGAGAATCGATTGTGTTTCATAAGTGAAGTGAGGTGAGCAATAAGGGTTGTTATTGGGTCAACATCATCATGGATAATCATAAATGTTTTGGTAGATTGTTCTTTTACCATTAATAATTAGTCATGGCAATTTCCTTAAGTTTTAAGTAGTCTCTTAAGTTTTGCTCATAAAGGTGCTACAAGATGCATAATCAATCACTCTTGGTGGGTTTGAATAAACCATTATAGTAGGTTTGGGCTTTTATTTGCTTTAATAGAATGTGATGTGGACATTTTCTCAAAAGGCCTTTTAATTTCTCCCAAGCATTAAATAAATCCGATCTATCTACATGAAGTTGGGAATTTTAATTCTCAGGTCGTCTTTCTTGATGAAAGCCCTTTAATAAGAAATTTTGGGGTATGTCATCCCAACTATTAATTAAATCATTAGGAAAAAAAATTTAATCAACTATTTGCTAGATCCCATAAAGAAAATGGGCACAATTCAAGCTAAATAGTATCTTATAAAACTCCATTGTATTTAATAGTATCATAAATTTCAAGAAAATTTGGGATGTGGATATTTGGATCACATGTTGTGATGTTCCTAAATTAGGAGCTTTGAATTATTTATAAATTTGTTATCTTGATCTTGAAATAGTAAGTTTAGGTTAGAGCAAGGTGAGATACCATACACTTGTCTCTTAAAGCTCTACCTCCCATATCCAAACTTGGTCCATCTTTTAGATTCAACATGTTCACTAGTTCCATACTATGGCTTAATTTCTTTCTTGAAGTCTCCAAGAAACGATGCATTCAATTTAGGTAGTGGTGGTTCTCACCATACTAGTGCATACAAAATAATCAAACTTACAAAATGAGTAAAACAAAAAATTAAAATTAAATAAAGTTTGTAAAGATAATTAAAATTTGTTCAAACTAATAGAAACCAATTTTGTATTAATATTTGCATTTATTATCCCCAATAGTGGTGCTAAAACTTATTGGGGTTTTGCACCACAAGGTAAGTTGTAAGAGAATATTGTTGAACTAGTAATAAAGAATAAGTTACTCATTATCTCATAGGATTGAAAACTCAAGTTCTAATAGTGAAATAATTCACTATTATTTGAATGGTTAAAAAAAATTGATCACCAGTTCAAATCAAAACTAAACTTAAATCTTATATAAAATAAAATAAACTAACCAATAAAAAAGTAATTAGTTAAGTTGGTAAGGGCCTTAGAAGTTGCTTCCAAGGTATTGGGTTCAAATCATGTCGACATCAAAAAGATAGTTTCACCTTACAAACTTAGGTGAGCAAAAAAAAAACTAACTAATAAAAATTGAGTCTTGGAAAAAAAAAGTCAATAAGATTAACATCTAAGGATTGGATTTTGCAAATGGTATATCAATAGTTAACTTTTAAATATGGAGTTCCTAAAAATTTAAGCTCATTAAAGGAAGTTCTCACTACTTTTCTTTCAAAATTATAGGATCTTCTATTTCCTCACACAACCTCTTTAGCTCTCAAGGCATATTCAAAGCAAAGAAAATCATCAAAGCTATGCACTCATAAGAACTACATATGCTCAATATAGTTTTCTCTAACCTATAATTTTTAGTGATATTTTTATCTACAATGAGTCATTTTTTATCTTTAAATTTAGAATGGACTTCCTAAACTTTTGATTAGTTACCAATTAATAAATAAGAAGATTAGTTAAAAAATATATAATAGTCAATGAAAGTAAAATTCAAAAATGTTCATGAAAAATTAGAACCAACTAAATCACCATGGATGCATCCAATCCCTAGAATAAATATTTAGTTCATAATTTAATATGACAAATAAAAGTTTACATAAATCTCATCATTAATCTGAAATGATAAGTAGAGTAAAAAACTAAAGGGGTTGTTTGGTTGGCTGAAAAAAAAAGCATTATGAAAGAAATTCAATGTAAAATAATTGTAGTCTACTTGAAATGACTTGTGGTTGTCTAGTTGGATGTAAATCAAATTCAAGATTTTTTTTAATATTTTATTTGAGTAAACATAAAATTAATGTAAATCTCAAATATGGTCATCAATGATTGGGGGTCAGTCACCGATTGTGAGCGATGGTGGGGACAATCACCAGTGGTAACAGATGGGTGATCAGGGTGTGGCGTCAATGGACGACAGTGGGTGGCGGTGAATGGTGGTGGGTGGCATTAGTAGTGAGTGGTGGGGCATTAGCAACATGCTTTTCACCATCCAGTGTAAATGAAAATCACATAAATTATGTAAATTTTTTTATCATTGGATTTATACAAAAGGCTGGAAAGGAATACATTAGGATTTTACATTGCATTTTTTTTTCAGCCAACCAAAGATCAAATCGCATCTAGAATGCAATTCATTCATTTTCAATCAACCAAAAACCCCTAAGTTTTTTCTCTTTGTTCTTACAATCCTTCTCCATCTTCATAAATTTCTCTTAATGGCTCCTTAATGGATGCTTGAGGAACCCTAAAAAGAGACTTGAAAAAATTGTGTAGAGTAAAATTTTCAAATTATATCAAAAGAACCTCCAAAAGTCTCTCTAAAAGTTCTTAATTCATCTCATAAGCATTGGTTAAAAAGGGTTCCAAATGGACTCCAAAATTGGTAAGACATGTTATTATTTTAGCACAAAATCAAGGTTGGGCTCCATCAACCACCTAAGCATCAAATCTCTATCTTCTCATGATTAAGCATTTGGACTAGGAATCTGAGGGTTTACACTAGACCTAGGCATCTAGATTTGTTGCTTATTACCATTAATGGGCTCCATATCACTTTGAATCATGTCTTTTTCCTTGCAACTTGCTCAAACTATTCCAAAACATAATTGTGCACATTTCTTCTTTAGATTTTACTTAAGTTATTCTTGTCATATGATTCAAATTTAAATTCATTAGTGCAATGAAACTACCATAATTAATCAAATTTGAGTGTCAATTCATTGATCCAAGGTCTAATAAATAATTGTTGATTGCATTATTATCACTCTTCATAGAAGTTATAAGATGTATGGACCCAAAGAGAAACTTAAGATCATAACAAATAATTCTCTTTTGCATGTCTATAATTTGCAATATTAAAAGATTTATGTTAGTCAAAATGTGTAAAGTATAGTCAACATAATCTCAACCCATAGTTTAATTAAAATTGATATAAAACATAAATCTTGCCTATAACCTTTCCATGTTATTTGGGTGATGCATACTTTTTAATCCATTATTACTAGATTTCTTGGTTCACTTAAGATGGGAAGTTTTGAAGAATATATTTAATGTGATATCCTTACTAAGGTTGTTGCACATATTCTCCTAAAAATACTATGGCTAAATAGATTTAGTGTCATTCATTATTGTATGGAAAATTTTTGTGTGTTCTAACATAACAAAAATAATAATAAAACTCATGCTAGTGAAACCAATATGAAAAGTGCCATATCTTATGCCCAATAAGCTTACATCAGATGCTTTATCTAATCCAAATTAAAATAAAGGTGCCAAGATATAATTAATAGTCAAACAATCTTTATTAAAAGGGGTAATGACTATATTTTTTATTTTTATACTAGCAAGTCTACACTAATTAAAGTTTCACTTAGTTTAGAAAGGAGCAAGTAAGATTTGGTATATTGAGTAAAGGATTTTAACCCTACACCATTACACTGGCTTAAAGGAGTTAATCTTGATCTATTACAACCCGCAAAACTATTATGGCTTTATGCCTTTTATCATATTATTGTGATAAAGCTTCAAAGAATTTATTAAATAAGTTATCATCACATAAGTGTGACATTAATTTAGTGCTTAATTAATAACCCCATAACATTCCATCTCTTACATATTTAGATACTACATTTTCTATTGCTAAAGATTTTTAAAGTCCTTATGATGAAATAAAAAGAAAATAATAAAAATAAGAAAAATAAGAAAAATGTTGATAGAGAAAAATGTAATCATTCTACTAAAAAATCTAAAAAAATGTAATTGCATTGATTTGTATTAGACCTATGAGGTACTAATCTATTAAATTCAAGAAATTATATATGAGAGGTTATAAATAGGTTTGACTAGCTTATGAAATTTTCTTAATCAAGCAACATGATTGAAGGGATATGGAAAGAAATAGATAAAAGAAATAAACCAATGCAAAAAAGTATACCTAGCTAAAGGAATTGATTAAGTATTTAAAACATGGCAATGGATGCAATACTAAGTTATGGAGTTAATGCAATGAGATAGAGTAATATGCATGATAATGATTATGCAATCTAGTAAAATAATTTATAAAGCAATCTCAGAGTTTAAAATACTATGCAAAGTGATACTAAAACATAATTGAAGGGATATAAGAAGTACTATACAAGAGAAATAAACCTCCACAAAAAAGTATACTTAGCAAAAGGAATTGATTAAGCATTTAAAACTTGCAAAGGATGAAATACTAAGTTATGGAGTTAATTCAATGAGATAAAGTAATATGTATGAAAATGATTATGCAATCTACTAAAATAATTTATGAAGCAATCCCAAAGTCCTAAAATACTATGTGAACCGATCCCAAAATATTATGTATGTTCTCCACCAAATTAGCTACTTACCTACATAACTTAGCTTATATGCATGATACCAATGTAAACATAATTGGTTAATCAAAATAACTCTTTACTATAGTATGTCAGAATATAATAAATCAAGTAAGAACGCTGATACTGTAGTGGATTACATAGATATATTAATATAGTCAAAGAGTAAAAACATGCTACTATAGCAATATCTTAAATAAAATAATAGTTTAAGATTTGAGGTAATGAACCTACTTAAGTTAGAATTAAAAAATAATTTAATTTAGTTTTTTTTAAATAGCATATTATTCTAAAATTAGAAATTATGATTTTTAAAATTAAAAAATTAAAGATAATTTGAAATTATTAATAATTTTTTATTTAAAAAATTTCAAATTTAAATTTTTTTTGAATTTTTAAATTTGTTAAAATTATTTTAATTATTAAATAATAATAATAATAATAATAATAATAATTTATTTTTAATTATAACAAAATATATCATATAAATCCTAATAATTTAGTCTAAGCTATAATATCATAACACAACCTTAGGAACATTATACTTCAATGAGCCCAAAGGAACATGTATAACTTGATCATGTAAATATCTTAACCAATATTTAGAAAAATTCAAGAAAGTACGGTTTAGCTTAAAGAATTTCTCTCAAATTCATCTAGTTTCAAATTATTTAAATAAATTTAAAAATTCAATAACCCAAAACTCATAGTTGGATACCCAAGGTAAATCACAGTTAAAGCAAATTTACTTAGAGAAAACAATTAATATAATCAATGAAGTCAAATCAACACCATGCCTATTGTGCGCTAACTCATCATAAACTCAACAATAAGAGCAAACACCATAGATCAAAGTCTCAATAAGGAACTTATCGTCCCTTGGGTAGAATACCTAACATGCCCAGTGGACTCAACCGGTATACCATATAAGTGACTTTAGCAAAGAAATTCATCATCCACTTGCCAACACTTAAACTCATGTAAGACTTGATCAATGAAATAAAACCATATTGAAGGGCAAGTCAATTCATATAGAGGCTACATCATCTAAACCATTCCCTAATCAGATTATATTATTATAATATATCTATACTAGAGTTGTTCTTGGAGTTTGAGTATCTTCTTTTAATATTTTTTTGAGTTTCCTATACCATTTTATGTATCCCTCTTATCCCATAAATAAAAATCCAAGAAACATATTCAAGAGCTTTGATGTTTTTACTATAGTTGTATCTTTCATTATTTGTGACATATAATAGACATATATATTTTTTATAGATTTATTTTCAAGTTAGTGTTTGGAAAGAAGAGCCTGACAAGTTCAAAACTTGTGCCCATAAGTAGCCCACTTTATGAATATTCAAGAGAGTGGAATGAGACTAAAGTGATGTGGATTGGATGTGGATCACAGAGAGTAGGGCATTGTTGACCTTACTTTTGTAGTGAGGATTCAATCTTCCCATCATAGGTCTAGGGGTCTTCTAAACACTAAGAGCTCCTTAGTCATAAGACACTTCTAGTGGCTAAGTGAACACTTAACCTATGCCTAGAGACTTAGGAGGACTAGCCATAGGGTTTAGATCATGCTTTAGGGATTAGGATGGTTTACCTAGTCTATAGCCTAACCAAATTTATGCTTGCCTCCTTAGTCTAAACCAAATCTCAAATTCATTTCATCCAAATCAAATTAAATCTATAATCAAATCCAAACTCCAATTCCAATTGAATGTCAAATCAAATCAACCTTTCTTAAGCCCTATGATTCAATACTATGGACTTAGCCAAAATTCTTTTAATCCAAACCAAACTCAATTGATTTTCTTAAAACCAATTCAACCCTTCAATCAACCTACCAAAATCTGCAGATCCAATCAAATTTCAAATCAAATCAACCTAACCTAAGCCTATGATTTGATCCTATGGACTTAGCCAAAATTCCCTTCAATCCAAATCAAATTCAATTGATTTTCTGAAAGATCAATCAATCCTTCAACTATCATTCTAAATCAAATCTACAATCAACCATCAAAAGTCAAAATCAATCTAATCAAGCCTAACCTAACACATTTGACTTCAAATATTCAAATGAGCCAAAACCCAATTGCAACCAAAGCCATGAATCAATCCAATCAAGCCTAACCTAACACATTTGACTCCAAATATTCAAATGAGCCAAATCACAATTGAATCCAAATCAATTCCAACCAAAGCCATGAATCAATCCCAAATCAATATCCAAACTCAAATAAACTCAATTCAACCCAAAATCTAACTCAATTAACCCAATTGGTCCACTTGACCTAAGGTGACTAATTTGATCAAATTGAACCAAACTCCAATCCAACCCAAATTGGATTGAACCAACCCTTCAAATCTTCTCCATGATGATTGTTGATCATTTTGGATGGCTTAACTACAACCAATTCAACTTAATCAAGCCAATTGACCTATTTATGCTCACTTCACCCAAAGTGACCTAAAGGACCCATTTGACCCAACTTTTAATCCAACCCAAATTGGATTAAATCAAACCATCCAAAACCTTCTATGATGATTGTTGATCATCCTTGATTGATCATTGTCATCAATTGGGTCAAACTAAGTCAACTTGGTCATTCAACCAAGTCAACCCTTTTAACCTACATGAGCCAAATGAACCAAACCTCATCCTAAGCCAAATTAATTGAAAGTAATGATTCACATCTACCTAAGATCAATATTTGAACATGACTTGACCATTAATTATAAGCTAAACTCAACCCAAGTTTAATTTGAAAGTTGACCTAATTTGATCAAAGACTAATTGGATCAATCAAGATCTAACAAAATTGATTGCAACCAATGACCAAATCCATTTTAACATTAAATTGATCAAATTTTGATTGAATTTGACCAATCACAAATTGATTCCCAAATTTGCCTAAACATCTTCAATTGACCAATTGAACATGAACCAATGCCTAGCACAAGCTAATTTGGCCAATTTGGCCAAATTGGTCAACTTGGCCTATTTAACCCATATGAACTCAAATGGGTCAAATCCAAATCCAAGCAAAACTGAACCAAACCAATTGCACCGAAAATTGTAAATACTCATTTGAACTTAACCCAAGCATTAGTTTGACCCAATTTGACCAATTGGTCAACTTGACTCAACCTAGCCCAATTTGACCTGCATGGGTCAAATTGAGCCAAATCCACTCAAACCAAGCCCAAACCCAATGGAATTTGGCATGACTCATCCTTGGATCACCTTGGGTAGGCCCAAATCAAATGCAATCTAATATGGACCCAGTTTGACCCATTACCCAATGGGTAAAGCCTCCCACATAGGATAAAATCCAAAATTAATGGGTCAACCACTCTCTTTGGCACTTAGCAGCCACCCAAAGCCAAGAGTGGACACCTAGTTAAGCAGCTAACCTAACCCAAAGGGGTTAGGTCAGCCCTTGGTCAAGGGGAGGTGAGTTAACCCACTTCCCCTCATTGGCTCAACCCAAATGATATTAAGACATCTCATGCCAACCCCAACAGACTTTCCTCCAACAAAACTAAGCCACCTCACCATATTCTTGTCCCTCCAGCCACCTGGTGCCAAATGGTGAAAATAGTAGAAGAGATCAAGGCCATCCAATAGGAGGAGGTATACCCCCCCCCCCCATCATTTCATTTGATCTAACCCGAGATTAAACTCATTGAGAGCTTAGATAATGAGACTGCCAAAGCACTCTCTTAAGTTCCTCAAGCTTCCTTATCATCGGAGATGATGGAACCAAGCCAAATCGAGGCTTAGCTTGGCCATCTCCACCAAAACTCAACCCCACTTCAATTAACTCTCCCCACACATTCACCAAGCTCAGTGAGGTGAAACAAATCCTCCCCCAAGTGATTTGAGCACTAAAAGTACCTCCTAGGCTAACTCTAGTGAGTATTGCAATGGTGTTTGGTCCATAGAGCAATCGAGGGGGAGGCATCACACCATCTTCTCAACAGGGCTTTGCCTCATCAAGGAGAAGCTACCTTGGTCATTCTCATGGTCTTGAACTCCGACGAGGTACAATTCTATTAAACCAAAAAATTTCCTTTTTTTAGGCACTTTCAAAAAGAATGTGAATGTTATGTGAATTTAGCTATTAGATCTCGTTTGATCTCCTTTTTGAAGGTGTGAGATTAATCTCGAGCCAATCCAAGCTCCGGCGAGCTTGAATTGGGTGGAGGAAGGCAAATGGTGTCTGTCTTTCATTGCACGGGAGATGATAGATCATCCTCCATCCATTCCACATGATTGGAATGGATGGCTGTGATCTCCCAATTAGATTTAATCCAATTTATTCCTTAGGAACCACAAGATTAATCTCCACTGTCCGATCTTAAGTCAGATGGCGGGGATGAAAGCACATCTGCTGCCACGACGCTGGCGCTGACTTGGATAACTTTAAATAACCAATCCCATGGTGCCACATGGAAAGTGCGCCACGTCAACGCTCTATGTGGCACCGATGAGATTAGGCTTAATAACTGAATTTAATGGTTGAAACTTTGGAAAATCATAACAAATTGTAGAAAAACTCATTTTAAAAATAAATCAAGGGAGAATTTTTTTAAATTATTTCCATTTGATTTTGAACAGTAATTAAAGCTTAATTAATGTTTAAATGTAAACTTAATTAGTTTAATTAAGCCATAATCACTTGGGCTTTTAATTTCAAACTTTGTGTGTTCATTCAATGGGATGACCTCTACCTCCCATGATTTTCTTAGAATTTATTGTCTAGGTAATTAGGAAAATTTATGTTTCAAACCTTAATTACCCCTTTAATTAATTTAATGATTAAATAATGATTTAAATAGTAAAAAGTAATTAACTTAAGCTCATCAATCATTGTTTAATAGTGAACGGATGAGGGAGTGGGATTAGGACCTCTTTCCTTATCTCTTTTCTAAATCACTTTTACTTTAAGAGAATTAATTAAGATAGGGATTAATTAAATGCTTAATTAATGAATTAAATGAAAAAATTAAATTAAATTAAAATGCAAATCACATCAGATAATTAATAATGAAATTAAGGGTTCCTCTTTATGTGTTTAATAACATAAAGACCCCTAAGAAAACTTTGATTAACCCATAAGTATAAGAAATTCATAAAAGTACCTAATTAGATTCTTTAACTTAATTAATCTTTAATTATGAGCCAATTGCATTAGGTCCTTAAGAGCATTATAATTTTATTTCCTCACATGTTCATATCATTTGTGGCTCATAATTAGATGATTAATTAAATTAAAGAAGCATAGGAAAGCATGATTAAATGATTTGCTTAATAATTTAACCTAATCAATTCAAAAAATCTATCTAATTACTTTTCCTTAAACAAATTAAGTTTACCAACATAGGAAGGGGATTAAAACAACAATCGATTTCTCTCTTCCTTAAGTTCAACTCAAATCCAAAACCACATTAATAACAAGCTTTAGTTTTCTTCAAACAATTTTATTTGATGTGGTTGTCCTTAGGAATTAATGTATTTGAATGAACCATGTGTTTATGTCTATCTATTCCTTTCCAATCACTTTAAATGTTGTATGTCATGTTGTTTCATACATTCATCCTTCAAATATAAATGAATCAAATGAACTTTATTTATGTAAGCTAGCATGTGTTGACTTAATTATATGTGTGGCTATTACCACTAATAAATTCAAATATATTTTTCAAAGTTTATAAATTGATAATAACATGTGGAGTGATGATAGTTATGAATACATATAGGATTTGCATGTGCTTATAGCTTAGTCATATGAATGTGAAGCTTTCTTTCTTGAATTCATATATAGATTTACATAAGTTTGAATGTTAATAAGTATATAGTCTAGACATCCCGGGAATACAAGGCTTTAAGTAGCCCCAAGGAGGTCATTTGATTATCTCACTTCCTTGGTTAACAATGACACATACTTAATTGATTTCATTTCTATATATTTTTGTGTTAGAATCTCGATAGAGTCTTAATTCATAGGCATAAATAATTCAACTAAATAAGAACACAATTTTGCATGATTCTCTTTCTTCTAGTTATGTACAAAATTATATGTATTTAAGAAAGCAAGTGTTTAGTATAGACATCTCAAGAATATGAGGATTTAAGTAGCCCCAAAGAGTTTATTTAAATATCTCATTTTTCTGGTTAACAATGGCATGTACTTACTTATATCTTTTTATACATGTATGTGTGTATTCAATTAAAGAATTAGAATCCTCTTTTTGACTAAAATTACATGCATTCATAATTATTTGAATCACTACAACATTTGGCATATGAATGTGAAGCTTCTTTTTAATTTTACATTTGTACTTACATAGTTTTGAATGTTAATAAGTATATAATCTGGACATCTGGAATAATGAGGCTTTAAGTATCTCAAGGAGGTCATTTGATTATCTCACTTCATTAATAATGACATGTACTTATTTGATTTTATTTATATGTATTTTTGTATTAGAATTTGGATAGAGCTTTAATTTACATGTATAAATAATTCAATCAAGCAAAATACAACTTTCAAATATATGCATCCATAATCATTTAAGTGTGCCAAAATATATTACATGTATAGATATACTAAGGATTGAATCATATGCATGTCAAAAGTAATGGAAAGGAATGGTTCAACATGTGTTATGTGATAGTAATTCAATCATGTTAATCTTAATATGCCTTTCATATTGAATAGAATTATTTAAGGTTCACCTAAACTTATGATTAATAAAAATATTTAATAAGCCATTCACTAAAAAGAATCAAGTCATCAAAATATGCTTTAAAAATGGCTTAAGGTAGGGATGAAAGAGAGTAAGCCTCTTTCTTCTCTTTATAACACTTAAATAATAAGTATAAACCAAATGAAATAAAATATAAATATAAATTAAAACTTGCAAATCAACTAAACCACTTGAAATGAAACCAACCATCATGGTTAACTTAAACAATTTCTAAAACTTATACAAATCACAACTCTAATACTTAGTAAGACACACCATAAAGTTTAACACACACATTAGAATTAAGCCACCACTTCTAGTCCTAAGTTAGGATGGTGTATGTGAGATGTATGTTTTGTTTTGTGATGTAATATTTTAGACTAGATTTTAGGTCGCTCTTAGCCTAATCATGTTTTTATATGAGATTATTCTTAAGGGGTTGCTTAGAGATAAATATGAATGCTTTGCTTACAGGTTGCTTAATCCCCTAAGCATAATCTAAGTTAGGATAGGTGGGCTTGGTTACCCGTGTGCAGGCTACTAAGTCTAAATTATAGATATAATTGTTTGGGATTGTATGTATGTATTAGCTAACCTCTGTTTTATAAGTATAATTAGATTTAATTTTCTTGGTAAGTGTAATTTTGTAATAGGAATTAGGATTAGTGCTATGGGAGATTAGGATGAGCAGTGGCTAGAAGGCTTTATCCCGGAGTTCCCTATATGATGCCTTTGAAGCAAATACAACCAAATCAAAGAAAGAGCAAATCAAATCAAAGGAAGGAAGAATGAAGACATGAATATGGAAAAGTGAAGAATGAAGACCCCCATAGCATGTATTCATTCTAATTGTAAAATTATTCTTTCATCTTCTGGGTTGTATAAGGGAGAGCTTGGCTACCCATCTTTTCTATTTTCAAGATGTACGGTGGTACCCGACCGCACTGACCTCTTATTCTTTTGTGGTAGTCTATAAAATTGATTGATGATTTATTTAGATTGAGCAATAGGATTGCCTCCCTTTCATAGTTTCTTAATGTTTGATGCTTTAATTTATGGCCAGGATGCAGTAGGCTCTTAAGATAAAAACTACTTTTTCTACCCAAACTAATCATCATAATTAAATTTTAATCAACTCATTACCTCATCATAAAGCTTTGGTGTTAAATAAGATAATTAAAAGATTTAGCAAGTATGGTTGTATGTCTAACACCATGCATACCATATTGAGTCACTCTTGCAAAATGAGGGCCTCCATTCTTGCACTTGAGGGACCGCCAACCTATGAGAGCAACCTTATGATGGAGCTTCACCCACTTTCTCTTTTGATTTAGCCAATAATTATATTTCATCATGCATTCATGCATAAATAATCCCAAAGCCTTTGTCCAAATGAATGTGTCAAAATAATGTAAAATTTGAAAAAAAATTTGCATTTAGATTAAGTCATATGCTCATACCACTCATGTTCTAATCTCTTAGGTAGTGGGTTTAGGATTTTAGTTTATTTCTAAATTAAATAACAAGCCTGACATAAGACTGACCTACATGATTTTAAATCATGGGAGGTGTTAGCTAGTGGCTACTCCAGGCAGTTGTAAGTCTAAAAGTCATACGGCCTTATCCTCTCTTATGGAGATGAACCCTTATGTCCACCTTTCACATAGATTTAGGTTGTGCTTTAGCTTGCACTAAAGCTTCCTAGATTTAGGGTCAGGTTGATATTTCCCTTGGGCTATAAGCATAAGTCCTCACCTCTTAGGCATTTTCATAATCTTGTGTTGGTGGATTATAAGCCCTAGCAACCTAATAAAATTTCAACTCAAATAAATAAGCCTCCTCACTTTCAAATACATAAATCCCAACCATAGGATAGATTGGAATGCTCACTAGGATTCTTAGTATCATGAGTATTTCCTACTTATTTTCTTTGGCTTCCAAATAAGTCTTTCCACTTCATTTATCCCACTTGATTTTCCAATTGATAGTCTTGACTTTGAAATCTTTGGAGATAATAATTGCCTACTTTAATCGAGAGTATTCTTAAGAAATCTATATTCCTTAGGATGTAATTAGCTATGGAGGCTTTCCTCCATAAGGGACTTAAGAACCTGGCTTAATATAAACCCTACTTTACTTTTCCATGTGAAGTATGGGAAAGATCTCTGGTATACTCGAAGACCCATCATTCCTTAGGAGTCCTTATTAGGTGATTAGGTCCATTATAAGGTGATGTTTCTATCTTTGAGATAGTACATCATACCTTAATTTCATACTTGATCACATATTTTTTTTTGGAGACTCCGCTAGGGAGGGTTCCTCTCTCCATCTCTAGCAGGCAATTAAGCATTGATAATGGACTTATATTTTATATAAGCCTAAGACTATCTTTCTTGTCATTGGCACTTTGCTTATTTCATCCTTAAGCAAAGGTAGCCAACATCCTTTAAGTTTTAAGACCTCACTCTTATGTAGGTCTTAAAACCCCTATTAGGTCCCCAATAGGTAATAAAAATTTAATTAAAGAAAGGAGATGACCAAATATAAATCAAATAAAATTTAGAACCTCTTACCATTATCTTGGTGAAGCAAGGTTTGTTTCATAACAAAATCAAAATTAAATCAAAATAAACATATTAGACTTTTCAAAAAAATGAAGCAACTAACTTATTTAACATAATCAAATTTATTAAATGAGGGTCCCCCTTTTAAAATCAAACATACCCAAAATATTTTCAAACAAACCTAACTCCATTTAACATACCCAAATTTGTTACATGAGAGCCTCATTTTCAAAACAAAATCAAACAACAATAAACATCAATAAGCAACATATAATTGAACTCTATTTAACATACCCAAATTTCTTAAATGAGAATCTCATTTTCAAAAACAATCAAACATACAAGTGAACTCCATTTAACATACTTAAATTTGTTAAATGAGAGACTCATTTTCAAAAACAAAATCAAACATCAATAATAACATCAAACATACAATTGAACTCTATTTAATATACCTAAATTTATTAAATATAAGTTCCCTTTTCAAAAAAAATCAAATCAACAATAAAGTTCCACAAGCCCCCTTCTAGAGAGAGAGCTTCTCCACTGGTGATCCAACTACGGCCCAAGGATCCCACTCCATCTACTCCACTCATTGAGGTGAGGTCGAGCTCCCCTGCTCGACCCTCCACTTCAACTGTGGTGAAAAAGGATTGGTGACCCAAGAGTGTCATGGTTGCTCCACCATCACAGAAGTTGATAGAGAAGAGGGGAGGGGATACCGAGATGGTCCCCATGACAGTTGAGCTAGCTAGGGAGTACACCCCACCAGCTTAGAGTGTCCAATGCATTGAGTCTACACCGCTCAGTCTAGTAGTCAGTCAGCCTAACTTTCCAAGAGAGCAAGAGTAGATGATCTTTGAGGATATTCTAGAAGACTACCATACTACAGCTAGATTGATAGTTGGGAGTGATCATTCTGACCAGGAAGAGGGTAGGGTCAATTTTGACCCCAATGAGGATGACATGTTGGATGACTTAGTTGAAGTCCACATGGTTGATACCCGAGGATCCCTACAGAGGAAAATGCATAGCCAGGAAGGTGTTGTAGTTGAGGAAGGTGACACATCTCACTCAACTCAACACATCGATATAATGGAGAAGACAGTAGAAGAGTTGATGGAAATAGTTCTAGCCTTGCAGAACTAAGCCCTAGTTTTACAATCTTCCCAATTATGGTCGATCGATTAAAGTTGGTACATACCTTAGATCATCCTAAGTGCACTCCCATGGATGGCGAGGCTGATAGTTTGCATAGGAAGGTCATCGATAGCACCTCCATGCATGAAAAGGACATAAAGTAGATGGTCAAGTAGTAGGTGAAGGAAGCATTGGTGCAAGCCTTGGGAAGCTCATGTTCCAATGGGTAGACCCTACCTAGAGGAATTTGATGTGGTTCAATTTCCTTAGGGTTTTATGAAACCACTCTTCAAGCATTTTGATGGCGGAACCCAAGGTAGCATATTGCACACTTTAGGGGCAATGCAGGTGATGCATTTATTTTTATGCCTCTTTATTAGTATCGAGGATTGCATTTGATTGGTATGTCAAACTACCCAATGGTTCGGTGAAGACCTTTGCCAAATTAGAGCATCTCTTCATCAAGAGATTTATAGGAGCTCAGCAAATGGTGATTGTAGGTGACCTCATTGTAGAGAAAAGAAAACCCGGCGAGTTTCTTATTAATTATATTCTTAGATGGTGCATCTTTAGTATAAAATGAACTACTTTATCCGAGCATGCCATTGAGATTCTACTTAAGAATATCCATGGCTCACCACCTTCATGCTTAAGGGATTCACCATTAAGATATTTGATAAGCTAATTAAGGCTAACTTACAAGAGGAAGCCAAATAGTTGCCTTTTTTATACCAAACATCTAAGCCCAAGCCTCAAAAGATATTTAAGAAGAATTCTAGGATAGTTGTGTTAGTGGATAAGGGGAAATAGCCAACCAGAGCATAATTTGAGAGGCCTAGATTTCAACAGCCTCTACTGCCACCTCCTCTTCCACCACCTCAATTGCTATACTGGCCACCACCACTACCACAATGGCCACCACCATCGCCATAGCAGCCTACTCAGTAGTGGTATCCATAATCATCCCTAGGTAGCTATTTTTCACCTACTCTTGCTAAAAATCTAAGCAAGCCATACTTATTCAAGAGGGAGGTAGTCCAGAAGATCTTCAAGAATCTCTTGAAGAAGCCTCACTTCTAGCTACCCGAACCTAAGAGGTTGGAGGAAGTGGGAAAGAGTGATGATCCTAGCTATTGCCCCTACCACCACATGTTAGGCCATGTCTTAGAGGACTACATCACTTTCAAGGACTAGCTTGAGCGTAGCTACAATTCAGGAGCTATAGTTATCCCTAAGGAATACTTAATAGAATAATCATCTGGTTCTATTAGAGTAATCCTTAGGGATACTTTCGATCCTCTCAAGATAAAAGAAAGTTGAGATATTTCCTTATCCTCCTCTAGGAAAATCATCTCTAAAATCAAGGAACTTTCTCTGCAGGTGCCTGAAGAAGCTCAAACCAAGGAAGGTTTGCTAGTTACGAAGGATAACTCAAGGAGGGTGGAACCCATCAGCAGCAGCAGCAGCTTACCACTCTTGTCTGGGATAGATCTGTAGTGCAACCACCACCCGAGTCCAACACTCCTTCCACCATTGCAGCTACTACCACCTTTACTGGCTCTTCTTCTACCAGCAAGAGCATTGTATCCACGGGTGAGGCACCAAACCCCTCACTCCGCTTACTTTACTTAATTTCTATTATGTACCTCCACCCAAATTAAAGAAATCAATGAAGAAAGCTAATTCTACTTACATCTTTTCCACTTATGCTCTAGTTTCATTCTTATAGCAAGCTCTCCAAGTCTAAATAATAATAGCTCAAATAGTTCATTCATTCCTCTCATGATTCAATCAAGTTTTCCTTCTCTAATAGAGTCATTTGACTCTAAGAATCCTTTAAGAGAAGTTGTAGGTATACGATGAGTAGGTAGAACTTTTCATGAAGTCATCATTTCAAGAAGTCACTGAAGTCAACCTCTACTGTGGCAAAGTTCTACCTCTTAGGGTAGCACCTCAGGATAAAGGTAAACATGTCATTGGTTCTAGTAAGTAGATGGCCCCTCCACAAGATGCTCCACCTATAAATATGCTTGTGGAGGACTAGCCTAGAGTTGATTACAATGTCCTAGCACATCTTAAAAGTTGTCACTAAGTTAAGCATATATATGAAGCCCTTGTCTTATCCAAAGATATGATGGAATCTCTAGTCAAAGATTTGCTTGATCCAGAGATATGCTTAGCTCAGTTGACTACTACTGGAGAGGAAGCATACTACTCAAAAATCATCTTAAGAGTTACATTCAGTTATGAAGACCTACTTCTAGGGATGATCGAGCACAACCATCCTGTCTGAATTATAGTGGATGTTGGAAGATTCAGGCTATCTAGAGTTTTGGTTGACACGGATGCATCAATCAACATTATGAGTCTAAGAACCCTTGCCTACTTGAGGATTGACATCTCCAAACTCCAAAAGGAGAGGATGATATTGAAAGGATTCAATGAACAAAGCGAGAGGGCCTTAGGCTCTACAATGTTGCCACTAGAGATAGATGATTGGAAGACTGAAGCTAAGTTTCATATAATAGATTCAGATACATCTTTCAATGCTTTTCTTAGGAGATCATGGATACATGAGAACAACATGGTTCCATTCTCTTTACATCAGTGCATCAAATTCTTAAGAGGTGGAATCAAATATTATGTTAAAGGAGATCTCAATCACTTTGCAGTTCATGAGGTCAGGATATATGAGGATGCGGCCTACTACCTCCCCCAAAACCAAAAAGTCTATTCTCGCAAACTTAGTTAAAATCCCCATGTGGGAGAAAAAGAAATAAAAGAAAAGAAAAATAAAAATAAAAATTGAAAGAAAAGAGAGCGAGAAATAGACTCAGGGGATGAAGTAGAGCCTGAGATTAGATTCCACCCACATTTCGTTACTCTATTCGAACAAGTGGGGAGGATGACTCAACCTCCACCTGGATGAGGAAGAGGCAAGTCCAGAGGCAGTCCTAGGGGTGGAAGACCTCCATATTTACCACCCACTAGGAGATTTGTCCTAGCTACCAAGAGTACATCTGCTATCTATATAGACTTAAAATCTAGTTTAGAGGATGAGTCCTATATGGTAGCACAGGGAGCTCTTTTTGACAAGAGATCCCTTTGGAGGTTATACTTGAGCCAAACAGTGATGAAGATCAGACTCCTAAGCAAAGCATAAGTGTATCCAAGTCCTCTTTATGTGAAACTGGCTTGGGAACCTAGCTCTAACCCACTTTTCTCTCCAAAAGGTTGAGGGTTTGGTAGTTAAGGAGGCCATAAATCATCCATGATATGAAGATGTTTATTCGGAGCATCATAAGAAGTTGATGTAAAACTTGAGGATGATTCATATAAAGATTAAATAGAATTACCTTTTGATTGATACTTGCCTTGTATCCATAATTTAGCAAAGAAAGGATTAATTCCACATACATGGTACAAGCATAGATCGAATTACTTTGAATGGTTATGGAACAACAAATGCATGAATCAAGACCAGTGCTAGGCTTCGGCATGATAGGCCCAATTGATGATGATAATTATTGCTTAGTCATCACCAATCGTTTAGAATCTGATAGGTGCTTTTCAAATCACACTAACTAATATGAGGAGGTGTGCTTAGAAACTTTTGATAATCCAAATGATTTTCAAGTCAAAGATGCACCGCCAGAGTTCGAAGAAGAAATCAAATCAACCATTGACGAGCTCAAAGAAATCAACTTAAGAACTAAAGAAGATCCATGCCCGACGTACATCAGTTCCTTGTTGAATGAAGATGAAACCAATGACTTTGTTAGGCTACTTACTAAGTTTAAGGATTACTTTGCTTGGAGTTATGAAGAAATGCTTGGATTAGTTTCTAACATAGCAGTCCATATGCTAGCAATACAGCTTGATGCTAACCCTATCAAGCAAGCTCCTAAATGTATGCAATTAGACATTGAACAATAGGTCATTTTTATGTCAAGAAATTGATCGATGTTGATTTCATCCAGGAGGAAAAATACTCCACCTGGTTGGCTAGTGTCATCCCAGTTAAGAAAAAGAATGACCAAATTCACATATCCGTTGATTTTAAGGATCTAAATAAGGCATGTCCAAAAAATGAATTTCTACCATCAATACTATGGTGTGGAGATTTCATCTCATGTAGTCTTCTCCTTCATGGATGGCTCATCGGATACAACCAAATAAAGATGGCCCTTAAATATGAGAAAAATGCCTTTAGAACCTCGATCAAAATCTATTGCTATAAGGTCATACCTTTTGGCCTTAAAATGCCAATGCTACATACCAGTGGGCCATGACTCAAATCCTTGACGAACTCATTCATCATCAAGTTGAATACTACATCGATGATCTCGTGGTCAAGAGCAAAAAAATGAAAACCATCTCTTTGACTTAAGAGTAGTTCTCAAGCAGTTAAGATAACATAATCTCAAAATGAATCTCTTGAAGTGCGCATTCAAAGTAGCTTTAAGGAAATTGCTTGGGTTTGTTGTCCAACACCATGGAATCAAAATCGATCAAGAAAAGATTAAAGTGATATTAGAAATACCACCCTCTAAAAGTCTAACTCAACTCAGATCATTCTAAAAGCAGTTGTCATATCTAATCTGCTTTATATCCAACCTATCGGGAATATGCCAACCATTTTTGGCTGGGGTCAAGAAGGATGCCCAAGTTCAAGTGAGATGACCAATGCCAGCATGCCAACGAGAGCATAAAGTAGTATCTGATGATGCCACCAATCTTAGCTGCCTTTATCCTGGGCAAGCCTTTGATCCTCTACATTGCATTGCATTGACTAAACTTTGTTGGCCCAAAATGATGAAAGGAAGGAAAATGCACCCTACTACTTCAGTCATCGTCTAATCCCTGCTAAAGCAAATTATCCACCCATTGAGAAGCACTGTCTAGCTTTAATCTTTATATCTCAAAAGTACGACATTACATGCTTTCTCATAAAATGAACTTGATTTCTAGAATCAATCC
The DNA here is from genome assembly GCA_021442155.1 of Cymbidium sinense. NCBI lineage: Eukaryota > Viridiplantae > Streptophyta > Magnoliopsida > Asparagales > Orchidaceae > Cymbidium > Cymbidium sinense. The sequence goes on from CM038232.1 coordinate 69,649,393, forward strand.
ACTGTAATATCACATGACATGGCCAACACTATCTGAACGGTTGGCACAATGGTCTATGATTTTATCATAGTTTGACATCACTTTTGTACCCCTCCGTGTGGTGAAATGATAAGAACTCGTAGATTTCTTAGTAGCACACACTTCTTGACTCTTCAAGTGGTGATCTCCCATGAATAAATCATGAACTTAGGGGTTGCTAGCATTCATCGCTGGGAGATGTATTTTGATAGTGCGGCTTCCTCTCAAAGAAGAGAAGAACCACAATCAACTCTTCTAGGAAAGGTAGGAGTAGGAATAGTTCTCCTAACTCCAAACTACAATATGATGAGATTCTCATATCATCTATCTGATCCTTTCACCAACAACAAAGCTGAATATGAGGCTCTGATTGCTGATTTGGAGTTAAAAATTTTGCTAAGCATCCATAATATCAAAATCTTTGGGGATTCTAACTTATGGTCAACTAAATTGATGGGACAAGGTTCTCATGCCTAGACTCCATCACTACCATAAATATTGTCGATCAAATTCTAGAAGTGGACATCAACAAGATTCCTCGAGGAAAAAATATCATAGTGGATGCTTTAGCCAAGCTTTCTAAGGAATTGGCATGTCTGGAAGATGAGCCAAAATCAATAAAAGTCCAAAATAAGCAAGTCATGCCTCTTATTTATACTGAACTCATTGAAAAATACTCTCTTAAAGGGGAGGTTATCATTGCTAAAAAATATGAAGAGTTGGATTGGAGGCAACCATTCATTAATTACCTAAATAAGGGAAAACTACCTCAAGAGAAGTCTCAAGCACATCAGATGAAGCAAAAGGCAATTTCTTATGCCCTCGTGGATGGTGTCTTATATCATCGATCATATATGGTTATGTTGTTTAGATAAGCATGAAGCCCGTAAGATCATGATCGAGGTGCACTCAGGATTATGTAGAGCTTACCAATCCAGTCCCAAGATGAAAGCCAAAATTAACAGACTCAAATACTATTGGCCAATGATGATCACAGATTGCATGGATGTAGCTAGATGATGCCATCAATATCAACTACTCATAGTGGTCCTACACCAACTACCCAACATTCTACATCCAACATTGGCCTTGTGGCCATTCGAGTGTTGGTGTACTGACATAGTGAGTATGATTGATCCTCCTTCTTCCAAGGGTCATTGATTTATCTTAGTTGCTACCGACTACTTTTCTAAATGGGTGGAGGTGATTCTGCTCAGAGAGGTCAAAGCTCAGCATGTGCTTAAGTTTTTTAAGAATCATATCATATATAGATTTGGGGTACCCCGCTGAATTATATTTGATAATGGTACCACATTCAAGAGCATCAAGATCAACAACTTCACCTGGAGACACAACATAGATTGGAGATACTCTACCATCTATTACTTGAGAGTGAATGGTTTAACAGAAGCTTTCAACAAAACTCTCATCCAAATACTTAAGAAGACACTCGATGATAACAAATGACAATGGCATGAGCACTTAGTTGAAGCTTTGTGGGCCTACCGCACCACCTACAGGACTTCAACTTAGTCTACTCTTTCTCCTTAGTGTATGGATCTAAAGTTGTTCTATCATTTGAAGTCCAACTCCCATCACTAAGGTTAGTTGTGGGTAGCAAGATCAAATGGAGCATAATGCCAAGTTGTGGTTAGAAGAGCTCAAAAGTTTGGAGGAGAGACACCTACAAGCATGCCAAAACCTCGAGTTATACAAAAATAAAATGATTCAAGCTCATAACAAGTTTGCCTGCCTCTAAAGTTTTTCAAGTGGGTGAGCTTATTTTAGTTCTAAGGAGACCAATTATTGCCCGTCGCAAGATGGGAGGCAAGTTTGAACCTACTTGGGAAGGCCCTTTTGCCATAGAGAAAGCCTACCAAGGAGGATCATACCAACTTATCAACAATAAAGGAGAGCGCTCGATGCTTCCAATCAACAGGCTCTACTTAAAGAAATATTATCCATAAAATCATGTTTGAAAATAGTTATCATCAATAAAAATTTCATTTCAAATTCAATCTCTTCAAATTGAAAGCATTTTTGTCTATGAATCCGCCATGATGTATTTAGGATAGGTGTAAGAGAACCCAAGTGGCATCCTATCCTTCATCGGCACAACACAAACACAAATTACACACAAACACAAACAAACAAACACATATCTATTATCTTGGGCTACTTTGAGTTGAGATAACATCCCTAGAAGCCCTCACTCAATAGCTGCCCTAGGTTAGGTTGATCCACTACCTAGCTAGTGTGTCGCCCCAGTGTTCTTTCTGCTTTGGAAGATGTAAGTCTCTCATGCTTTCTTCCAGGCTTAACCACTTTACACTGATGAGTGCATTGTTAGTGTGGTAGGCCTTACTATGTGGCTAGTAAGCTACCATCATGTTAGCTTTATTTAAGAAGATATAAGTCTTCTATGCATTCTTCTTGAACTAGCCATTTTGTACTTACTAATTCAAGCATATTTGTGGAATAGGATAAGTCTCCCTAACAGTTCCTTTCCTCCTGACTATTTTAAGTTAGGGTCTAGTCCTTCTTCGAGACTCCGCTAAGTCGCCCCATGGATGTCTGGCCATGATGATAGTCGATGATCATTTTATCTTTGAAGATATAATTCTCTTACACGTTCTTTCTAGATTGATTATTTCACATAGGAGGGCACCTTATGTTGGCTGGTGTTCACTATGATGACAGCAACCCACTCAATGGAAGACACCACTCATTGCAGATGTAAGTCCTTGCGCTTTCTCCTTGAGTTGGCTATCGTACACCTATAGGCTTTCTTTTTCAAGGATCAGGATAACACCCCTAGTAGCACCTCCCCTCTGGGCACTCTATTTGGATCTCATCCTTGCGACCCCATAAAGATACTACTCAGGTTACTATTGGATTGGACAGTTCCCTTGTCCTAGTAACCACCCCTATCGTTGGAAGGTTTGTACTGTGGATGTACAGACTCCCCCTTTGGTTGGTAAATATGAGATAGGTCCAGGCCTACATAGCCCCTTTCAGTGCGGTCCATCGCACACCAACAGGGTTCACTCAAATATGTAAAAAAAACAAAATATATATTTGCTTGTAGATTAGGAGAACACCCCCAGAGGTACATTTTTCCACGTAGGCATCCTATCTTTAGGGCAATGTCAGCAAAACTCCCTATAAGAATTGCCAGACTACTCTTGAGTTGAGGTAAGATCCCCAACGACACTCATTCAGTAGACACCCTAGGTCAAGTTTGATTTGTTGTGCTTCCAACAGGTCACCCATCGCTCCACTTTGGAAGATGTAAGTCCTGCTTTCTACCTACACGCACACCAAAAAAGGCAACCTGGTAGGTTAGTTTCACCCTTCAGTTGGTAGACTACCCCTTTAGATCGATAAATCTGAGATAGGTCTAGACCGACATAGCCCCTTCTCAGTAGTCCATCGTACACCAACAGAGTCCATCAAACCAAATGAAATCTAATCAATCATTCTGACTACTCTTGAGTTGAGGTAAGATCCCTAAGGACACTCACTCAGTAGTCGTCCTAGGTTGGGTTAAATTTATTATGCATCGAACAAGTCACCCCAGCAGTTGTTCTTGATTCAGAAGATGTAAGTCTCCTACACTTTCTTCCTAGCACAACCATTGCACATAGAAAAGTAACCCTCAAGTCGGTTAGTCTCACCCTTCGGCTGGTAGACTACCCCTTTGGATCAGTAAATCTGAGACAAGTCCAAGCCAACATAGCCCCTTATCAATGTAGTCCATTGCACACCAATAGGGTCCATCAAACCAAATGAAATCTAATCAATCATTCTCGATTACTTGAGTTGAAGTAAGATCCTAGCGACTCATAGTCACTCTTGGTGGGTTTGATTTGTTGTGCATCCAACAAGTCACCCTGAATTGTTTTTGAAAGATGTAAGTCTTCTACACTTTCTTCTAGCACAACTGCACTCAAAAGGCAACCTTAGGTTGGGTAGTCTCACCCATCGACTGGTAGACTACCCCTTTGGACTAGTAAATCTAAGATAGGCCAAAGCCCCTGCAACTCCTTCTTAGTGGGTCCATCACACATCGACAGGGTCCACATCACATCATAGTTAAATCAAATAAATTCAACCAAACTCATATCCCAATATGCAAAAACAAATCAAATCTAATTTGATCTCCCAAGTGGAGCCCAAATCAACAAATAAATCAAGCAAATAAGTCAAGCAAATAAATCAAATTCAAAACCAACCTCCCCAGTCAAGTCATATCAAATCAAATCGAAACAAACCTGGTCTTCATCCCTAGTGGACTCAAGCGTATATCCCCAGTGGATATGCCCCAAATTAAATCAAATAGAATAAACAAAATCAAATTCAAAATTATATCCACAATGGATCTCCACCTTAATCCCGAGACTAGATTTGTATCCTAGATTCCTCCCAAATATATCAAATCAAATCTCAATCCCTAGCATATTTCCTCTCTTATGCCCTAGAATAAATCAAACCCAATTCATGTATGATTTTTTGATGGATTTGTCTTCATGTCATTGACATGAAATTCTATCAAATCAAATCTTCTTGACTTTATTATGCCCTTGGCATGAGATGAGTTGCATTGCACTAAGATCATCATTCTATCTACCACACGAGTTTAGGTATATATCATTTCTATTAGTTCTTACAATCTTTTAGATATTTTTGATCATCTCACAACGCAATACGTGTGCCTTCGCTTACACCACACCTATTTTTGTTGACCTCACTTTTGGAGTTAAGATTCAATCTTCCCATCATAGATCTAGAGGTCTTCTAGACACTAAGAGCTCCTTAGTCATAAGACACTTCTAGTGGCTAAGTGAACACTTAACCTAAGACAAGAGACTTGGGAGCATTATCCATAGGGTTTAGATCATGCTTTAAGGATTAGGATGGTTTACCTAGTCTATAGCCTAACCTAATTTAAGACTGCCTCCTTAGCCTAAACCAAACCTTAAATTCAATTCATCCAAATCATTTACAATCAAATCCAAACTCCACTTCCAATTGAATTTCAAATCAAATCAACCTTTCCTAAGCCTGATTCAATACTATTGATGTAGCCAAAATTCTTTCAATCCAAACCAAACTCAATTTTTTTCTAATTCAACCCTTCAATCAACCTACCAAAATCTACAGTAAAATCATCAAATTCAAATCAACCTAAGCTATGATTTGATCCTATGGACTTAGCTTCTTAAATTCCAAATCAAAATCAATTGATTTCTCATAGATCAATCAATCCTTCAACTATCATTCAATCAAATCAACCAAGCCACCAATCAATAACCTAACCCATTTGACTTCAAATATTCAAATGAGCCAAAACCTAATTGAATCTAAATCAATTCCAACCAAAGCTATGAATCAATCCCAAATCAATATCCAAACTCAAATAAACTCAATTAAACCCAAAATCTAGCTCAATTAGCCTAGTTGATCCACTTGACCCAAGGTGACCAATTTGATCAAATTGAACTAAACTCCAATCCAACCCAAATTAGATTGAATCACCCTTCAAATCTTCTCCATGATGATTGTTGATCATCTTAGATGGCCTAACTACATCTAATTCAACTCCAAGTCAATTGACTTATTAGGCTCACTTGACCCAAAGTGACCTAAAGGACTAATTTAAGCCAACTTTCAATCCCGCCCAAATTGGATTGAATCAAACCATCCAAAATCTCTTATGATGATTGTTGATCATCCTTGATTGATCAATTGCCATCAATTGGGTCAAACCAAGTCAACTTGATTATTTAACCAGGTCAACTCATTTAACTTATATGAGCCAAATGAACCAAACCTCATCCTAAGCCAAATTAATTGAAAGCAATGATTCACATCAACCTAAGATCAATCCTTGAACAAGACTTGACCATTAATTGAGCTAAACCAAACCCAATTGACCCTTTGACCTAAGTTGATCCAATTTGACCTAAAAGAACAAATTGGGTCAAATCAAGATCTAACCCAAATTGATTGCAACCAATGGGTCAAGTCCATTTCAAATTGATCATTGAACATGATCAAAACATTGATTGAATCCAATTTGACCAATTGAACCCAATTGACTTATTTAGTCCAAATTGACCAAAAAGGTCAATTTGGCCTAAATCAAAAGACCCAATTTGACCTAAAAGACCAATTTGGGTCAAATCAAGATCTAACCCAAATTGATTATAACCAATAGATCAAGTCCATTTCAAATTGAACATTGAACATGATCAAAACTTTGATTGAACCCAATTTGACCAATTGAATCCAATTATCCTATTTACCCAAATTGACCAAAAGAGTCAATTTGGCCTAAATCAAAACCAAATTAAAATTGATTCAAACAAAATTCTACAATCATCTTCAATTGACCAATTGAACATGAACCAAGGCCTAGCCCAAACCAATTTGGCCAATTTGGCCAAATTGGTCAACTTGACCTATTTAACCCATATGAACTCAAATGGTTAAATCCAAATACGAGCCAAATTGAACCAAACCAATTGCACCAAAACATTTCAAATACTCAGTTAAACTTGACCCAAGCATTGGTTTGACCCAATTTGACCAATTGGTCAAATTGACTCAACCTAGCCCAAATTGACACACATGAGTCAAATTGAGCCAATCCCACTCAAACCAAGCCCAAACACAATGGAATTTGGCATGAACCATTATTGGCTAAACTTGGTTTAGTCTAAATCAAATCCAACCTAATTTGGACTCAGTTTGACCTCCCACATAGGAAAAATCCAAAATTAGGGCATAACCACTCTTTTTTGCACTTGGCAGCCACCCAAATCCAAAAGTGGACTCCTAGCTAAGTGGCTAACCTGACCCAAAGGGGTTAGGTCAGCCCTTGGTCAAGGAGAGGTGAATTAACCCACCTCCCCTCATTGGCTCAAGCCAAATGAGATTGAGACATCTCATGGCAGCCACGACAGACCTTCTTTCAACCAAACTGAGCCACCTAACCATATTCATGTCCCTCGCCACCACACCAAGGTGAAATGGTAGAAGAGATCAAGGTTTCCTGATCCAAGGGAGGAGAAGGTATTCCTCCCCCCCCCCCTCTGAACCAACCCGAGAAATAAAACTTATTGAGAGCCCTAGCATGCTGAGACGAGCCGCTAGTGCACTCTCCCAAGTTCCCAAGCTTCCCCATCTTCGTAGATGATGGAACCAAGTTAAACTGAGGATTAGCTCTGACCATCTCCACCAAAACTGAACCCCACTTCAATTAACTCTTTTCACACATTCACCAAGCTTCAGCGATGTGAAACGAATCCTCCCCCGAGTGATTTGAGCACCATAAGTACCTCCTAGGCTAACTTCGATGAGTATTGTGGCAGCGTTTGGTCCAAAGAGCAATCAACGGGGAGGCATCACACCATCTTTTGAACAAGGCTTTGCCTCGTCAAGGCGAAGCTACCTCGGCCAGTTCACCATCGGTCTTGAGCTCCGATGAGATACTATTCCATTAAATCAAGATTTTTATTTCTTTTTAGGCCTTTTTGAAGAGAATGTAAATGTTATGTGAATTTAAAAGATCTTTAGGATCAATCTCGAAGCTAATCTCTCCAAATGAGCTTGAATTAGAAGGAAGGAGGATGGTGTCCATCTTTCATCATACGAGAGATGATAAATCATCCACCATCCATTATGCGTGATTAGAATGGATGGATGTCATCTCTCAATTAGATTTAATTTGATTTAATATTTAAAAACTGTGAGATTAATCTCCATCGTCTGATCTTAGATCGGATGGCATAGAGAAAGCACGCCCCACAGCCGTTCAGGTAATTTTAAATAACCAATCCCATGGTGCCTCGTGGAAAGTGTACTACATCAGCACTCCATCTGGCACCGACGGGATTAGGCTTAATAATTAGATTTAATGCTAAAACTTTGGAAAATCATAATAAATTATAAAAAAAATCAAATAAATACAAATAAATACTCATTTTAAAGATAGATCAGAGGAGAATTAATTGAAATTTTTTCCATTTGGTTTTGAATAGTAATTAAAGCTTAATTAGGGTTTAAATATAAATTTAATTAGCTTAATTAAGCCATAATTACTTGGACAATTAATTTCAAACTTTGTGTGTTCATTCAATGGGATGACCTCTACCTCTTATGATTTTCTTGGAATTTATTATCTAGGTAATAAAGAAATTGATGTTTCAAACCTTAATTACCTATTTAATTAATTTAATGATTAATTAATGATTTAAATAGTAAAAATTAATTAACTTAAGCTCATCAATCATTATTTAATAGTGAATGGACGAGGGAGTGGGATTAGGGCCTCTTTCTTAATCTCTTTCCTAATTTTATTTCACTTTAAGAAAACTAATTAAATGATTAATTAATCAATTAAATGGCTAAATTAAATTAAATTAAAATGTAAATCACATTAGATAATTAATAATGAAATTAAGGGTTCCTCTTTATGTGTTTAATAACATAAATACCCCTAAGGAAATTATGATTAACCCATAAGTGTGAGAAATTCATATAAGTACCTAATTAGATTCTTTAACTTAATTAATCTTTAATTATGAGCCAATTGGATTAGGTTCTTAGGAACATTGCAATTTTATTTCCTCGCATGTTCATATCATTTGTGGCTCATAATTAGATGATTAGTTAAAAGAAGCATAGGAAAGGATGATTAAATGATTTGCTTAATGATTTAACCTAATCAATTCATAAAATATATCTAATTACCTTTCTTAAATCAATTAAGTTTACCAACACGGAATGGGATTATAACAACAACTTATTTCTCTCTCTTCCTCAAGTTCAACTCAAATCCAAAACCACATTAATAACAAGCTTTGGTTTTTTAAACAAATTTATTTAATGTGATTATCCTTGGGATTTAATATATTTGAATGAACCATGTGTTTATGTCTAGCTATTCCTTTCAATCACTTTAAATGTTGTATGTCATGTGGTTTCATGCATTCATCTTTTCAAATATAAATGAATCAAATGAACTTTATGTATGTAAGCTTGCATGTGTTGACTTAACTTAATTATATGTGTAGCTATTATCACTAACAAATTCAAATCTATTTTCAAAGTTTATAAATTGATAATAACAAGTGGAGTGATGATAGTTATGAATACATATAGATTTACATGTTATAGTCATATGAATGTGAACCTCTCTTTCTTTGATTCATATATATATTTACATAAATGTTAACAAGTGTATAGTCTGGACATCCCAAGAATATGAGGCTTTAAGTAGCCCCAAGGAGGTCATTTGATTATCTCACTTCCTTGGTTAACAATGACACGTACTTATTTGATTTCATTTCTATGTATTTTTGTATTAGAATATGGATAGAGTCTTAATTCATATGCATAAATAATTCAACTAAATAAAACATAATTTTGCATGATTCTCTTTCTTCTAGTTATTTACACATTTATATGTATTTAAGAAAGCAAGTGTTTAGTCTAGACATCCTGGGAATATGAGGCTTTAAGTAGCCCCAAGGAGATTATTTGTTTATCTCATTCCCTAGTTAATAACAGCATGTACTTACTTATATCTTTTATACCTGTATGTTTGTATTCAATTGAAGAATTAGAATCCTCTTTTCTACTTAAATTACATGCATCAATTATTATTTAAATCACTACAACATTTGGCATATGAATGTGAAGCTTCTTTCTTATTTTACATATGGACTTACATAGTTTTGAATGTAATAAAGATATATTCTACATCCCGGAATATGAGGCTTTTAGCCCCAATGCATCATTTAATTATCTCACTTCCCTGTTAATAATGACTTACTTATCGATTTTATTTTCTATGTATTTTGTATTATAATTTGGATAGAGCTTTAATTTACATGTATAAATAATTCAATCAAGTAAAATACAACTTTCAAACATATGCATCCATCATCATTTAAGTGTGCCAAAATATATTACATGTATAGATATACTAATGATTAAATCATATGCATGTCATAAGTAATGGAAAGGAATGGTTCAACATGTGCTATGTGGTAGTAAATCAATCATGTTAATCTTAAGCCTTTCATATTGAATAGAATTATTTAAGGTCCACCTAAACTTAGGATTAATACAAATATTTAATAAGCCATTCACTAAAGAGAATCAACTCATCAAAATATGCTTTATAAAATGGCTTAAGGTAGGGATGAAAAAGAGTTAGCCTCATTCTTTTCTTTATAAAACTTAAATGTTAAGTGTAAACCAAATGAAACAAAATAAAAATATAAATTAAAACTTTCAAATCAACTAAACCACTTGATTAAAACCAATCATCATGGTTAAGTTAAACAATTTCTAAAAATTAAATAAATCGCAACTCTAATATTTAGTAAGACACACCGCACAAAGCTTAACACATACATTAAAATTAAGCCCCCACTTCTAGTCCTAAGTTAGGATGGTTTTTGTGTGATGTATATTTTGTTTTGTGATGTAAATTTTTATTCTGGATGTTAGCATGTATGTTTCATAGACTGGATGTTAGGTCACTCTTAGCCTAATCATATTTTCTATAGGGGATTATGCTTAAGGGGTTGTTTAAAGATAAATATGAATATTTTTCTTTTAGGTAAATTAATCCCCTAAGCATAATCTAAGTTAGGATAGGTGGGCTTAGTTAACCGTGTGCAAAGTGCTAAGTCAAAGTTATAGATATAATTGCTTGGGATTGCATGTATGTATTAGCCAACCACTATTTTGCAGGTATAGTTAAATTTACTTTTCCCTATAAGTGTAATTTTGCAATAGGAATTAGGATTAGTGCTACGAAGGAGTATGATGAGTAGTGGCTAGAAGGCTTTGTCCTGGGGTACCTGTGATGCCTTTGAAGAAAATATAACCAAATCAAAGAAAGAGTAAATCAAATCAAAGGAAGGAAGAATAATGACATGAAGATGGAAGAGTGAAGAATGAAGACCCCTATAGCATGTATTCATTCTAATTGTAAAATTATTCTTTCATATTTTGGATTGTATAAGAGTAGAGCTTGGCTACCCATCTTTTCTCTTCTCAAGATGTAAAGCGGTACCCGACTGCACCGGCCTCTTATTCTTTTATCATAGTCTATTAAATTGATTAATGATTTGTTTAGATTGCGTAATAGCATTGCCTCCCTTTCATAGTTTCTTAATATTTGATGCTTTAATGTGTGGCCTGGATGTGGTAGGCTCTTAGGATAAAAACTAATTTTTCTACCCCAACTAATCAATCATAATTAAATTTTAATCAACTCATAATCTCATCATAAAGCTTAGTGTTAAATAAGATAATTAAAAGATTTGACAACTATGGTTGTATGTCTAACACCATGCATACCACATTGAGTCACTCTTGCAAAATGAGGGCCTCCATTCTTGCACTTGAGGGATCGCTTGACCTATGAGAGCAACCCTTTATGATGGAGCTTCACCCTCTTTCTCTTTTGATTTACCAAATCATTATATTTCATCATGCATTAAGGCATAAATAATCCTAAAGCCTTTGTCCAAATGAATGTGTCAAAATAATGTACAATTTGAAAAGATTTTGCATTTAAATTAAGTCATATGCTCATACCACTCATGCTTTAGTCTCTAGGGAGTGGGTTTAGGACTTTAGTTTCTTTCCAAATTAAATAACAAGCCTAACTATCTTGCAATATATAAGACTGGCCTACATGTTTTGAATCATAGGAAGTGTTAGCTGGTGGCCACTCCATGTGATTATAAGTCTAGAAGTCGGACGAGCTTATCCTCTCTTGTGGAGATGAACTCTTATGTCCACCTTTCGCTTATATTTAGGTCACGCTTTAGCTTGCACTAAAGCACCTTAGATTTAGGGTTTGAGGTTGTTATTTCCCTTAGATACAAGCATAAGTCCTCACCTCTTAGGCATTTCCCAATCTTTTATTGGTGGATTATAAGCCCTAGCAACCTAATAAAATTTTAACTCAAACAAATAAGCCTCCTCACTTTCAAATACATAATGCCCAAGCATAGGATAGATTGGAGTGCTCACTAGGCTTTCTAGTATCATGATTATTTTCTACTTATTTCTTTTAGCTTCCAAAATAAGTCTTTCCACTTGATCTATCCCACTTAATTTTCCAAACATGACCAATCCTTTGATAGTCTTGACTTTGAAATCTTTGGAGATAATAATTACCTACTTTAATCGAGAGTATTCTTAAAGAATCCATATTCCTTAGGACATAATTCACTATGGAAGCTTGCCTCCATAGGGAACTTAAGAACCCGGCTTAATATAAACCCTACTTTACTTTTCATATAAAGTAGGAAAGATCTGATATTCAAGTCTCAGATGAAGAGTCCTTATTAGGTGATTAGGTCCATTATATGAAGATGTTTCTATCTTTTGAGATAGTACATCATACCTTAACGTCGTAACTGATCACTTCAATAAGTACCCCTACGACCGCATGGTGTCCACCCACATCCAAAATAAACACCACACGCATCATAATGGATAGTTGAGAAAAATGCTAAGGATCTTCCACTCACTAAAGTGGAAGTGATATGAAGATCTTCCACTCACCAAACTGGAAGGGATATGGAGAAGTTCTACTAACCAAAGTAGAATGGTAATGACAAATCACAAAATCCCTCAGATGGCTAGCCACCAAGCTCCAACTAAAAGGGTTTTCACCCAATTATCACACATAAAAGTCAAAAGTCCTTTCCTTAGGCAGAATAGTTCATTTAAATAGTACAATAATGTCCCTTGGGGAGAAAACTATCAAAAATAAAAGTCAGAACCTTTAGTTTATAGTCTGTGGTACCCAAACCAATGGTGCTTGCCAATCTAGACCAATGCCAAGGTGCTAGCTTCTTCGTCCCTAAATACTAACAACCACATAGTGCTGCCAGTGTAGAAGGGCAATACCAAGGCATTCCTAGACCCACACCTATGAAATTGAACACATGAACTCACATGTTTTCAACCACAACTCTAATACAACACTTACATAAGATTAAATACATCCATTACTACATAATACAACATATAAAATATAAATTCACACATGAAGTCTACTAAAAGTCCTTTTGAGTTCAAGTGTTGGTTTGGGATCTAGTGACAGATCTTTTTTACCTTTAATGTGCTATATCCAAAAGGAATGATTACTCTCCTAGTAATTTATAGAGAAGATAATAATCTATTTATAACTATGACTAATTTCATCATAATAGATGCTCCAACCACTTACAATTCCATTTCTGAGCAACCATTACTAAACACCTTACAATGGATGGTTTCCACCTATTAAATGGTCGTGAAGTTCCCAACCAATGGAAAAAAAATTATAAAGGGAGGAAATCTCACACAATCAAGTGCTACCTTAGAGCACCTAGTGACTTAAGGAGGATGATTAAATAAGTGTTACAACTAAAGGTAGTGAGAATGAGGCCAAAGGCTACAAAAGTAGTTGAGAAATTATAGATGACTAAAGGAAACTCTAAGCAAGTCCTAAGAATCAGCTTATTTAATAATTAAGTGCATAGAGCAACTCTCATTTAAGATTAAAGAGATGATTTGGATGTATTTTCATGGATAGTGAAAAAATTCTTGAGATTGATATAAATGTACCTTTTTATCAACTCAACATAAGAAAATGATGTGAGGCCAATTAAACATAAGATGAAAGAGATGACCACTCTCTTACTAAACTAATCAAGGAAGAAGTAAACAAGCTATGAAAAGCCAATGTCATCAGAGAGTTTAGTTTCTTAAGTAGATTTCCATTATGTTGATATTGTAGAAGCCAAAAGGGAAATAGGGGATGCACATTGACTTCGCTCTTTTGAACTCAGTATGTCTGAAGGATGGGTACTCATTGATGTATGTTGATGCTCTTATTGACTTAGTAGATGAGTTCCTAACCATGAGCAACTTTGATGTGTTCCTTAGTTACCATCAAAGTAAAATGCACTCGACTATGATAAAACCACTTTTATTAAAAAAAGGGGATTTATTGTGTAGTTGTTCATCAAGGAATTCACCAGTCTTAATTGATTATCTCTAAAGGGGTGAGCATTGCTTGACCTTCTTTAAACTTCTTAGTAGTGCTAAGAGATTTGAGTTGATAAAACTATGAGGATGCATTCTAATAATTGAAATCCATAAATTACCATCTATTATAAAGCTTATAACCAAGAGAGGGCCTACTTTTATACCTAAGAGTAGGAAAGGATGCCATAAGTTTTGTGCTCATTAGATAGAATGAATAAATTAGTTGATAATCTATTATGTCAATATGACCCCGAAAGATTCCTAAGTGTAATATCTGATTATGGAGAAATTACACTCACCTTCATTATTTTGATTCAAATACTTCATCATAATGTTCAAACCTACTAAACCAAAGTCATCATTAACCACCCACTTAGAGTTGTACTCACCATGCTTGACTATTTTAAAAAATTAGTTAAGTAGTCTAGCGAGTGAATTTAATATATTTTACTCACCACAAGATGCAACCACTCGCTAACTTTTGGTAAACTTCTATGATTCTTAGCATGAAGAGGTCACATAGTCCTAAATAATCATGGTCATTATATGTTGATGTCACATCTAAAGAGCCAAGCATGGGAGTAAGCATTATTTTAAAGTGTCCAATAATCCTCACCCAATGATGAAAATTAGGTTTAGTTTCATTAATAATCAAGCTAAATACAAGGTGTTTCTCATCAAGCTAAAATATGTTAATGTAATTGATTTTTTTTATTTTGATTCATAGTTGATGGTGAATCAAATTAATCAAAGTTATGGAAATAATAAAGTTAAAGATGAGGTACTACAAAGATATTTGTTCAAAGTAAAAGTAAAAATCTATAAGTTGGAGAATTTATAGAATATAAAATCCCCCAATAAAGATATCAACTTGTTGGTTTACTTTCTAAGTTGAGTGACTTAAGAGACCAATTGCCATCATCGTTTAGGTGAGCTAGTCATTGTAGTTAAAGATTAACCACTCATCAAGCTCGATTATCCATAGAATTCATGAAGACAATCAAGTTACCACAAGTGCCTAGTATCCAAAGTGGTTCAAAATTAAAGTGGTTAAAAGATCAACTACCTTGCTTAATTTTAGGTGTCAAGAAAATCAAGTAGAAGAATGTATTGTAAGAAGTGCACTCATATGAGTGTGAAAGTCACTAAGGAAAAGAGATAATGCACACTCATCATATCTTGAGGTAGGGATATTTTTGGCTTACATTGAAGAAAGTCTCAGAATATTTCTTGAGAAGGTATGAGTAGTGCTAGAAGTTTGCATCGATGATTAGCAACCCTTAGCCATTTGTAATTTGGGGCATTGAATTAGTTGGCCCTAATTGCTCAACAATGGATGGAGGAAGTTTATTTTAGTAATTGTTAATTTTTTTACTAAGTGGATTAAAGTAAAGGAACTTGCTAAGGTCATAACATAAGTAGTGAAGAACATCAAATGCTGATTGTTGTATCCATATCTTCCAATGGAATGATAACATACCATTCTAGTGAGTCAGGCTACAAGAATTAGAAAGGCAGAGAGAGAGAGAGAGTGAGAGAGAAAGAGAGCTAGAGAGTAAGAGAGTGAGAGTGAGTGAAAGAGAGAATGCCCACTTAATATGAATAAGAATGTATAATAATATATGGGGTACAAGAACTTTCATGTCTGAAGGAGTCACTCAAGAGTACAAGAAGTTCTCTAAAAGTAAAGAGAGCAAATAGTTAGGAAAAGATCTAAAAATTCCTTAAATGCTTCTTGACTCATTATTCATAATGTAAAAAGGCTTTACAAATGGCTACAAGAAACTTATCAAAAGAATAAAAATATATAAAAAAAGGTTTGTTGGGATGATCATCTAGGTATGTGGTAACATGGGATTGGAGATGAGTTTTTTTCTATTGATTTGGCTGGTAATTTGGCAAGCAGTCCATATACATTCTAGCAAGTTTTTTGGTGGCTACTACCCTAGCAAATTAAGTACATCTATAATTTGTGCTTGCCTTCCTTGGGCAAGTCCATTTTGTATGTGGTATACCATGGGTATACACCGATAGTTTTTGTAAATATGGATTATCAATTCCCATCATAACTAATAATGGACCTCATTTTTCCAACAAAATTTTGAAGGACTTTTACAAGTCTCTAGGAATCTACCTCAAATTTGCTATAGTGCATCACCAATAAACTAATGATTAGGTTGAAGCATTGTAGTGAATAAGTAGATTCTAAATATACTAAAAAGAGATTGAAGATGCCAAAATGAAGTGAGTAAAAGCACTACCTTTAATCTTTTGGACACTTAGGATGACGCATTCCTTAGTGATAAGGTAGACAATGTTTATTCATTCTCATGGTGTAAAAGCCCAACTACCCATTGAGTATGAATTCCATAGCCAATGAGTTATAATGGTAGCAGGATATGATCAATACCAACGTGAGTTGCTAAGATAGGAAGACATGAAAACCACACTAAACTTATTGTAAGAGCTCAAAACACAAAGGAAATATGGAGGAAATTGGTGAATTACTACAAAATAAATGCCAAAGAGGAGAACTTCAACTCTAGCAACTCACTGTTGAAGAGGTGGATGCATCAACTTGCTAAAATGCACTTGACAAGCTTATATCTACATGAATGGCCTATACATATATAAAATCAATTTGATGTGTAATAGTTATATAACTAAATATACCATGTACATAGGTGCATATGACGTTAAGAAGTCATGTCCCTAATAGAAGTATCAGTCTTTATACCCTCACTTTTGCAATTGATAATTTAACCAAAAAATAAAACTTCTTATATTAAATTAATGAAAATTGACTCGTTAAGTACTTAAGAAATTGAACCTATCATATGGATTCAATAATATATATATATATATATATATATATATATATATATATATATATATATATATATATATATATATATATATATATATAAACTTATCTATAATTATCTATACCTTGGGAACTCACCATGTAAATGAAATCACCTACACATTAAACTTACTCAACCACTCTTACCTTTTGCAAACATTACATGTGAGCTACTTATAATTCATGTGACTACAATTATTATATAGATATAGATAAAATACATTGATCTATATTTAATATTAATGGCTATTTTAGAATGGGTAACATGATACCATCACTTTATACCATTGGAATAATCAGCTAAGTGGTTGAGCTTATTAAAATATCTTATGAAGAGTACATAGATTGATATAGATGATTGATGCACTATATATTTTTTAAATCATATAATAATTTGTAGCCACCTATAAGAAATTATAAAGAACATGATTGATCATATATTTGATATATTTTATTATATTTAAAATTAAAATATTAATATCATAATTGCCACATGTAGCTTAATATCATCACTTCCACCTCTAGATCAATTATATAGGTGGTTGAGTTGATATTATCTATAAAATAGTGAGAAATAGAAATGAGCTAACTCAAAAAAGTTTAAATAACAAGTTTGAATGTGAGTTCTTATGGTAAATCTATGCCCTCAAGAAATTGTCCAAGTTTAGGGTGCTCCCTCTTTAACTTTGAGAAGGATACATCCTCTATCAAATGCAATTATGGTTGATGGCTTTCTCCTTTTCAAGTGGGATCAGCATAATCAACACTTACCATCAAATCAAAGTCTTAATAAAGAGTTACTAGCTCCTCCAGTTTCTTACCTTGTTTGCTAGCCTAGATATTTAAATCTAAACTCTAGAAAATTGGACCATCTTGTCCCATAGTCCTTAGAGACAATTAAGTGATGGAATACTATTATACTCCATGGGATTTCTTTATTTTGCATGCTTAAGATGATGGTGATGATACTCACCATTAAATTTAATAGTAGTTAAGTTGGTATCAACACATAGAAATTTATAATATCAACTAGCTTAGTACCCAAAGCCAAGTTTAAACTAGTCGTAGAGGATGCACAAGTCAGTATAGTAAACCATATTAAATCATTCTTCCTCTTTTAGAACTTGCATGCATTATCAACCAATATATTAGTTGCCATTGAAGCTTCATAATACTATACATCTAACAATGCATAAGAACATTTCCTCATAGTCACCATAACCATATGCGCCAATAATAAAACTTAGAAGAATGAGAGGCTCATGCCTAAAGTTCAATGTACACATGCCCAAGGAAAATGTTGTAGTAATCAACAAGCCTAACTATTGCCCCAGGAAAGGGGGTATTGCTAGATGGTAAAATCTTTGATTCATAAAGCAATGTCTAACAAAAAAATTAAATGCCAAAACCATGTGCCATCATTACAAAATACCTAATTTTCAAATTTGAAGACAATAGGTAATGAACTCATCACAAATAAAGAAATTAATTAACTTGCCTATAGTTGCACAAAGGATGTGAATATTTTAATAATCAGAACAAATAAATTCAAAAAATAAAATTTTTTATCTATAATAAGTATCCATTATAACACACACTTTTACATTTTATTACAAAGATAAACTCTTAAGAATTTGCTTGACTATAAAATCTAATAATAAACTAAAGGAGATATCTCTTTTTCTCACTAAGTACTACAAGATAAAGTTGATGCTCGTGCTAAATAAAGTGGACCTAATCAACTCATCATAGTGATAAGCAATGGCCACCTCACTGCATAGCTCTCTAAGCTCCTTGTATAATGAAACAAAAGTTTAAGTAGCTGCTCTTACTACTATACTCATACCTTTCATACCTTACTCTAGGAGATTAACTCCATCATGCAAGGTTGCAACCTAAACCCACAAATTAGTAGCCTTGATCTCCCATTGCTAGTAGCCTCAGGTCACCTTTGCCACTAAACAAACTCTACTTTCTTCTCCCAAGAAGGATAACTCACCACATGAATGGGAGAATGGGGATGAACCATCCATTCTCCGCTTGTACCGACTACTACTTCTATCATGTGAGGAGCCGCCTCCTGAGAAAAAAAGAGATGAAAGCTTATCATGGTTGTAATCACTTTAAGTGAATAGTTATATAAATCAAAAGGAAGCAAGGAGGTTAGTGGCAATCTTATTCACAACATTGTTCAGCAGTTAGTTGGCAACTTGCGAGGTAGTCACTATAGGGTCAAAAAGCTACTAGAAAACCAAGGATGCCTCCTTATCACTCATGTGACCTTGCCTATAGCTAAGTGGAAGTTAGGATCACATGGAATGCTTCAATGATTGACTCACCTTCCATAGTGCTTGAAATTCGACTATAAGTAATTAAAATTCAATATACTTTTTTTATAGTTAATAAGATTTTATGCTTATCACTAGTTCTTTTATCCTTTTGCAAGTTACCTTTACAAGGACAAGAGAATTTGGAAACTAAATATATACCCTAGTTATAATACAAACAAATCAAACTTACACTAGAGGAGAACAGTCAACATGATTTGGAAAGTCAAACCAACATGATACTTACTATACTAAAACTTATATTCAACATGGCAACAATAATAATTTTATAGGTCAAACTCCTTGTAGGGGACCCACCATCTACTCAAGCAAAACACCTAACTCATCCAATTGACTCACCCATCATACTAGATGGATGACTTCTATAAGAAATTTGCTAGCCACTCACTTATGATTTGACTCAATTGAGACTTAGACAATAAACTTGCCCTATATTAGAACCAAACCATTAAATTCATATTAGAGGACACATCATCTAGAGGTCACTCCCTAGCTACACTAGATTACTATATGTGTATCTATATTAAATTATTTCTTTGAGTCTAAGTGGCTTTTTGTTATTATTTTATAAGTTTTTTGTAGCCTCTTACACCGTAAATAAAAGTTTAGGACACATATTTTAATTTTTTATATTCATTACACTTGTACCTTTTATTATTAATGAAACACAACATACATATGTTTTTTTTATTCAACTCCTCCTTTCCTTTCCCTAATTAACCCCCCCCCAAACTCTCTCAATTAAGGCACCCACATACAAATTAAAATTCAATAAACATTTTAATTAAATAGTGGCATAAAATAATTTTTGAAATTTATCATTAAATTCGAAGGCATATAAATATGTTGAAAATATTTCTTGAATTTTTAAAAATTTTGAGATTAATTTTAACCATTTTAAATTTTGAACACCAAACTAGGGAATTAGAAAAATCATAATTTCTACAATATGACTCAAATGGATTTGAAATTTTTTATAGAGAGTCTAAAATTATATTATAAACATCATCAATAAATTTGAAAATTTCTCAAATTTTTGATAGATGAATTAATTAAAATTAAGAACAATTATTTTAGTGAAATGTTATTATTCCTAAGATTGCCAATTAAAACACTAATTAGATTCAAATTTTCACTTAATTTAGCTTAAGAATTAAGCTACAACAAATTTTTAAAGAAAATTAAGTAATATCAAATGGGTTAACAATTGTTTTTTAGCATGTTTTAGGCCATTAAATTATATTTAAATAAATATATTGGCTCGTAGGTCATCTTCTTCCTTGCACAAGCTCGAATCAAGTAATTAGGCATGGCTTAGGTCAGTGTGAATTGAGGCTAACTTGTTATAAATTCTTTCTCTAGACCTCCTTAAGAAAATTAGTTCATTTCAAAGCTCAAGGAGGCCCAAAGGAACCCACAGACAGCATCATTTTTCCTTATCATGGCTTAAGCTTCTTTACATGCAAATCTAAGGAAAAAGTAGTATTTTACCTTATTACCAATAGGATTAAGCTTATTGATGAAATTGATCCCACACCTTCACTAGATCATGATGAACAAAATCCTCTATAGAATTAAGCTAATTCATTCTTGGTTTATGGATGTCCAAAACTAGAGCTTCCTTATGCCATTAATGGCATTTAAATGTGATTTGGACTAAAAAAGGGGATGGAAGTATTAGAGGGATCAACTATGGTATGTGGAAGCTCACTAATAGCTTTTAATTTTTTTCTCCTACTTTTTTCTTACTTCCGTCCTCTCTAACCCATATTTAAATAATGGGAAACATCTCTATTCTTTCCTTCTCTTGCCACCATGTGGAAAAATCAAATTGATCAAATGGATTGGCTAATGTCAAGATGAAGATAAGGGCCTAACTTTAGCAAGTTTGGAGGAATTTCATTGGATGAGGGTGCTAATGCTATTAACTCACCTCATTAGACCATGGTTAATTCACAATAACTAAATTTAATTTAAGTAAATATTCTATGGTGATTAATTGGATAATGCAATTTTAACTAATAATTAACTTGTGTTGAATGCTAATAACTCACCTATTTGCCTAAATGGTACATATTGACCAACATAGTTAATTAACCCATATAATATGGTCAAAAAACATAAGTTGAACTAAGGATATTTTTCTAACTTCTATGGATAAAATTAGTTTTAAGGGTTTGTCATGATTTAGCAATTTAATGAGTTTAATTCATTAATGAAAATGAATGTTCTCATTTGGGTGTAAAAGTACCATGTTGACCCATTTTATCAAATTGAAACACTCAAATGTTAGTTGAATTAAAATTTTATTAAAGATATCATTGGTTACAATCATTCTTAGGAAATTGGTTGAATATCATGACGAATTTGGTGCAATCAATCACCAAAAAAGGATGTTGACCTTAATGTGTTTAAATACTTTATTTGGATAGTTGGACTTAAGCCATTAGATAAATTGACTTTCTATTTCTTGGACCATGTTTATGACTTACATGTCTAATTGGTCCAATAAACTTGGTGGTTATGGGTAATTTGGTGAAACTAGCTCAATTGGGACAATGTAAGTTAATTGAGTTGACTTAAGTGTAATTGGTTGTAATTGTCAAATTCATGGATCAAATACATGTTTTAGCATATAAATTTATTTATTGATCAATTTAAGTGATCAATATAGAATTCATATAGCTTGGCTTCAACTTAAGTCTTGAAATGACCTATATTGAACTTAATTTAACTTTCTTAGCCTTAAGTGATTAACCATGCATCAAGGGGTTATAATGGCTAATTTGTTCGTGACCATACTAAGAACATTTAAAAGTTAAGTATTTTTCATAATTGATTAATTGAGAGGGGTAATCACTTTATTAAAAACCTAAATATGATAAGGTTAGGTCAATACATGTTGAATCCAAATCTATCCATGGAGTAAAGTAGAACCTCCTAGGTACGTAAGGAGTAAGGCTAAGTTTGATAGAATAAGAAGAATCAAAATTCAATAAAAAGTATAAGAAATATGAGAGATTTCACTATGTCAAAAGGTTAAAGTACAAAGATCTCACATCTCTCTTTTTGGGAAGTAATACAGAAATCTCTCTAAGTACAGAAGTACAACAAGTAAAAAATAAGCCAAAGAAGTTATGCTTCCTCTAAAATCCCTTTTTTATAGAATTAAGGGTGTGGTCGCATATAGTAAGTATACGTCAACTAAGTTGGTTACATAAGAAGAGACTCACTCATGAAGGCAAGTGTTAAATGTCAAGTGACAATTTCTAAATTGTGATAGCTAGTGTTAGCAAGACAAGTTGTTTGATGGATATTTGATAGCCCTTAATTGTACACAAGACTTCATATATGAGGTGAGTTGGTTGATACTGGTTGCCCTTGGGATGGTCTCTCTATTCTCACCCATTCAAATCAAGTCTTAATAAGCAAGCATTACTTGTATGAATTCTAGTTCTTATTGTTGAGTGTTTTATTGATCCTTTCCACTCATGATCACTTTCCGAACCATAAGCACTCTATGGGGTAAACATTTAGCTCCCCGATTATTCTACTATTTGTTGAGGTAACTCACAAAAAGATATAAGAATAAAAACATGTAATAATTATTTATCTTTAATTCAAAAAAGTGTATCAAGAGTTATTTTCATATTTATGTCACATGACCTTTGACTTGGCCTACTCTTTAAAATTTTTCATGCATTTCGAGCCACAAAAGGAGTATGTGCCTCTAGGTTGGATTTCTTTACTACTCATTTCATACAACTTGCCTCACATTACCTTATTGAGTTCTTATTAATCGAAGTGAATACTCATCATGGACTCTAAACAACCTCATAGGCGATGACCCTATTGAGCTCTAGTCAGGCCTTTAAAGAAAGAAGAAAAGTGCAAAAAAATCAATGGAATTCACTACCTCTCCTTTACTGGAGGAAAGTACCTCAGTGACATTTGTTTAGAGTGAAATCACTATTTTGGATAAAGACATCAGTAGGGACTCGAGGGTGAAGGTGAGTGCTCTCATTGTAATTGAAGAGAATTTTTCTTTAGCCAAAGTGGTGCCTTCTCCTATTCAAAGCACTAAGAAAGCATCAAGTTCTTAGAAGGAAGAGGAAGAAGATGTTCTTCTTATTTAGGGAAGGAAAGTCCTAATGAGC
Organism: Cymbidium sinense; assembly: GCA_021442155.1. Lineage (NCBI taxonomy): Eukaryota > Viridiplantae > Streptophyta > Magnoliopsida > Asparagales > Orchidaceae > Cymbidium > Cymbidium sinense. The sequence goes on from CM038232.1 coordinate 69,672,852, forward strand.
TGGCGGCTCCTCTAAGCAAAGAGAAGAAGACAATTATCTTGATGTGGTATAACTCCCTTTTGTGACTATATTATTCTTTATATAATTTTGTATGATCTTTTCATCTCTATTAGATAGCATGTCAAGTGGTTAGAGTCTCTGAGGGAGATGGTGAGCGTTCTCACTCCCTACTTTAGTCATTTTGGAACCTTTAAGTAGTTTGGAGAGGCAAGTTGTTTGGGCGACATCTAAATGTTGAGTAAGTTTTCTTGAATCATCAATGGTTTTCTTTTCCGAAGATAGTGCCCTTGATTTTGTGCCTCTACTTCACAACATTACTTTTTTATGTGCAAGGATGATTACATTTATGTTAACTATTGACTTGATAATTTTGAGTCTTCTTTTGGTGGAAGATCACCCTCTTCAAGACTTGGATGTTACAGCCCCAATTCTTTCAACTACCGGAGTGACTAGCTTCATTTTAACAAATATTTAAGAGATGATGATGAGCTTCCTTTCATTAACTCGTCATGATAGCAGTGAGTCCAAGAAGAATGAGTTCTCCCACCATGGGGAGGCAATTTTGAATAAAATCCTTAGCCCTTTTTTTATTAAGTTCATTACTTCGTAAGGGAGAGTCACTCTCCTTCAAGTTGGTGCAAACTCTTAAGTCACAATGAAGGCTAGAGGCTAAGGATGAGTCTCAATAGAGATGGGTGACCATGGAAACCATGTTAACTTCACTTCATCATTATGTTAAGTCAAACAAGTCTTCTCTCTTCATCGTGTTCACCAACTTTATGTTTGATTATCTATATAATATGGGGGACTTACTAACTAATGCACTCAAACCCAATAGTTAAACAATTTTTAAAAATGATGTAAGAGAGTAGTGGTGAGTGCATGTAAAACTTTTTTTAATAAAAAAATATTTATCTTAATGAAAGAAATATTATATTTCTTACTCACCTTTGTTTTATGCCAAGTCCATTAAATCTTTTATTTGGTTTTGAGTAAACTCCTTGGATGTTTTTTTATTGTAACATGCATTACTTGAGATTCTCTTAAGATTTGATAATGATTTCTTTTACTTAATTATTGATGCAATACCCACATTTTTAAGTCTTTTTATTGCACCTATAAATTCTTCTAATCGTACTTAAGTACTCTTTATTACATCTTTTATCAGAACTCAGACTAAGTAAATTTCTATTTGTACGAGTTACTTTCCACTTGTTTGCTCGTTCTTCTGGTTTTTAGTCAATTCCCTTGCAAGTATGGTCATGGAGGCCTTGAGAAAAGCATCTACCATTTTTGTAATGACTATGGATAACGAGTCATCTATTCTTATGCTGATGATTGTGACTTTTATTTTTCATAGATACTACTATGGGGAAAATTTATGACACCATATAGAGTTTAGGAATTTCTTATTTAGATGATCAAATGCATCATTAAGGAGTAAATATATTATCTTGAAAGATAAACATGTTATCATGTAATGGATTTAATCATTTAATCAAAGAATCCTAAGGCTAATGGGTATTTAATGTACCAGAGACTTTTCCCTGAACTACATGGGAAGTAGAATAGGATTTATTTTAAACTAAGTTCATGGTTCCCTATTAGGGCAAGCCTTTATAGTTAATTACATCTTAGGAAGAAGGGATTCTTCCTAAGAATACTCTGGATTAAAAAAAATAAGTTATTATTTCTAAAGATTTCTAGGTTAGTTTTCAAAGGAATTATATTTGGAAATTCAATCTGGAATGATCCAAAATTAAAAGAGTTCTTTTAGGAGGCCAAGTGGGATGAAGTAGGAATTGATATTGGGATGCCTAGTAGGCATTTCATCTATCCAATTATTGGGCTTTAAATTTTGAGATTTAAATTATATTTTGAGTTGACATTTTTTTAGAAATCTAGAGCTTAGATTCTAGCAGCATAAGAATGCAGAAATGCCTAGGATTGAAGACTTACTCCATGAAGGATGCTTCAGAACCTAAGTCTATAATTGCTTCTAACACAAGTCAAATACTCGATGAAATTTTATTTTTAGGTATTATTGGTCATTCCTCTCACTTGAGGAACTAACCTCCCTGGCTCTTCTAGACTTACAACCCACCTAGAAGAGCTTGGAGATAACACCATATAAGTGCATTCTAAATCCATTGTGATAAGTTTCATGTATGTAAGATGGCTAGGTTGTTGTATTTTAGGAAAGAATCTAAGAACCTTAGACTCACTCCCTAATCCCTAAGATCATGTAGGGTATGAAATGCATCTAATTAATGCACATTTTTTAGATTTTAAGATATTTTGATTTGAGATTCTTTTAAGGTCTTGTGTATGCATGTTTATGCCTAAATGTCATACAATTAAAATTGGTTATAGGCCAAATCAATAAAAGAAGGCAAACTTCCCTAAGAAGTCGGTCATCCTCACAGGTCAGATGCCTATATTGACCTCATTTTTGGATGAGGTTAACATCACTTTGAAATCATTAGGATGTCCTAATCCTAGATAGGGATCTCCTAATTAAATTCTTAGGGTAGTACATCTAGTGACCCAGTACATTTTCCTTGTGTTTGATCTAACCTAATGAGCTTAGGTAGACTTAACCCAAATTTCAAATTTGGATTAAATCAAAATAGATCCAAATAAATCAAAATGAATTCAAATCAAAATGAATGAATCTAAATCCAAAATTAAAGTCAAATCTAGTCAACCCTTTTGACCTGAGAGTTTGACTTAGGTGGGTCCCACCAAGTCAAAGGTCAACCCACAAAAAATTTGACCAAATAAAATCATTTCAAATATTCCAAATGATGAAATAAACATGTTTAAACATGAATCTAAAGAAAATTTAAATTTATTTATGCCTTACTTGGGTTAATTAGACCACTTCTAAATGAGCCTAAATGGGTTCTATTAGGTTCAAACCTAAATCAAATTAAAATCAACCCAATTTGATTGCTCAAAATCATTTGAAAATGATAATCAAACAAAATCAAACCCATCATTAGGTCTAATTTGGTCAAATTGTTCATCTGATGAAACCCAAGCTTAACCCATTAAGCCCATTTTGGGTCAAATGGGTTCAAATTGAAATCCACTTAAAATTAAATGAAATTAATCAGTCCCAATAATCTCACACATGTGATTAAACATAATTTGTGTGTGAACATAATTTAATTAAGTTAAAGTTGGTCATTTGACTCAACCAAATCCAACTTAACCTATTTAAGGCAAAATGGGTCAAGTTGACTTGGACTAAACCCTCATGTTGCATGGGTTAAGTCAATTTTGAATCATCTAATGAACAATCAAGGATAATATAAACCAAAATATAAAACCATTTAATAGTGATTAAATCATTTAAAACTTAAATTAAATATAATGCTAAGATTAATCACCAAATTAATTCAAATTAAAACTAAACCTATGCATACCTATCTAAATTCATCCTAGCATGGGTTAAGAGAGATTACTAGCCAATTTTAAGCAAACTAACCAAGTCTAAGTCAAGCCAAAATGATGGATTATACTAAGGAAAGAGGGATTGCATGAAAACAAATCCAATTTTCCTAATCCCTCATCCCCATAGTATTCCACCTCCTTAATGCTTTGGACAGCTGTTAAACAACTAAGGACCCTTGGAACTAGCCTCTAAGGACCTCAATTGGCTATGGTCGACAAAAAAAAGGGAATGGAAGGATTAAATGTTCAACCTCTAATGAAGAAACCCAAGAGAGCATATCTCAAGCCTAATTGACATTTTTATTACCTTCCCTACCTAAAATGAAGACGATCGTGACCTTGCCCCGATCCCCTCACCACTGGGAAGTCAAAAAAATAACCAACACCATCAGAAACCATCTGTGACTTAGTCAAAGAGCCAATCCATGAGGAGGCAATCCAATTCATTTTGCACACAAGCTCCACTCATCCTTCTGAAGTAATTGGAGTCAATTGTACCACCAGAGATCATCGAGATTAAGGTATGCCATTAATGACCTCTCCAACCATTCAATTTTAGCACTTTTAAAAGGGAGTTTGATCTCAAGTGTGATCAAACCATTTAGATGATGAGGATTTCATCCACTTATGGATTTGGCATTGAAATCATGCGATTTTGACCGTTGAGAGGTAGAAAATCATGCAGAATCAATAGACATCCCTTGGCTTCCATCTCCATTGAAGGAAAAATAATCTCCACCATCTTTTCCTTCTATTAAGAATGGCAGCTTTGATCTAGTCGCGTCCCTGATTGAATCTACTAAGGAAAATGTGGTGAATCGATCAGCTAATATCGACCAAAATTAACTCACGTGCAACCCCATTTTGATGCAAGATCCACATGGATCCCACATTGACAAATGATGCATTGCCATGTGGAAAGCACTGCTATGTCCAATCCACGTGGATTTGACACATCTAAATTCAAAATTTAGGTTTTTTTAATTAAAAAATTAAAGAAAATGTCTAAAAATTGATAAATGCATTGAAAATTAAAAATAAATCCAAAAATTTTAAAATTGGGCTTTATGGATTCCTCCATATGAGAGAAATCCATTAAAATTAAAATCCCCAAATTATGTGGGGTATTTTGGCCTTAATTTGGGTTTGAATAAAAAATTTCAAACTCTAATTAATCCCAAACCATTAATACAATTGAAATAAAACTTTGGGAAATTAAAATTGAGATTAAAACACACCTTAGAAAAAAACAATTCATGAATTATTGCAAAGTAATTTAAAAGATATCAACTTTCAAAATCCAAATGTTAATTTTAATTAAATAAATTAATATTAAATAAAATAAATTATAAAAATGGATCAAATAGCTTTCAATCAACATAACAAATATTATTGAACTTAAAAATATCAATGAAACCCACTCAAACTTAATAAATCACAAAATGCCCTAATTTGATAATTAATTGAATTAAATAATTCAAATAATTAACCAGAACTTAGGAAAGTCATAATAAATCAACCAAAATTCTAAAAATTAAGAACAAACCCTCTTTGGATGCACTTTGTAGAGAGGAATCAAAGAAAAATGAAACCTCCAAAAAAAAAAACTCACCAAATTAAGCTTAATTTAGGTTTTAATGAAATAATTAAAATCTTAACTACACCCTAATTATGAATCTCATTAAAGTGAAACTTTGAAAATATGAAATTGGCAATTAACCCCACTTGCCATAAAATTTTCAAATAATTGACCTTTGGATTGGGAATTGTTGAATTTTCAAATCTCTAGGTCAATATAATTCAAATAATAAATTAAAAAAATCCATAAAGTAATTTGAAATAATCTTCATCATCAAAACATTCAAAGATAATTCTAACACCTTAAATCAAAGAATTTCATCACTTAAGGGTTAATGAAATATTAAGTTTAATTAAACCTTAAGGCTAATGAGCTCATAATCAAACTAAATCAATGAAATCCTAATCCACAAACAATGTAAATTAAGAATGAATTCAGACACTAAGTGTCTTAGGTTAACATAAATTGAATTAAATGAATATGAATTCAACGAACTTAAACATAATTCAAACAAAACATTAATGAAAACAATTGTTCAACCAATTCAAACCAAATCAAATGAAATCATTCAAAATTAAATTAAAAATAAACTAAACCAAAAATGAAAATTAAATCAAATTAAAGAAATGAAATGAAGAATTAAATCTCAAAAAAATTGAAAAATTAATTCAACTTGAATTCAAACCCAAATCATCTAAATGGAACTAAAAGGATTAATTAAGATACTTAAGAATCTTAATTAGGCCTTTGATATATCAAATTCACATAAGATGATGATCAAGTTGGAAGCATTCATTGATTTTCTTGTGAATTTCTATGACTCGCATAATGTTTCAATCAACCTGGAGCTTTTATGGCATTTTTATGTGGACAATTCTTCAAAACAAATAGATTTTTATTTGTACTAGTTACTTTCAGACTTCTCATTAGTTCTTTTTTTTTTAAGAATCACTTTGCAAGTATAATCATGACAGCCTAGAGAAAAACATTCGCCCCTTTATAAAGACTAATGATTTGTTTAGAATAACTCTAACTTTTTAAAAAGCTAATTATAAAACTACTCTGAAAAATAAAAAAATTATTATATTATAAATATTTTTCTTTTTGAAAAATTTAAAAATTAACTTTTGACAGCAAACTTTTAATAGTTAATTTTCAAATAAATTTTCACCACAAAATTAAAAATCAATCAAAAAATTAATAACCAACTGAAACTACTTTATTTTCTAACTGTTTTCTAAAAATACAAAATAACAAAAAAATTATCTCAAACATACCCTGAGTCAAACAAACCATCTATTTTCGAGCACACGGTAGACTCATTTCCCATGGATATTACTACAACACGAATTATTTTGTGAGAGTGGCTCCTGCGGACGACTAAATAAACACTTTTAAGATGAATTAGATGTGCATTCTCTTAAATCATTTTTGATTTGGCCCTCCGATTTGCCCTTCTCGCCAAGTGGGTGGAAATTATGAAATTTAAACAAATTTTAACTACTCATTGAAGAAAAAAAAATACAAATTCCATTATTACAACGAACACTACTAAACTTAATCATTAGGACTAAATTTTCATTTGAATTACATAAATAATACTAGCTAAACAAATATAACTATAAGTATAACGCTCAACAATGATTGCAAAAGAAAATTCTAATATCAATCAAAAATAACAGAAAAATATATCATGAAAGACTATTTATTTGCTTTTTAAAATCCCATTTATGGATTAATTAATTTACTCAAACACTTATTGAAGCTAATAGAAATTTAAATAATAAATTTTACTGCAATAATACGTAAAATACTGATATGGAGCTGGTACTTCAATATAAATATATACCAAATTTACATTCAAAAACTCCATAATAATTGTAAGTATTATAATTTAAGTTTTATTTTCTAAAGGATGTTTAATAAAAAAATTAAGTGTTTCTTAGCTTTTGAAATTTGTACAATGAAAAAAAATGTTAGCTTGAAAATTATTGTACAAGATAAATTTGAAACAAAATAAGTCAATAAAATCCAATTAAAAATACTAAATTATGATCAAATGCAAAAAAACAAAAGCAGAGATGCAAATGAGTCAACTGTTTAACCACATTAAAAAACAATTCCAACATAAAGAGTGAAGTGATTATCTGTTAGTAGATCGATTGATAAATTACAAAAGTACAACATGATTAAGTTCCAAAATAACATAACTTGGACATGAGCTTCTACAGTCTGTGTCCCATCACTAACAGGCATAACTACGTAATGCAAATTCGACTCCCATCTTGGAACTAGACTCACAAATCCATCCAATTTTGGAGCATCTTCATCATACAGCACACAAGCAAAACCTGGTGAAAAAAAAGGAAAGAAATCGTCAACATAGAAGGCAAGATTTATTCACAGTAAAAATGACTATATAACTGACAATTAATGCATAAAAATAAAACAAGTGAACATGTGGTCCCTTTACTTGCGCCATTAATTTAACTGTTCTATCCAAAAGGGATATGAGCATTTAATTCCACATGCTGAAATTACAAATTTTGGAAAAGGTAAACGCGAGAGCCTGTAGGGATTTAATTAAAAGTCTGGGGTCTATATGTAATGAAGAAGAATTAACTTATAGTCGAGTTTTGTAAAATAAAGTGGTTAAGAGTATAAAATATACAAGAATCATAGAAAATATTTATGGGAACTTCGTTAATTAGCATGGGGCCCCTAATCCTGCTTTCCTAGTTGGACGCGCGGTTTCTATTGATACCATCAAATACCGAATAACTGAGTAAATGGTCAAATCATAAGAGGCTTTTGGTTTTGCTTTTAAATCGCCGGATGAAGAGGTTGACTAGAGAGATAGATGCATTCTTGCTACAGGAGTTGAATGAGGGCGAGCAATCAAAGTGAATGACTAAAGCTAATTCAAGCAGAAACAATCTGCATTTAAATATCAACTTTTTGATTGCTCTTTAAAAAATTATGTTGAAAAATTACTTTTACTAATAGAGTGTGGTATTTTCAAAAACTTAAATTTTATAAAAAAAATATTTATAACACCAAACTTTTCAAAATTATTTTTCCAACAACAACTTTACAAATATCTTTTCAAAAAAACAACTCAAACAAACCTTGCGTTTCCAACCAATTAAATCTTTATCAAGCTATGACTTCTTTCCTACGAGAAAAGCAGAGAATTAGAGAGAACTCAAGTTAGGTGGTATATCAATGTGGTTATTCCAATTTTGTTCTTTGGAATTTGGTAAGAGTTATTTCTTTTGTTTCCATTAAGATTGGGTGAGATCTTCCTCAATCTCATTTGTACTCCATATTAGTTGCATGATTGTTGCATTGTTCTTCACCATATTTAGAGAAAAAGCTCAAAATAATCTCCGACTATTAATAAGTGACCAGTTTAATCATTAAAGTTTCACAATAATCTAATTTAGTCCCTTAACTATTAAAAATTGATATTAATTATCTCTAGGCCGAATTTCATCGTCAAAGGTAACCATAACTATTAAATGTGAGTGCACTTTAAGAATACATGTATGCATTCAATTATATTATTGTATATTACTACTAACGGCCTTAGTTTATTAGAATTAAATGAGAATTTGACACTTAATAGGACAGTGGAGAAGAAGGATTCATATAATCAACCCCAAATAATGAGATAAAGACTTGTTGTTGTTGTTGTTATTGTTGTTATTGTATATTACTCTTTTTTCACATGACATACATTAATTTTAATATTTAATAAATAAAGAACAAATCATAACTTCTATTACCTTGTATGAAAATAAATTGTGAAAAAACAATATAACCTAATGATATTTCAATAAAAGTGTATAAATGCTTAGAAGATCAAAGAATTTCTTGTCTTACTAATCTTTCTAATATCATTTTATAAACTAAAAGATGATAACGTTGAGAAAGAATAAAAGTGATACACAAGAGTATACAGATTATAGAACAATTAAGTTAATATGTCATACATTAAAATTATGCGAGAGAATAATTGATCCAGATAAGTCTACTATGAATGTTATGCATTTATTGAGAGATTTGACGGAGAAGTATAGAGAGAATAAGGAAGATCTATATATGATATTTATTGATTTAAAGAAAATATATGATAAAGTTCTAAGAGAAGTGCATTGGAGAGTTCTAGAAAAGAAGGAGTTAATATTGCTTATATTCAAGTTATTAAAGATATGTACAAACAAGAGGATTGACCAAGTTTTTTTTCTATTTCAATTGGATTACATCAAGGATCAGCTTTAAACTCATCTTTTTTGCTTTAGTTATGGATATTCTTATAAAACATTTATAAGAGGATGTACCTTGATGTATGTTTTTTGTTAATGATATTCTTGTTATTGATAAGACTAAAGATGAAGTTAAAGAAAAACTTATATTATGGAGGTCAACCTTAGAGTCTAAAGGCTTTCGTTTAAGTGTATTTAAAACCGAATACATGGAGTGCAATTTTACTTGTAGAATATCTAATGATGGGATGGTGACAATGGGGATCAAATCGTTAAAAATAGTGAACATTTTAAATATGTGCTCTATTGTTCAAAATAATGGCAATATAAATAAAGATGTTACCAATAGAATTCAAGTTGAATGGTTGAAGTGGAGGAATGCATTGGACCCATTGTGTGATAGGAAAGTATTGTTTAGACTAAAGAATAAATTTTATAAGATAGTGGTGAGACCTACAATACTTTATGGCATAGAATATTAACCTAGTAAAAGAGATAAATAAAATTAAGTGTTGCAAATATGAGGATGCTCAAGCGGATGAGTAGCTTTACACTTGAGGGGCAAAATGAGAAATGAATATACATTATAAGGTGGAGTAGCTCTAGTAACAGATATAAGATCAGAAAGAGTCGCCTTAGATTATTTGGTCAAGAAAATGTTGGCCATCTATGACCTAATTAGAGAGTAATATATTAGTTTCACATATTAAGAAAAGTAGAGGTAGACCTTAAAGGACTTGGTTAGGATTTAGGAAGTATAAAAATAATTAATTTATTAGGATTAAATGAAAATATGGCACTTAATAGAACACATTGAGGAAAGAGGATTCATATAGCCAACCCCACATAATGGGATAAAAGCTTAATATTATTGTCTTGGTGATTTTTTTTAACTTGTTATGCCTTCTGTATTTTAGAAATAATAAGTATACACAAAATTATATTTTTGATATTACATTATTTTTAAATGTAATGAAATAAGTTTGACTTTTAATTAATGAGGAACAAATCATAGTTTGTCTGAAGAACTAATTAAAAAATTGACCATCATTAATTAAATGTCAAAATTAATTCATTATATGTGAAAATAGACTAATATAAAAAATATAATTTCATACACTTATTATTCCTAAAATATCCTCATATTTAATGGTAGGGTTAAGTTTAATAGTAAAATTCAACCTAGAAACTAATGAAGATCAATTTTTAATAATCGAGGGGCAACTTTGGATCACTATAAAATTCTATAACTAAATTGATCACTTACTAATAGTTGGGAGACTATTTTAAGCTTTTTCACTCATATTTATGTAATGCTAGATTTGTTTACATTAGATTGATCGTATCTTCTCTATGGTAGAGCATTTTGAACTCTCTATGATGCAATGTAAGTTCCTTCAATCTTTGATCATGAGCCTAGTGGGATTAAGGCTTGTTGTTGTTGTTGTTGTTGTTGTTGTATATGTAATTTAATTAATAACTAACATAATTATTAGGCATAGATATCTATTTAATTTAAAAGATATTTTGTATGTACTTCTTATATGTTATAAAGGCACTTCTTCTTTCATATCAATCATAATGAATTTTAAATATTTATCATGAGCACTAATCTATATAAGGGCATTTAGTCCTTACATTAGAGCACTTGATTGAAAAATATGGAATGAGTATCGAATGAAATATTACAATGAGAATTGATTCACACCTCACTTTATTCTTTGCATCCATCATATTTATCACTCATTGATCTCAAACTCTCTCATGTCTTTCCCCAAAACAATACTCATATGGTAAAATGAAATCGGATTCTAACATCTATGTTAACCACCATGACTCCATGCATGCATCCATTTCTTAGTGATTTTTTATATGACTACCACCAGCATAGTTACCAACCCTCCTTCCCTTTTGTGGTCTACCCTTCATGTCATTGTGACTCTACCTACTCAACAATTGATATCCTCTTGCACTAGTGTCTACCCTCTTAGCCACCAAATTATAGTTAATGAAATCTCTATCATTTCAATCGTGGATTGAACAAATTCTCTCTGCAAAGCTCTCATCCACTATCCATATCCATACAAACAACCTAATGTGCTCATCCAATGCATGCACACATGCACAATCCATCACCTACTAATTGTCCCCATCACTACTCTACATGCAATCTAACTCTCCCTCATTGTTTCATTACATTCAACTTATCCAGCCTAACTTACTCCAGTCATCCTTTTAAAACTTTCCATCTTGTGCCTTATGGCAAGTCACTGCCACTAAGTCTTTTGATTCCACCACCCTTCAATTTTGCCTCGCATTTACACTCTTTGTTACACCTATTGTGTAATGATGTTACATGTAAAACTTAATTTTTTGCATGCTTGATCCCTAACCTCACACATCTCTCTGTTTGCTTGTTCACTGTTCACCAAATCACCTCTTCTATTTCTTAGCTTATTGCACTCCACCAGATGATGTTTTCCTCACTCATGCTTGATTGTTCACCAAATCACACCTCTCTCATGTCTATCCCTAAAACCCAACTTTCAAAATACTACTATGTTGCAATAATTTATTTTCCCCTCATTGTATTAAAGGGATGACATCATCTAGTGGATTGAAGTCCTCTACCAGCACTACTAAATGCCAATTTGGGAGTTTAATAAAAATAATGACTTCAAAAAAATGAAATTGAGAGCATCTTTGTCCATATTGAGGGTTTGCTTAAGGCTTTGAAGGGGAAGGACACCTTAATTGGTGTGAATGAGAAAGAGTAGCAAATCAAAGAGCAACAAAGGATAAGTGAGAAATTTTGGAATCACTTTTCAAGAAAAAGTTGTTTATAGTCATCTCAAATTTATGCAATAATTATATTCATTCCGCACGAAGTAAGGTACATTAGTGCAAGGGGATTGAGATGATTATAACTAGTTGTTGACTTCCTTTTTGGACTAGACTCATGATCAATCTCTATCCTCCCCGCCAACAACTCATCACCTTCATCTCCTTGATCATGTTAGCTAATAGCTTTACCCCATCCCTCATCTAATCTTCTACTTATCTCTGACAACTTGATTAAACTATCTATAAGCTTGTTCCCTATTTATCCCATCATACAATACAAGACATCTAATCTTCTACTTATCTCGACAATTTGATTAAACTATCAATAAGCTCTCTATTTATCCCATCATACAATACAAGAAATCTTGTGTGACATCTCTTGTGACTCCTAGCAACATCATTTAAGTTGCATGTCACTAGCATACTTTTTCTCTCCATAATATGACATCTTCCATGCCAAGAAAATAAGGCAATCAAAAATTGATCTTGTCTTTGTTGTTAGGTGATATGATAGACAAAGAATATCGATGTAGAGCATTATCATCACTGTCAAACATTATCGTCATAAAATTTAACCTTATGTATTCAACACATGTTGGGCTTTTATGTTGTAATTTAGGTTGGGTCTTCGAGCTTTTATATCTTGTATCATGTCATTAAACTTTGGACTTAATATATTGAGTCACCCTTATGTCATGACCCACATATAGATTTCTTGGTGGTAAGTATAATAATAGTAGTAGGTTTTGATGATAAACTTGACATGGTTGTAGATATAATTATGATGGTAATAGATCTGAATTTGGAGTGAAGTTTTAGTATTTTAAAATCTCCTTCTCAAAGTTATAAATAAAGAGGATCTTGTAATAATATCCACTTGGCTTTGGAATGAATTTTTTTCTTGAATTACTTTTGCTCTCCTTGTACATTTCTCTCCTATGATTTCTCTCCCAAGTGAAAGATTATTTGAATGTATGAGCTCACAAAGTACTTCTAAGAAAAGAATGAAACTTCCATGATGACAAATGCATGTAGAAGTCAACTTCAAGTTATTCCTACTTCAATAATGATTACTTTAAATCTATCATAGGTTAAATCATTCATAGCTTCTCATCTATTTCTTAATTATAAGAATTAAATCTCTAATGTGATTAAATATAACATTATTGAATCCTTTCAACCTCATTATATTCATTATTATGATTGTGCTCAATAATAGTGCACATTAATCATTTTTTTTTGTAAAGATTTAAACATTGTCAATCTAATCAAATTTATCTAATAATAAGTTACAATTGTACATCATATTTGATATCATAACATCTTGTTTGGTGTTAACTTGAATTTTATGCAATAAAGTAAGCTTGTAATCCACTAATAAAACTAAGGAGTTTTTACATACATATAAAATGTTATTTACATGTTTACACTTAAATATTACATCATAATATGATACGTCAGTTCCAGTAATAATCTTGTTTATGGTATAACTTGAAGATGTATGCATTTAAATTAATAAATTATGGTATAAAACTAAAACTAAATAAAAACTCAAAATAATAATTTAATTAGATCATTTACACATCATTGTGTTATCAATTTTATTGCATTACATAATAAAGTATTTGATTGTATCAAAAATTTTCACTATTTGAATTGCACTCACTATGTTAGTCAAATATGTCATTTCTAACCCAATCTATGATTGAGTACTTGATTTTCATCTATTCGACAAGATATACAACTTTGAAGAAGAAAATTTTTCAAGACACCAAAATTTCAGAGTAATAATAAAATCTGCCATAAAAAAATATAATAACTGTTTACAAACAAAAAATAAAATAAAGAGGAAAAAAAAGGGGGAAATTTCAAAATCTTAGCGCGTCGGCCAAAATCGTAGGAGGAGCGGGAGCAATTGAAGGTTTCGAGCTTCTATAAAAAGGGAGAAAAAGAAGCGTATGCCAAATCTCCTCTACACACACACCAACACTTGTGCGAGAGAGAAGCCGACAGAAGGAATGAAATCAAGACGGAGAGAGAGAGAGAGAGAGAGAGACAGAGAGAGAGACAGAGAGATCTCAAGCCCTTGTTCGTCTCATGCGAAAGAAGCCGCCACAATCATGCTGTCTCACGCGAAAGGGGCTGTTGTCATCGTGACCTCCCTTGTTGGCGAAGCTAACTCAGATCGACTCCTCTTCTCGTGCGACAGAGCGAAGCTGCCCTTTCTCGCATGCGCGAAATGCCCTAGCTGAACACCTCTCTTCGGCTATGGCATGTGAAATAAAGTCCTAATTCCCATATTGCCCCTATTCCTTAAAGTCTTGGGTGAGAGCAAATAAGGACAATTTTATCCAACAACAAAAAAAATTGACTTCTAGACGGCCAATTTTACGTAAAATTCAAAAGAAAATTTTATTATAATTAATCCCTTAGTCCACATTTAAAATTAAAATCATCATCGATCAATCTAATGAGATAAAATCCTCCATCAATCCAAATCAACTGAGTGAGCGCACGATTTTGCAAAATACAACACCATTACGCCATCATTTTCCCAAAAATAAAAAATAACTATTTTAAAATTAAATTATTTGAAATTAATTAAATATAAGTCATAAAATTTGAAAACTTGTGTCCATTAATCTTGAGTCCGGCCGAAAATTTTATATAAACCTCCACCATCAATCGAATTACAAAGATAAAATTACATGCATCTATTGATCTTAAATCAAGCAGAGAGATTGCACATCACATTAATTATGAAAATTAAAATGTTCAAATCGTGAATTATTGACTAAAAAAATTCTAAATGATTTGAAAAAAATTGCAGGCGATGGTTCAACCCCTTCATTCTTGCATTGAAATGATATATTCTAATCAAAATGGGAGCTAGGAGCTTAAATCTGAATTATTTAATTATTTGATGAATTTGAACCCATTGATGAATAAAAATGGTCAAATTTGAATTATTAAATAAAAAATTTTATGATTTCTAACTATTAAAGTTAAAAATCATTAGCATAATCATAATTATGAATAATTATCAATTATTTGGTTGATCAAACACAAAATATTAAGAATTGAAATATAATCTAATAATCAATATAAAAATCAAGATTATCCAATTAAATATTTGATATCTATCTAATTCAGATAATAATATCAAATGTCACACATTGGCATTTCAATAGATTAAAGTGTAATTGATCGAATAATTATTTAATTAGACAAAATATTAAAGGCCTAAATACATCGTGATCAATTCTAATAAAATTAGAGTTCATATCAAATGTAAAATGATGTTGAATCAAAGATTTATCACAAGATACAAATTATGACATTCCAAAGGGATATAAGTCTAATCCAAAACTAGCATTCCAAAGGGATGTAATGTAAGTCCAATAACTTGTTCAAAATATGAACCTCACCCAAATTAGCATTCCAAAAGTATGTAAGTCCAACTCAAAATTGGTATTCCAAAGTGATGTAAGTCCAGCATAGATTCATAAATTGAATCTAATCCCATCTAATGGCATTCTAATAGATGTAAGTCCAATCTTTATTTGTCATACAAACATCACATCATTCAAACTAGTATTCTAATGGATGTAAGCCTAGTTATTTGTTCGTAATGTGAACTACCCTAAGACTGACATTCAAATGGATGCAAGTCTAGTCACTTGTTCGTCATACAAATTTCACTAAAAATATAGCATTCCAACGTGTAAGTTCTATGTTGTCTGCAAATCAAACTTTAATCACACAAATTTGGCTTTCTAAAGGATGTCAGTCCAAATACATATCTGCAAAGCTAATTACAATCACAATAACACATACACAACAACTCTAAGGATCTCTAAGTCGAGGCAACCCATGGCTGCTAAAACATTATGACCAATAGCCTTTTGATGTTGGTATACTAACGTATGTCTAGGATATAACGATAGGGATCAAGACTACCCTCTTTTTTTTTTCTTTTAGAGAGTCATACACATCACACTAAGCAGATTACAAAAAAATAATATCTATTTCCAACCTTAATCGAGAGAGCTCTTATTGAGAGAGGATCTAGGTCTAAATAAACCCTAACATAATGTTGGGGGAAATCTGATTGAATAAAATTAATCTGTTTCATGAAGAATGAATTCCCTAACATCCTAAAGATGATGAAGATTTCAAAGATGTTTTTCCTGAGCGATCAATAACACATCACTATGTCAACTCATAGTGGCATATGAATCAAGATCAAACTTTAAATCAACAATATGATAATTCTTATGCATTCTTATGAAGAAAAAGTTACTTATGCACCAACAAGCTTATAATGAATTTTATTAAAAGCTGGTAGGCTTTTTATTAAAAGCTGGTAGGCTTTTTATTAAAAGCTGGTAGGCTACCATCACCTCGACTAGAAAACTGACATAATCCTTGAACGTCAATTGAAGGGGAGGAAGGTCATCCCATTGACCATATTCATCTTCCTCCCCCTCTTCATCCACATTCCCCTATTAGACCTTGTTATAATCCCCTCAACTTATGTCCCATATAACTTTAATGAATACCTTGAGATGGATGAGATACTTCCCTATCCACATCATCAAATAAGAAGAGAGAATTATTATGCTTCACAAGTTTTATATAAGTACTATCCTCGACACTATGAGGAGCTAATATTTGATTAAATTGCCACACATGCACTTAACAACCTAATGATGATGTTATTTGAAAGGCTAAAATCAATCAACTTTCTTTTGATGGTTGATTTGATACAAAAAATTTCTTAGAATAATTAATAAAAATGGACAAATATTTTGATTGTTATTTAGTATCAATTATGTAAAAATTTTAGTATGTTTTGTGCTAATTACTTATTAAAATTCTATATAAATATACTATTTATAGTTGGTTTTATGTTGAAATATAAAATTTTCAAAATTTAGAGAAACATATAAATTAGGCCCAACACCTAGTGTAGTACTGTGGTGCTATATTTGGCTTAATTTAGGACCAAAAGACAGAGAAAATAGTGCCTTGGCACGACAAGGTAATGTTGTGGGGCTTGAGGATCAAACACCAAAAGACAAAAAGGCTAGCGCCGCAACACTAAGGACTTTAACAAATTTCAACTAGATGACACCAAAGAGAATCCTATAGCGCCAAAGCGTCGCAATTTGAGCATTGTAGCACTATAAAATCACGGAATCAAGTCAGAATATAGAGGAGCTAGCTCCATAATACTACAAACTACTCACAGCACTGCGGTGCAATGACCAGACAAGAACAACTTGAGTAGTTTTGATAGAAAATTTGGGCGGTTTTCGTACCAGAATCGAGGGAGCAACCACCCAAATTCCATTTAAGCTATAAATAGGGGTCTAATCTCTACATAAATGGATTTTTTGGCTTGTGTGGTTTTTAAGTGTGAGTGAGGGACTGCACTTGGAGAGTGACACTCCAAGTGAAGTGTGTGTACTATGTGAGTTTATACTGTGTTTTACTTAATGTTAAGTGTAAATTCTTCTGAAAGACAAGGCGAAGAAATCTAGAACGGAGTTTGCAGGCTGAAGTCGTGTGATTCTCCACCAAGAAGCAACAAGAAGGCGAATGATTGATTTAAGAGAATTACTGATTCTCTCTTATCTTTTCTCTGATTATCCTTTGATTTGGTCTATATTTTTTCTCACGTTCACTATGAGTAGCTAAAGTGATAGTACTCTAAATTTGTGTAAGTTTTAAACCTTATATTGTATTAAACTATTTTCATGGAATGATATAAAAAAAGTATTTGTGCTTTCATTGCAAATTGTGTTCTGATTGTCCTTAAATGTAATTTACATACAAAGTGGTCAATTGTAATGTTAAAATTAATTGTGATCTAGGAACATTGAAATAAAACTAGATTAACAATAAGGAAAAGCAAACAAATGTACTACATAGATGTCAGAGATATATTTATTTTTAGGATCTACAACCAATAGAAATAGAGAAAATGCAATATTTCAAAATCGAATCGAGACTAGGCAAAAAACAAGTTAAAGGGATTGGATAGGTTGGTCTAGGCATAAACAATATAGCTTATATGTTCCTAGTCGACACTATACATTAAAATGTCATTCCTAAGTAAAACCGAGCCAAAGATCGGCACCCTTTGACCAAAATAATTTAGTCTAAGCAAAACCCAAAACTATATAGATTTAGAGTACTAAATTTCATCACAAGAACAACACCTTCATTTTATATAAAAACTATAAAAATCTATTTTCTAAAAATCAAAATATATTTTATTTCTAAAAACTTTATTTAGTTGGATAAAAGTGAACTTAGTACGAACTAGTAATTAACTCGCACAATCCTCATGGGAACGATACTTTATTGATCACTGTATAATTTGATTCGACACATGCATTTGCATATACCGCTTTAACGGGTTAATTGCATGTCGAAAGAGAGAGAAATTCATTTTGTCTGAAACAAACTAGCTACACTTAAACTTATTGGATTAACCTTACATGAAAAAAATCAGCATTTGGGACAACCACCTAGTACTTGGAATGAAATGAAAAAAAAAACTTTAAAGCAAATATATTTACCATTTAAATTTTCATGATCAACTTATAAATGAGATAACTATACTTAGACAAGAATCCCTAACTCTTGTCGAGTATATGACACGTTTTAATGAACTGATGACCAATTGTGATATTAGAGAGGATCACTGTACCAAAATTATACAATTTTGATCTGGGTTACGAATTGATATTTATAATGAAATTTTGACTCAAGAAATTTATTCTCTTGAGGATGCATTTCGAGTTGCAACTTAGATTGAGCAATATCTTAAATTCTAGCCTCACAAGAAATTCACAACTTCATCTAAAAGTAGCTTCCAATCACTTGTCGCTCATCCGACCATATCAACTCCTAAAAGACCTAGTGAAGTTAAGGAAAATGCTCTAGTTGGAACCTCAATTATAAGACATCTAGCATTACTTATTTTACATGTGATAAAAATGACCACTATATAAGTACTTATCCTCAACAAAACTTACACATAAATATTAAAACTGAGGATCAATAAAATAAAAAAAAATAATGACTAAATTACGATAGAACCTTGTGACGAGACTAGTGATGCAAAAGAAATATTAAAAAGTCTCATGTGGCTATTATGCATTGTGTATTAGCTACCCCACAAATGAATACTGATTGAAAACACACGCTTTGTTTAAAATTGTGCAGCCTTAATACATTTTAAAAAAAATTGCAATAAGGCTTACACCTCATTGGTGCTTAGTGAGCCCAGATGAACATGTAAAACTCAAATGACAAATTGATTTATTATCAAGGAGCTATAATTGAGAAAACTTTTTGTTAACCTCCAAATATATTCCATAAGTCAAATCGGCAAAATTTGGTGAATTCAACAAACTATAAATGCGACATTGCGCAAATCGATGCCAAAATGCCTAAATCATTAGAGAAACTAGTTGAAACAACCTCCGATCACAAAAGGGACTTCATCAATGCATCCAAAACGTTGAAATTGGCTACAATATACATTTTGCACTATATGCCAACATGCCTGCATGTATAACAGAGTTAAAAGACCTCAACGACATCTGAACAACCTCCGTTCGTGAAATGGAACATGGTGAAATCGCCCAAACATCGAATTCTATCAAACGAGACTGATTGCGATCAATTCGGACGAGTCTATGTGAAATGATATGATATTGCGCAATTTGAACCGGAATTCATATAGATCATCGTTGAAATCATCCAAACGACATCCGATGGCAAAATGGACAACGTCATTGTATCTAAAACGTCAAAATTACCTTCAATAGACATACATTATCGCACGGGCAATTTCGACAAATTTAGCCCAAATTTCAATAAAATTAGTTTAATCCTTCCCTAATCCCGCCAACTCATCTCAACCGCACTCTCTTGACCCATCCAACATGCTTCCCACATCGCACGAACATCTCACCTCACCTTACGTGTGAAAGACCTGACTCGATCTTCAGTCGAGGGCCTTTCCCACAAACCGCAAGGCCCCCTCTCCGCTTGATCTCCTCTCTACTGCTCAAGAGACATAGCTCGCCTCCCTCAAAACTCGTCAGCTACGCCTCTCCCTATTCGACCACCGCTACACCCATCCATCTCCTGCACCAAATCACACACATTAGGCCGATCGATTTGACCTAGTATCCAGTCTCTGTCACACCCTAAATGATCTCCATTTTTCAAAATTAATCTAAGATGAAATAAGAGGATGACTCAACTAAACATAGCTCCCAACAATTCATCCCAATTTGTGAGGATTTGGAGCAAACAAATGAAAACTGAATATCATGAAATCATCACAAACAAACTCTTACATTTCGAATTATTCTAATAATCAATTCATATTTAAATCACATATCTGAAATTGTTTAACATCAAATATCAACATAAATAGAGCAACTTAATATATCAAAATATAAATCATCAAAAAAAAGTCTTTAGAATTTTCAAAATTGTGCACCAAAATTGTATAATTCAAAAGGCCTAATTACCCTCCTCGTGCTTGCATAGAAATCAATGTTTAATATCATAAACTAAAGCCGGATGCGACAAGTAATAAAATAATCTCAAAAAAAGACATAAGAAACAATGTATATGTACAATTGAAACTTACTGAAATGTGATAGTTGTAAAGCATGTTATCAAGTATAATAAAATTGTGACATGTAAATAGTATAAAGCAAAAATATCTATACATATAAATCATTCATTTAATGAAATTAGATTCAATTTTATATCAAATCATTTTCTTAGAAATATCATTTATAATTGTATAGATTTTGATTTTTAGAATATGAGAGTCATATGAATGGCCTAAACCTAACAAAGAGCCAATACCATACTATTTACCAAACAGCCCCTTTGACACTAATTAGTCTATCCAACCTCAATATTCAGAGCCAAAAATTTTAAGATTCCCTATCAAAAGATTGTCTCGCCAAAACTTTTGCGTACCTGATTATCATAAAATGATCCACCTATAATATTTTAATGATATTTCTAGCTTATTATATATATTACTTTTCAATTAAACATTTAACAATATATGAATTAAATTATTTATTAATGCATAGCGTATATGGCATCAAGGCTTATGAATTTTTGATTATAACAAATCAATAAAACATAATTGTAGGCAATGCATTAATCATTTATACTAATATTAAAATATGACAAATATTTGTGTCATGTATACAACATTCACTAAAGTGATGGGAACAATGGCAAACAACAACCGTATAAATAACTCAATTTAAATTAATAATTACATGCCTCACCTTAGTGTTTGTGCTAATGTTGTAGCATATTCATCATTTTCTTATTATACAACCTAAAATCAAAATTTCTTTAACACTTGAAATTCTTACATTAAATTTAACTTAATATTTCTACAAACTAAAATTACACACAGAATTTAGTCTCGACAAATTCAACCTTTTGAAATCAAACTATTACACTACTACAAGTAATTAACTTCTAATGCCAACACTAACAATTCACTTGTATAATTAAATTCATGGCAAACAAGGCAAATAATCACATTTATTACTTGAGATTTCTATTCTATAATGCATATATAATACCAAAAAATATTACATATTCTCTCTCTCTCTCTCTCTCTCTCTCTCTAGAAATATACAACATACACTCAATAACAAATAATTAAATAAAAATTAATTAAAATTTATCTAATAAAATTGATTAACATTCACTATACATGTGTTTTTACTTATATCTTTATTTTTCCTCTTCACCTCCTCTTCTTTTTTTTTCTCTTTTTTTATAATTATTTAAGAAAATTTTAAATACATTTGATATATATATATATATATATATATATATATATATATATATATATATATATATATATATTTAATAAGAAAATTATGTAAGATTTATAAAAATGAATTAAATGATTTTTTAGGAATATAAAAATGAGTATATTTTAAAATATTACTTTTTTTTATTTTATTTAAGTATTACAATCCTTCCCTCATAAAATTTCGTTCTCGAAATTTCTTCGACTATCATTCAAATACAATGAGAAACATCTACCTCATTTCCTATTAATTTTCCTAGATAGCTTCTTTAACTGATATGTGCTTTTATTTAATTCTAACATAGATAATTGGTCTATTTTTTAATTTCTTTCATATCAAATTCTTAAATTCTTTCTGGCTCCAAAATATACATTAAATATGGCTGTATCTCAATCTTTGTATATGGAATCTTCTGATCCGTATCTACAATCCATTTTCATAACATTGAAATGTGAAAAGCATTGTAGATGCCTACCAATTTAGGTGGTAGTGCAAGTTGATAAACCACATTGTTAATCTTTTCAATAATTTCAAATAGTCTTATATAGGAGCTTAATTTGCCTCCCTAACCAAATTTGCTAATTTCTTTGATAGGTATTTCCTTCAAGAAAACAAATTCTCCAACTTAAAACTTTACAGATTTATACTTTGGGTCATAATATTTCTGTTGGCAATCTTGAGCGGCTTTCAATTTATCCTTGATTAGTTTGATTTTCTCATCTTGAACAACTAGACCTAAAAGTTATATCTCTCATACTTCTACCCAACTCAACAGAGTTCTGCACTTCCAACCATACAATACTTCCTATAAAGTCATCTTAATGCTAGATTGGTAACCGTTATTGTACGCAAACTCAATCATAAGTATGTGATCTTACCAATTGCCTCCAAAGTTTATAACACATAGCCTTAACAAATCCTCTAAAACCTGAACATCTTAATGCTGATTTAGTCAATCGATTAATAAAAACCAAGATACTATCATGACCCTATCTGACTCTAAGAAATCTCATAACAAAATTCACTACAATCCCCTCCCATTTTCCTCAATTGACCATAATAATCCACTAAGTTTTGATATATGCTTTAATGCCTCGAAGCTTGATATTAAAAACCATACTCAGCTATATCTCTTTCCATACTTGACCACCAGAATACAGTTTTCAAATCTCTATATATTTTTGAATTGCCTAGATGAAACATATTTCTTGCCTCAATTCTCTGTCATTTAGCACCAATAGTTATGATTTCTTCTTGATAATACCTTTTGCATCTACATTAAATTCCATTCTCTTACCAATCTAAACTTGCTCAATGAATCTGTGCAATTTTGATTTCATCAATTAAAGTTAATGCACTATCAGCTAATATAAACATCTAGTATCATCAAATCTTCTAATTTCTAACTATAAAGCATCCATCCCCTTTGATCAACTCTAATTCATGGGTAATGATCCAGCTAGCACTGCCAATAGATTTGCAGCTTAAAGCATCAACCACTTAGCTCTACTTAAATAATATTTTAGGCCATAATCTTTAATGAACTCCAACCGTCTTCTCTACCTCGATTCAATTCTTTTGTATTAACATAAGACTCGATGAAAATTTTGCATTTCATTTCCATACAAGTAGTGCCTCCAAATTTTAAGAACAAACACAACACTTACCAGCTCTAAGGCATCATTTGGCGCAACATTTTAGCGGCTTTTCGTTCTTGAAAAGTCAGCTGGAGCATTTGGGAGATGCTAAATACCTCTCTTTGAATTAGCATCTAAAACCTCCATTTTCGACTAGTGGGAGACCCAGCCAACTTTCGCCTTCCAATTTTATGGACTTCCAAAATTATACTCACTTTCCACCGCAATCTCCCTATATTTTCGCAGCCGTTCAACCCATCTCTTAGCCATTTTTCGAAGCTCCAACCCATGACTACCTAGAGCATCATTTATGTGAGCTATGAGCAAAGAAGGGGGCTCCGAACTTCCAACATCTCACTTCTCCATCGTCAAGCAATGTCTTCCGAATGAGCTTTTTCTTCCATTATCTGTTTCAAAATTCTTTCCAACATTCACAAAGGTATATGCTTGCTTGATTTGTTCATTGATTCATTTGATTTTTGATTGTTCAGTGAATCAAATATTGGTTTTTGCTGTCCATACTTGCTCGACATTTTCAGGCATGTTGTTTGCTCGGTTCTCTTCCATGCCAAGTTCAGCAACGAGCATAGAAATTGCAAGTATATTGAAGTTGTCCAATAATTGTTCTTATCCTTACCTTATTATTTTAATGAGTTTTATTATGAAGTTCTAGAATTTTACAGTTCTGTTCTGCTTAAAAATTTTCTATTCAATTTCTTATCATTTTTATGCTTAAATAAAAATTATGCTGTAATAACTATTCTCCTAACATTCTATTTCGCTTCTATATTTCGAATTTGAGCTTTTGCAACTTAACCTACTTAATCATATGTAGATTGTGTTCACTTACATTCTGGATTCTATAAATTTAAAGAGATTCATTTTGATTTAAGGAGCGATTTTTTTTTTTTAAGTCTCTATAAGAAATTTGTAAACAAATTTTACTTTTATTGGATTGTTCATTTTCTGAACTGATATCTTGTTCTAATATATAATTACTTAAATTGATTTTTTTGTGCAAATGCTAGATTAATAATAATGTGTGGATTGTTGGATATTAGATGATTGAATTGTTGTTCTAATCAATTATTAGATTGTTGCAAATATTGTATTACTGGATTGATTTTTTTTGCAAATGCATATATTATCAATGTTGCATCTGGGGTTGTTTGTTTTTTGGTATTTAGAAAAATATAATTTGTTGAAGAGAGGCTATGATGATTTATTTAAGCTGATTACTACAGTATGAAAGATAATCATATATATTATTCGTTGATCTTTTGGAGTGTTGATTTGTATTAAGAAATTTATTCATTATAATCCTTGTTGTTGGCATTGTCTAGTACAATTATCTAAATACCATATTTGTCACGACCCGGCCCGGGAGCTTTGGAATATCACCAAAACAAGAAAAAGAAAGACTATAATAACATTTTCAATCTTACATAAAATCTCCAATCATACAAGAGCCACTAAAATCTACAAATGATTATACAAATTGTCCATACATAAAAATTCTAACAAAGTTCAGGAAAAAATACACTTTAAACATAACTCAACATATAATTATATATCTCAAGTTCCTCTACGATGAAACATGACTTTCTCTACCATTTAATTAGGAGGGTTACCTAAAGAAGATTTAAGCAACTAACAAATGAATATAATTCAGATTATCTTATTACACTATAGAAACAAGAAGAAAAGAACTAAGATGCGTCAATTTTGTTGTACATAAAGAAATGCTCAAACAATCAAACATATAGGTATAGGTATACATAAATATTTATCAATATATGTGGTAGATACATAAATATTTATCATATAAACCTTTTACTTTTACTTTTATCATCCTTCCAAGAGTCATCAAAATACAAAGAACAAGATCTATTAATTACCATTTGCCAATTTTGGCCTTTTGAATTATGTCAATTTTATCGCCTTTTAATCATTTTGCGCAGTACAGTCCCAATACCATAAGGGTAAACTTATTCAACATACACATTCATAGATACAATTATACTATACATTAATTCATGATTAAGTGAAATAACTTTATAAAATGATAACGCAATATGATCTAACATTCGGTTATTATCCAATACGAAGAAAATAAGCCGCATCACGATAAAGAAAGAAATAGGAAAAATCATCACAACTCATAGATAGTCATAATCATATGAACACGTTTTCATCAAGAAATTAAAGACATTTTATCATAAATGTAAGAATATAATTACACTTTAACTTTAGCTTTTTCAACCTCCTTCTTTAACGCTTCCTTCCTTAATTGAAATTCTATAACATAAAAATATTAAGTTAAAATGATTTAATATATCAGATTAATCATCATACCCCTTAAATGATTCTAATCTAATTAACCATAATATAAATACCTTTCCTTCATAATATAAAATACATTTCCTTATAGTTCTCTTAAATTTTATACTCCCTTTTCTTATTTTTCTTAAAATGATTTTCTTGAATAATTTTAAATCAATACTTTAACTTACATCTAATTTATATTACTTATACCTAAATTAACTTATTGCTAAAATCGCTAAACTCTAAATTATAATTATAAACCTTAAATTAAAAGACATAAGATATTAATATTAACATAAAATTAAAATTAAAATAGTTACATATCTTATTTACATACCTCTTCATTATATTCCTCTTATTGCCTAAACCCTCACTCTCTTTCGCACGCATGCGGCTTGACTCCCTTCGCACGCAAGACTCCTCCTTCCCTCTCGGTCGCCGGCGAAAAGCTAGCGGCTCAAAGGCGACGGCAGTAGAGGCCTCGCTGGCTAGGCATGCAACTCTTTCTTCTTCCGATGACGTCCTTCGACGCACGATTTCCTCTTCTCCTTCCTCGACGACGACCAGCTAGACGGGTAGTCTTCTCTCACTTTCTCCCTCCCGTTTCCTCTCGGGAATTCTTTTCGATTTGTCGAAACCGACACCTCTTTCCTTTTCGCCGCTCTTTTTATTTTATTTTATTTTTTTATTTTATTTTATTTTTTGTTTAAACTTTCGATTATTACAATATTTCACAAGTATATGATTGCTTGCAACACCTACAATGAGTTTGGATGATACACATAGAAGTATGAATTTCTCCATTGCTTACATATCTTATAGCTTGCCATATGAATAAACCAAAAGATGGTGGTTTATCTATCACATGAGAGAGAGAAATCAAGATCATATTTTGTGATCTATATTTAAAAGAAGTGGAATTAAGGAATAGACCAACAACTCACTTCAATAAAGAAGATTGGCAAAATATTTTGATAAATTTTTAAGAGAAAATAAAAAGATTGTATGATAAAACACAAGTGAAGAATAAATAGGACCAACTTAAAAAAAAATTAGAAACTTTGAAGGAACTAAAGAGAGGTTTGACTGAATTAGGTTGGGATCCTATCAGAAAAATAATTGATGCTTCAAACGATTGGTCCAAATAAATAACTAGAGATGAACAAAATTTTCATCATACACTCTTCATATTTCTATGAAGTTTTTATAGAATTCACTTTATGAATACTTATATATTGATACTCTAAATTATAAATCGTGCATAATGCAAAGAAATTTAAGATGTGTTGCATAAATCCAAAATTAGAAGAAAAACTTGATATGATGTTTATCTTGTAGCTGGTGCTTATATTTGGGGTTCAACTCAAGAAATTCCCCAAAATTTGGCTGAGCCTGAAGTACATTCAAACTACATTAATGTAGAGTCCGTGCGTGAAGTTGACAAACAAGGTGAATCTAGTCATTCAAAACACCCATCAACTCAAAGTCAATGAGGGTAAAAAAGAAGAAAAAATAATGATATATTCCTAAGAGATAAAATAACACAATTAGTATCAAATTGTGCAACTATGACATCTAGTGCTAGAATCGTGCATACCAATTCATCAATGTCTGAAGCAATCAAAATTCTTGAGAGTGCTGAAATATTTGATGACATGCCATTATATTTATTTTCAATAAAACTACTTGAAAACCCAACCAAGCAAGAAGCTTTCTTGACAATGGCACCTAAGTGGAGAGTTCATTACCTTCACTATTCTTTAAATAATTGTGATGTATGATTGTCTTTTAGCAGCTCTAAATGTCATATTTCCTTTAGAAGAGGAAGCATTTTTTCTCCTCTTTGTACTGCAAATTTATATTACTGTTTGATTGCGCGTACACTTTTATATTTATTTATTGTTAGTCCTCTCATGGAACTTTAATTATGCTTAATCATTTACGTTTAATTGTGTCTAGTACTTTCATGATTGTGCGTACTCCTTTATGTTTAATTATGCCTTCCATTGCTATTATCTCTTGTTCCTCAACTGAGTTTACACATAGCATAAATTGTGAGTAATTAAATTCATGCACTTGTAATGTAGAAATTTACACACTAATGGAGACGAATAATAGTGTTGAGATAATTGAAAGGGCTCAACAAGTGTTATTCCAACCACGATATACTTAATAAATGAGTACTACAAAACATATATATGCAAGACTCCATGTATGACTTCATCTCACATTGGAGATAAATGAATTGGAGTAATTGGAGGTAACCCAAATAGGTTTTATAATATGTTTTGAATGTCAAAAACTATATTTTTGGACTTGTTGCATGAACTTGAAGCTTCATATGGGTTTCATGGTTCGTTAAAGACTAGCACAAGAGAAGTGTTAGCTATAACGTTGTATATTTTATCACACAATGAATCAATTTGAGCATCTCGTGAATGTTTTCAGCATTCGACAGAAATAGTTAGCAGATACTTGGGTTAGGTGCATTGGTAACTTTGGCAAAAGAAATTGTGAAGACAATTGATCCTATTTTTAGAAGTACCCCGCCAGAAATATATACTAATGTCAAATATATGTCATACCTTAAGGTACGTTCATACAAATTTTTGTATAATGATTACTTATGAAAACATATTTTTTAAGTGGAACATGTACACGAGATTGCATTAGAGCACTTGATGAAACACCTGTGTTCCTAACAGTGAGAAAGTCACGTATATTTGATGTTGTGGATACCGACTAAGAACATAATGGTCGTATGCAACTTCAACATGTGTTTTACATTCATCATGGCTGGGTGGGAGGGTAGTGCACATGATAGTCATATTTTCAAATATACTACACATAGGCAAGAGTGTAATTTTCCAATGCCACCTCTAGGTAAGCATTTATACAAGAAATTATGTGTTACACCAGTTCATGTTAATTATCATATTTATTTACCCTTAGAAAAATATTATCTCGTTGATGTTGGATATCTAATACAATAAAGCTTCATTAAACCATATCCAGATACAAAATATTACATCCATGATTTTGAGAGGAGCAGCTATGTAGTAAGAAGCCGAAGAGAAATGTTTAATAAGTGGCACTCTTCATTACGGGGTGTTACTGAGCGGATTTTAGAGTTTAGAAAAAGTGAGCCATTCTAGCATCGACGTATTCATACAAAAAACAAATAAAGATAATTGTAGCAACTATTGCTCTACATTTATACGATGACATCCATCACGAGAAGATATTGTTTTTAGTGTCGTAGATGAAGATTTAACATTCGTGCCTCTTAAAGCATGTGAATATTGCACGAGCCAATCATTTGTTGAAAGTGATTCAATAGTGGATGACAGTGGAATACAAAATAGATAGTGGATGACAATGGAATATAAAATAGAGACGAGTTGAGAAGATGATACAACTAAGAGAACAAATCACTCTAATTAATATGTGAAATATTTTTTATTATTCTTAAATGTTGCTTTCTTCACTCATTGGCTTGATATTTAAGAAATTGTTTGAAGGGTGCATCTTATTTTCTGATGAAATTTACTAACACTAATTGAATTGAAGTTAATGTCCATTTTAGATACACTAAATTCTTTGTATACAAAAATGTTAAGAACTATATGCTAATACTTTTGTCTGCTCACTTAAACATGTCTCAACAAACATAAGTTCAAGACTTTTTAGTGCATCCTGAATTGTGAACTGCAACTATGATTTACAACGTTGCATATACACTTCACGCCGAGAAAGTAACTATGGTCATAGATTTTACAAATATTCTCTAAATCGAACATCGAATGATTGCAATTTTTTAAATGGATTGATGAATACGAAGAAGAAAAGTAATAGTAATCATGTTTGGAGAAAAGCTTTGGAAAATAAATTTTCTAGAAGACTTAACCAGTTAGAGATGAAGCTCACTATTTTATTAGGATTACATGTTGCAACTATTATTTTAATTTTCATATTATTGTTTGCAATGTGATATCTTAAATTCATATGCAAAATATTGTATTTATGCGCATATATAAATTTTATAAAATTTCAATTTGTTAGTATATTCAGAATATTTTAAAAATATGCATTTGTGGTACTATATACACATAAGAGTACTTTAGTCTTTTTTTTAAAAACAACTATAGCACAACACCTACACAGCTCAATTTCTAAACAGGTAAACTGTTTAATCAAAACCAAACTTTCTAACAGCACTTTTTCTCGCAGCAACTTCACAGATGCTTTTCCATATAACTGCAGTTGCACCAAAGAGACCCTAAATCATGAGTCAAATAATTTCTTTTATGGAGTTTCAACTATCTAGCATATACAATCACTCTCTATTCTCGCATCAATACATAGCAATCTTTCAAAGATGCATCACTAAATATCTAAAATCCTTCAATCCCTAATGGAATGGCTAAACTATAGCTCAAATGCTTTTTCAATTGCTTAAAACTCGATCACATTCAAGTCACCAAATCTAATATTTTTTCTCATTATATTGGATAAAGGCACTGTAATCTGAGAAAACCTCTTGACAAATCTCCTGTGATAACCTATCAGACCCAGATAACTATGAACCACTATAACATTCTTTGGTGTATCCATTCCAAAAGTGCTTTTATTTTCTGAGAATCTAACCTACCTTTCCACTAATAATATGACTTAGAAATATCAATTGTGCATCTAGAATTCACACTTAAAAACTTAGCATAAAATTGATTCTTCCTTAATTTCCAAGACACTCAAATGATTAACATGATCTTCATATCAATAAATTAAAATATCATCAATAAACTAATCCACATAGGAATGAAAATGCAATTTATCAAATTTATAAAATTGCAAGAGCATTAGTTAGACTAAAGGGCATTACAAGAAATTCATAATGCCATACCGATCTCAAAAGCTGAAAACATCGACATCTTTAACTTTAATGGTATCCAAACATCAAATCAATTATGGAAAATATAATTACACCCTTCAACTGATCAAATAAATCATCAATCCTCGGTAAGAGATATTTATTTTTGATTGTAACTTTATTCAATTCTTTGTTATCAATGCACAGCCTCATAGATCCATCCATCTTCTTAACAAAAAGTGCAGGCACACTCCAGCGTGAATTGTTGAGTCTTTTAAATCTCTTATCAATCAATTCTTGTAATTGACATAATTTTGCAAATCTTTAGAAGTCAATCGGCAAGGATATTTAAATACGAAGATGTATATGATGGTATATCAATCCCAAATTCCACTCTCTTTCTAGGGTAAATCTAACAATTCTTCAAGAAATACATCAAATTTAGAGACTAACTAAAATATTTTTCAGTTCAAGCACATTTTTATTCAATACTTCTAAGTTGCTTGAAATACAAATTCACTATTTCTCAAATATTTGCTTATTTTCACTACACTAATCAAAGAAGATAACATTTCCAT
The DNA here is from genome assembly GCA_021442155.1 of Cymbidium sinense. Classification (NCBI taxonomy): domain Eukaryota; kingdom Viridiplantae; phylum Streptophyta; class Magnoliopsida; order Asparagales; family Orchidaceae; genus Cymbidium; species Cymbidium sinense. Next base: position 69,704,302 of record CM038232.1, read on the forward strand.
CGAAGCAATAAAATGATCGCATCAAGTATACTAAATTTCACTTTTCTTTTCTCGCATTCAATTGTTGCAAAATGTGTAATCAACCAATTCATACCCAAAATGATGTTAAAGCATATAAATGGTATAATAATTCGTTTTGCAAGCAATTCTCTACTCTAAATGTTAATGTCCACAATATATTTTCTATTTGCACACAAACTATCACCAGAAGATATCACAACATTCAAAGTAGGAGTAAAACAAACAACGTGAATAGGCAAACTTTCAGAGAAGCTATCGAAAAGAACAAATGTGCACTAGAGTCAAATAAAATTGAACCCAACGATCGAAATTTTAAGCATACATGTCACCACTTCATTTGATTCTTTTGCTTCCTACAAGGTCGTGGCAAAAACTCTAGCCTTTACCGAATGGTTCGTCTCGCATTCTGAAGTTTCACCTTTCTCTTGAGTTGAAAGCTTTTCATAGAATCTTGTGTTGCATAGCACGCCTTCTAAAATTTCTCTTTGACGTCCCCGATAATCAATTTTTATATCCTTTTTCCTCTAGTGGGCAATATGTCGACAATGTTACCGGTCATTAGAAGCATTTCTCCAAACTAGCTAAACACTGTCCAAAATGTCTTTTCGCATTTGTCATAAATAGATTTTTCCAACCAAATTTGCTTCAGCTTGTTATAAAATTTAAATTTTTTGCTATGAAAATTTAGCTTCCTTCCAAAACTTCTACGCTTACTCGTCTATAGATCCCAATGTTGTTTAGAAAAATTCAAATCATTTTCAATCCTCTCTTTCAACTAATACTAAGAACTCACCGATTTCAAATAGCTACAGAACCTTAATCGATCTACTGCAACATGACAATTCTCTTCGCAGATCGACATAACTATGCTTCACACCACATTACCGTCTTTTTTATCCCTGAGTCAAACTGAAAAATTTGTCTTGTAATACTAGTCTGGCTAATAGTGGAATAAACAAATCCTTGAATACTTTAACAAAATCATCCCATTTAGAAGTAATAAGAATTAATTCAAACTTCTCTACCGATCACCATCTCTTTGCTTCATCTTCAAGCAAATCACTACTCTTCTGTTCTTAAAACAAATCATGCCCCTAAGTGATGGAGAAATTAACTACAAATGCACGTTGTTCGTAAAATACCAAAATAAATTAAATACCCACACACGTTCTAATGTAGCAGGGAAAATGCCTAAAATCATTTAACTACCAATGCACATTGTTCTAACGTGACGGAGAAACTTACAAATTAAGTACTCGTGCACATTGTTCTAATGCGGCGAGGAGAATTATGTCTCAAAAACCTATGTGTCACTTTTCATAAGCGCGATAAGTGCGAAGAATCCCTAGCTGCAATGTCGCAAGATACCGATCGGACCCCAGGATGAAACTGGGAGGCTGACAAATGCCGCCAAAATTCGTAAATTCAAAATAATACAAGACATACAAAAGGAAATAAAAGATATTTGAAGCCTAAATTAAAAGATGAAAATTAAATTAAATTAAATAAGAGAGAAAGTTTTAAAATGAAGGTGATTTGCACTCGAACAAGCTTGGATGTGAGATAAGCCAAAGACAAATTGTAGCTATAATCATCAAGCGAGGGTTTGAAATTATAATTAATAGCACATCAATGATTCGATTATGAAAGCTTAAGGACTTCATAGTTTGCGTTTGAGTAAGAATGTTGTTTAATAAATCATTCACGACCAAAGAAATGTGACTTGGTCATTCTATGAGTATAAACTAAAATCATTGAAGGACAAATTGAGCTTTTGCTAATGTTCACATGGAATGGTCACACGTGGCCAAAACAAACTCATACTGAACCTAAATGGAATATCAAGTCGACAGAAGGATTCAAATAGGATAATTCTGGAGTCCTAAAACTAAACTGAATTTGTAAGATAGAGACTCAAATGATTTGAGCAGAAGAGTCGATAACTCATTAACTAGCACGAATGGAACCTATAGCAGACTCAAAAGCCTATCCTTTTAGCAAAGATAGACCTTATGTAAACCTCGCATGAAACTCACAATGAGTTTAACAATTGCTTACATAGACAGATATGTCTCTCAAGAAGCATCAGACTATCATATCTCTCTTGAATGCAAAAAAAAAAAATTAAGGTATATAGAATTTGAAATGACATTGCAATGTGTTGAATGAAAAATTGAAGAACCTCAAACAGCCATATCTTCCTTTTTGAAACACATGAAATTTGAAGTATAATGAGATGATCGCTTTCAAACTAAAATCGAACTCTCTAAAATGAAATTCACAAAGGGGCCTTTCAATGAACTCATATGACCCTAATGTTCACATATGAGCATGGACGTGAGCATTTAATGGGCATTTGAGCAATATCATATTCAACATTGAAAGAATTGAAAGAGAACTGAAAATAGCATTGATTCACACTAGTAGGCTTGAAGAAGATATAACAGCTCCTCTACAAGCAAGAACAAGTACTAAATATGATAAACCCATGAAGACTTGAATGCTCATTAATAAGCAGGAGCCAAGTCTCAACGAAACTTAAAATGTGATGAATTATAGATTAAATGAAGCGAATGAAATTCACTTTAAACATTGAACAAAAATCAAAACATTCATGCCATCAGATCCATAACTTAGTGTACAAGATTGTCACGACCGGGGCGTGGAATCTACGGCGAGAACGATTGACGGATAAAATAAAATATTTCTTAACATTTCCAATCATAAATAAAATCTCCGATCTCGTCGTAAAAGCCTTCTACAAATAATTATACAATTTGTTCATACTTAAATATTCTAACAAAGTTCGGAGAAAACACTTAATAACTTTACGTAATTCTATCTCGCGAAATCTCTTTCTGGCGATAAACGTGATTTTCCATCTTTAATTAGAAGAATAACGAAAGATTAAGCAGTAACAATGAATATAATTGATTAGATTGATTATCTTTTATATAGTAAATAAGAAGAAAGAAGCGTATCGTCTTGGTTTTTTTTTTTCACCGCGTAAAAGAAATCAACAATATAAAATGGGAGAATATCGTAAAAATAATCAAACCTATAGGAGGTAAATATACATAAACATTTATCAATAGCATATGGGGGTTACATAAACATTTATCAAGAGTATCTATATGGGTCGGTGTAAACATTTATCATATAAACTTTTACTTTTACTTTTATCATCCTTCCAAGAGTCACCGTCGAAATACTCATTCAAAGAACAAGTATCTATTACTAATTATTGTTTGCCAATTTTTCATTGGCCTTTTGAATCATTTTTTTGCAATTACATTAGGCACCATAGGGGTGAACTCCGGTTTACACATTCATAGCATTATATACCTTCATTTTCATTAAGATTAAATCGGTGAACTTTATAAAATGATAATACGCAATATGATCTAAACATTTGGTTATTATCCAACATGAAGAAAAGTAAGCTATCACAATTTAAGAAAACAGAAAAATCATCACAACTTAGTAGAAAAAAGTCATAATCATATGAACATGCATTTTATCATAAGAAATTAAAGACATTTTTACCATAAATGTAAGAACATAATTACCCATTTTAACTTACAGTTTCCTCTTGAACCTCATTTCTTTTAACACTTCCTTTCTTAATTGAAATTCTATAACATAAAAAAAAAAGTGTTAAAGATTTTATATATTGCATTAATTGATTATACCCTTAAATGATTCTAATCTAATTAACGATAATATAAATATCTTTCCTTCATAATATAAAATGCATTTCCTTATAGGTTCTCCTAAATTTTATACTCCCTTTTCTTATTTTTTTCTTAAATTAATTCTTGAAATGATCTTAAAATTAATATTTGTAATCATCTAACTCATATTACTTATTCCTAAATTAACTTATTATTTAAAATTTTTAAACCCTAAATTAAACTTGAACTAAATCAAAGTTAATAACATTAAAATCAATTTCTAATTAAACATATAACTAAATAAATCATTTACTTACCTGTATATTCTCTTTTGCCTAAGTCATAAGCCTTTCTCTCCCTTCTTCCTCAGCTCCTTTCTTCCTCCGTTGGCTTCACTCCGGCTTATTCTTCGAAGGCTCTCTTCTCTCTCTTGGTCGGTCCTCTTTCTTCCTCGACGACACCCATGTTCAAATCTTCTTCATCTCCTTCCTTCATCGGACGGCTAGCACCGCACGCAGGTAGAGTCTTCTTCCTCTCCTTTCCCTCTCCCTCTCGCGTGTTTTGGGAGTTCGGTTTGGTCGGCGCCTCCCTTTGATCCTTCTTTCCTTTCTAACGGTGATTATGAAATTTCTTTTTTTTTTGATGTCTTGTTATTACAATCTCTCCCTCTTATAAAAATTTCATCCTCGAAATTTAATGACAATAATAGAAATAAACATATCTTTAATTAAACAATTGAGGATAAAGTTTTCTCATTTCTGATTCTTTCTCCCATATAGCTTCTCGATCTAATACATGTTTCCACGTTACAAATGAATTTCCTATTCGAGATGCTTGTTATAATCTATAATTCTTTCCTCCACAATGTGAGATCGGTTGAATATCAATAGGATCAACAATAATCTTGTTGGCTTCATCGAATATATTTTGCAGAAAATATAATATACATGCACTCTTATGTGAAGGTAAAAACCTATAAGCCACTTTCCCAATTCTTTCCAAGATTTTATATGGACCAATATAGCATGAGGTCAACTTTCCAACTTTGTCAAATCGTTTTATACCTTTCATAGGTTTTAAAAATATAAATTCTCACTTCAAACTCTACTGTGATGTTTAGCATCATAATATTTTCTCGCCTATCTTGAACATCTTTTAATCTATCGATCAATCGATCTTTTTAGTAGCTTCATCTACTACATCGCATCAATGATTCTTCTTTCTTCTCGCCAGTGTTCGCATTTTCTTCCATACAATGCTTCAGAGCCATACCAATACTTGCTTGAAAACTATTGTAACAAACTCAATCAAAGGCAAATGAATTTCCCAATTTCTTCCAAAATCAAGGATACAAAGTCTAAGCAAATCTTCAAGTGTTTGAATTGTTCTTTCTACGCCATCGGATGAAACTCGTTCTTGAAAGTAAAACCCTTCAAAACTATTTGAATTTTTTCCATAATCAATCCCATCGGTAGATCTTATAGATTTTGGCACATATAACTTCGATTTAAAACATATTTTCGCTTTTCCTTTGTAGTTATTTGATAGATATAAAGTGTCTGATTTAGTCACTATCGATAATAACAAATAATCGCATCCTTTTACGGATCTAGGTAAGCCAACACAAAATCATAGCAATATCATCCCATTTCCACTCGGTATCGGTGAAATAAAAGTCACTTGCTACGATGTTCGAACTTTAACCATCGACATGATTGACATTTATAAACAAATTTACTTCTTTTTTCATTCACGGCCGCAAAATATTTTCACGATACATTTTCTTCTTTGGATGAATTGTATAATTTGAATGATGTGTTTGTAAGATATCTTTCCAAATCTCCAACATTTGGAATGCAAACCCATGATACTTGATGTCATCTTGATTTCAAATCTTTGTATGGCTACTTTTACCAAATCTAAAATTTTAAAGTCATAAATCTTGAGGTAAGCGTATTATTCGTCTTTCAAATTTGATTGTATAGATTTGATTTATGATAAAATATGATCATGTAGATTTAATAATTGAAATTTCTAATTTTTTAAATCTTTCGATCCTCTATTGAGAGATCGGCCAATAAATCTTAGATATTTTTCTACTTAGCATCGACAACTTTTCCTTCCTTGGATGATATTGAATATCCCTCATAATCTTTAATGAGTTCAACCATCTTTCTAAATTTAAATTTTCCTTACGAGTAAAGATATATTTGGCTTTGATGATCGGTGAAAACTTCACTTCTCCATATAAATAATGCCTCCAAATTTTTAATGCAAATACTTCTTGCTTCAGATCATGGGTTGGATAATTCTTTTATGATTTTTCAATTCGGCATCACTTCCTCTTATGTATAAATTAACCTCTTAATGATGCATCATTTATAAATTTGAAATCATTACGTCGATGGAATAGTTAATCTTGTGCGGTCGTTAAACAATTCTTCAATTTTGAAAAGCTTTTCTCGATCACTTTGATTCAATTTATTTTGAGTTAGCCGATGGCATAATAATCGTGAAAATCCTTGTGAATCTCGCTAATATCACCGATCCAGAAACTTACGTGGCGATTGGTTGTAGAGTCATTCATTTATTCTTTCGACTTTCTTCACGAAAATTCATTTCTGTCATGCGAATATGATGTTATTTAATCAAAATTCACACTTTAAAATTTTGCATATAATTCATTTCCTTTTAGAGCTTGCAAAATAATGTGAAGATGGTTTTCATGAGCTTCATCTCGTGAATAAATTAGAATATCATCATGAATCTGATCACAAATGAATCTAAAATATTTAAAGATTACATTCATGAGATCCATAAATATCTGGAGCATTTGTTAAGCCAAAAGGCATCACCACAAACTCATAGTGTATACCTTGTATTGAATGCGATCTTTGGTATATCTTCTTTGATTCTGATGATAACGCGATCTTCAATCTTTGAAAATCGAAGCTCCCAGTTGGTTAAAGAGATCATCAATTCTTGAGGATATTTATTCTTGATGTGAGTTTATTAAGCTCTCATGTCGATTCGTTAAGCTCCCATCTTTCTTTTCACAAATATCTGAGCTCCCGAGGAGATGTCTTGGCGATAAATCCTTCTCTAGATTCTTGTAGTTGATTCTTCTCTTGTAATTCTTTAGCATTAATTATGTACTTTTCTTTCTAGGTTTTGCATTGAATTAAATAATTAGAAATATCTCTCTGGAGGTAGTAAAATCTAGAAAGACTTACGGATACTCTTTCTTTTACATCATCTATCTTCTTTACTCTTTAGTAACATCGATAATTTGAGCGAAACCCTTAATAGATTTTCTTTAGCATCTTTTGAACTTTTAAGCAAGACAATCATAGTTAATACTCTTTTATGCACAATTTGAATTCTTCTTTCGGGAATATTGAATTTGATTATCTTTTTACAATATAATAGCATGTTTAGAATGTCGATCCATTCACAAATCACATCAAATCTCTTCATAAAATTTATCATCTTAATGATTTCTTTGATTATGATCACTTATATCTAAAAATATAATGTATCTCTCGATCTCTTGTCGACGGCGAATTGAGGCGAGTGAGAACAGGGACGGATAAAATAAAACATTTCTTAACATTTTCAATCATAAATAAAATCTCCAATCTCCATAAAAGCCAATCAAATAATTATACTGATTTGTTCATACTTAAATATTAACAAAGTTCGAAACAAACTTTAAACATAAATCACATGACATAATTACATCTCGAAGTCCTACGGTAGCGGCTTTTCATCGGTCGTTTAATTTGATTACGAAAAGATTAAGCTAAAATGAATATAATTGATGGGTCGATTATGTTATTACATATAGTAAGCAAGAAGAAAAGTAGTATGTATGCGATTTTTTATTCACGTCATAAAAGAAATCTGCTCAAACAATCAAACATGGGAGGTAGGTATATAAACATTTAGCATATGGTTATATCATAAACATTTATCGATTTCGTATGGGGTCGATATACATAAAACTTTATCATATAAACTTTACTTTTACTCATTTAGTCGGTCATACTCGTTCAGAAATTTCATTATGTTGTTCTTAATTAATTGATTTATGTCATTTTGGCTTTTGAATCATTTTGTGCAGTTACAGCGTCCTGTCTAAGGGGTGAACTCCAGTTTCAACATACACATTCATAGCATACAATTATACCAATATACATTAATTCATGATTAACAGTAAATCAGTGAACTTTATAAAATAATAATGTGGTATATAATCGCGTTAGTTATTATCCAAAATAGTAAAATTTCGCGGTTTAAGAAAAGCAGGAAAAATTATCACAACATTGAAAAAAGTAATCATTTGAACATTGTGTTTTTTATAAGAAATTAAAGATATTTTCTATAAATGTAAACGTAATTACCATTTTAACTTTCTTTGAACCTCCTTTCCTTTAACACTTTCTTTCTTAATTGAAATTCCTATAACATAAAATATTAAGTGTTAAAGATTTTATATATTGCATTAATTGATTAACTTATCTAAATGATTAATCTAATTACGATAATATAAATACTTTTAAATTCATAATATAAAATGCATTTCCCATAGGTTCTCCCTAAATTTTATACTCCCCTTTTCTTATTTTTTCTTAAATTAATTCTTGAAATGATCTTAAAATTAATATTTGTAATTGCATCTAACTCATATTACTTATTCTAAATTAACTTATTGAAAATTTTTAAACCCTAAATTAAACTTGAAATAACTAAATCAAAGTTAATAATATTAAAATTAAATTTCTAATTAAACATATAACTAAATAAATCATTTACTTACCTTGTATATTCTCGTTTTCCCAAGTCATAGCCTTGACTCTCTCCCCTTCTTCCTTGCATGCTCGACTTTCTTCCTCACGGCTTCTTCACGAAAGCACATGATTAGTTGCACGAAGGCTCTCTTCTCCTCTCTCGATTAGTCGATGCTCCTCTTTCTTCCTTGGACAGTGGGTTCAATCTTCTTCATCTCCTTCCTCGGTCATCGCCTGCTAGGGCACGCATGCAAGGTATAGTCATCTCTTCCTCTCCTTTCCCTTCTCCCTCTCTCATGTTTTGGGAGTTCGGTTTGGTAAACCTCTCCCTGGATCCGTCTTTCCTTTCAGTTATGGCGATTATGAAATTTCTTTTTTTTTTTTTGGATGTCTTAGGTTATTACGGATAGGCGTAGATAAGAAAGAAATAAATATTGGCACATGTTATTGTTGACCTCACTTTTGAAGAGTTCCCAACCTCTTATACTTAGGAACCTTCGACAGATTTTCTAATTATAAGATACTTGTGATTAAATGAATACTTAACCTAAACTTAAGAGACTTAGAAGGGTTGATCATAAGATTAGACCTTAGGAACACCTACCCATAACCTAAATTCAACTCATGTGCACCTTCAATTCAATCCAAATTCAATTGATTTTCTCAAGAGCAATTCAATCCCTGATTATTTATCAAATCAAATCCAAATTTGATTCCAAATGATTGAAACCTAAATCAAATCCAAATTTCAAAATCCTACTAAGCCCCTTTCTCCATGAGCTTAATCAAATTTGCTTCCAAATCACTCCAAACTCAAGTGATTTTCTCGTCATATTCTTCATTATATAAATGAAATATTAACTCAAATAGCCAAAACCTAATACAAAATCAAATCAAATCCAAATTAAAACCCTTTAAGCCATTTCCTTAGACTTACTCCATCTAAATCAAACTAAATTCAATTGATTTTATCAATCAATTATACCTTCAATCAATTCCAAATATAAATGAAATCTACATCATCAAGTCAAACCCAACTTAGCATTTGACTTAAAATATTCAAATGAACCAAAACTCATTTTGAACCCAAATTCAATTGAATTTATATATCAATCCCAAATTCATATATAAACTCAATTAAATCAAGCCATTAACGAATTGGCTCACTTGACCCAAAGTGGACAATTTGACTCAATCCAATCCAATCCAATCAAAGTGAATTAAAATCCCAAACTTCATGACATAATTGTTGATCATCTAGGTTGATCAATTATCATAAATTAGGTCCATAAGTCAAAAACCATATGAACCCACTAGCCAAATTACAACAATCCAAATCCATTCAAAACCAATAATTCAAATTCACAAAATCAACATTTGAACATGACTTGACCTTCAATTGGGTCAAACTTGAATTTGATCCAAATTGACCAAATGACCTAACCAAAATATGTCAAATCAAATCGTCAAATTGATTTGCCAACAGTTCATTCTTAATTGATTGTTAAACTTGACCACCATGATTGAATCAATTTTTGACCTAGCTCAAATTGACATAAAGGGTCAAATTAGATTAAACCAAATTAAATCAAACCAAAGCATGCAATCTCTAAATAGTCATATGAACTTGACCATTCTTGGTTGATTTTGACCAATTGAATTGGACTAACTCATTTGACCCAATTTAACCTAAATGGGTCGATTGATTATTGAACAAATAAACTCCAAATGATGAAATTTGGTCCAACTTCCTTTGACTCATTTCAAATCTCAAATCGATTCAATGACAAATGGCCACTTTGCCCTTGGGTCAAGCACCCATGAGAAGACACTCACTAAGTGGTCATTTCTCTTAACCACTTGGCACTCATCCATTGATCCACCAAGGACTCGACCAACTGTAAGAGGTGGTTGGGTCACCATGACTCATGGGAAGGTTAATTCACCTCACCTCCCCCATTGGAACACTTGGCAAGCAAGGACTCCCACTCTCCTTACCTTGGCTACATCCCCCCCCCCCCTCTCAAATGAATTTACTAAGATGATTCTCTACCATTCCCAACCACCCCAAGTCATATGACATCCACTATGAGTCAAAATCACCATTATAGATGATTTTTTAAAACCAAAATAAGAAAATGAAGCAAAAAATCTCCTCCTTCTCTCTTTCACTCTCCAAGAGCTCCCAAGCAACCAAGATTCATCCCCTGCTCCCTTTGAGCTAAAGCCACCAAAATTGAGTGAGTTTCGGCGAGGAAGCGACAACTCTGGGTGGAGACAACATTCCAAGCGAAGGAAAACGTCGAGGTCAATCACAAAGCTTCATCTTGCACATAAGAACATGCTTAGATCAACACCGCCGCCGAAAATCATCTCTGATGAGGTAATTTTCAAGAATCGTATAGCCACAAGCTTTTATTTATAACGATTCTTTAGGAATATCTTTAGAAAATCCATGCATTCTTCATTTTATTTAGTCCCAATCTGAATATAGAAGTTTTTTTGGTGTGAATTGATGCAAAATGAGCCCATTCATTATGAAATTTCGTTCGATTTAAAATCCGAAAATCCCATCGATTTACTATTCCGTCGCGCTAGGAAGCGGTCCAATCTTGCGGTTAGTAAATGGGCGGCGCAATTTCACGCTAGATCCGCACTTTTTCGGCCCTCAAATCATATGGATTCAATCTGGAGCATCCGATCCGCGATCGAACGGTCCAATCAACACGCTCTCTTCCTTTCCGCTCATTTCGACACCGCGCAATGTCGCCGCATAGCATGGCCGGTGCGATGGGAAATCATGTCAGCGTGTGTGAATTTAACCGCATTAGCGATCTTGTGAATAAGTAAGAAATTCGACCATTTTCTAATTTTAAAAATTATTTAAATCACCTGAAACTTCAAAAACTCATAGAAATGAAATACTCAATTAAAAATTGCAAACAATTGCTCGTTGGATTTAACTTTTCGAGATTAATTCAACAAACCTAAAATTTGAACAGAATAGTTTGAGGTTAATTTGAATTTTAATTAAAATAAAATTTCATTAATTAAACTAAAAATACAGATCGATTTGAAATTTTCAGAGATTGAAATTGAGCTTAAAATCTACCTACTATAAAAATTTCAAGTGAAAAAAATTTATGGAATGAGAGAGATTGCATTCTAAAGTTCAAATAGTGAAAATAAATTAATAGACTTTATAAAAATAAAGAATAATCATTTAAATCAACTGAAATTTTGAAAAATTATAACAAGACATAGAAAAATCATAAAAATGCAACTAAATATTCATTTTGAAGGTATTTCATAGGAGATTCAATTAAAATTGATCCCAATTAATTTTGAACAAAAATCAATGCTTAATTTGGGTTTAATTGAAAACTTAATTAGCTTAATTACTCTTTAATTACCCAACAAATTAATCTCAAACTTTATGAGATTAATTAATGGGATGACCTCTGCCTCCCATAATATTTTTGCTTAATTAATTAAGAAAATTAGTTGTCCTAACCTTAATTACTTTCCTAATTAATTAAACAATTAATTAATATTCTAGACAGTAAGAAAATCATTAATTAAGCTTGCTAATCATTGTGAAACAGTGAATGGGTATGGGGAATGAGATTGAGACACCTTTCCCAATTTTTTCCCTAAGTTTATTTCACTTGAATGAAAATTAATTAATTTGAGATTACTTGATAGTTTAATTCATTAATTAAATTGCTTAATTATTCAATTTGAAACTATAATCACATGGAATCTTAATTAATCAAATCTTGGGTAGTCACTTAGGTGTTCAATAACCTAAGCAAATCTTAAGAAAATTATAATTAGCCCACATATGTTGCACAATTTTAAGAGTACTTAATTAAATTATTTAACCTAATTAATTATTAATTATGAGCTAATTGCATTAAGCCCTTTCATTTCTTAGGATCATTGCAAGTTATTTTTCATGCATATCATATTGGCTCATAATTATTTAATTAATTATTTTAAGGTAACATAGACAAAGGTTAATTAATTGATTTAATCCATATCATAACTTAATTAACCCATAAAATCAACTTAATTATTTTTTATTAAACCAAATTAATTCACAAACATGGGAATGGGTTTAGGATCAGCAAACTTCTTTTCACATTTCTTAAATCAAATCAAACATGAATTAAAAAAAAAATGATAATAAAAAGCCTTGGTTTTCTTTAAATGCTTATATTTGAGATAATTATCCTTAGAAAATTATTTGGTTGAATAAGATCATGTGTTTTATGTTATTTATTCCTTTCCGAACATTAAATATTGTATGTCATTTGATTCACACATTCATCTTTTGCAAAAAATTAATTAAATCAAATGGTTTTCCTTATGCTGTATTGATTTAATTTAAATATATGTATGGTATTATCACTATTAAATCCATATATATTTTTCAAAAACTTATAAACAAATGATTATAGATGTTATGAATATTAGTTATGAATACATAAGAGATGCATGTGATTATATCCTAAGTATATGGAATGAAGCTTTTCTTTCATTCATATGTAATTTTACATGCACTTGAACGTTAATAAGTATGTAGTCCGGATATCTCGGGAACACGAGACTTTAGTTAGCCCCAAGGAGGTCATTTGATTACCTCACTTTCCTGGTTAACAGCGATATGTACTTATTTGATTTGATTTATATGTATCTCTACATTAGAATTCGGATAGAACTTTAATCCATATGCATAAATATTTCAATTGATTAAAAATATAACTTTTATATGATTTTTTATTCTTGTAATCATTTGTATATTCATGTGTATTTAAGAATACTGGATATATCTAGTCTGGACATTCCGGAGATGTAAGGCTTTAAGTAGCCCCAAAGAGGACTTAACTCAATCCCCTGGTTTAACAAGGGCGAAATATCCACTTAAAATTTTTATACACTTGTATGTGCATTTAGCTATGAATGAAAATCTCCTATTAATTGAAAGAAATACAATTTTTGCATGGTTTTTCATTCTTGTAGTCATTTGTACATTCATATCTATTTAAGAATACTGAGTATATCTAGTCTGGACATTCTGAGGATGCAAAGCTTTAAGTAGCCCCAAGGAGGTCTTTACTGCATTCCCCTGATTTAACAATGACGAAATATTCACTTAAAACTTTTACACACTTGTATGTGCATTTAACTAATGAATGAAAATCTCCTTTTCTACAAAATACATATATGTATCTTTCATTTAAAATGTGCTAAAAGAAATATGTTGCATGTATAGTTATACTTAGAATTAAGTCATATGCATGCTACATGTGATGGAAAGAAATAACTTAATATATGTCATATGATAGTAGTTCAATCAAGTTAATCTTAAGATTCATTTCATATTGAATAAGATCATTTAAGGTGAACCTAAACTTAGAATTAATTAAATCATTTAATAAGTCATTCACTAAGGAGAATTACATCAAATTAACATACTTTAGAAAGTGACTTAAGGTAGGGATGAACGAGGGCAATCATCTTTTCTTCTCTTTATAACACTTAGTTGCTAAGTTCAGTCCATATGAAACAAAAGAAAACACAAATTAAAAATCTCAAATTAATTAAACAACTTGAAGTAAAATCATACTTTATGGTTAAGTTAAATTACCTTCACACCTAGAGAATTATAACTTTAATGCTTAGCAAAACATACTACACAAGCCTAACACACATATTAGAAGAAAGTCACCACTTCTAGTCTTATGTTAGGGCGATGTATAATTTGATGTATGTTTTATTTTGTGATGTAATATTTTAGACTGGATGTTAGAGTGTATTTTCGTAGATAGGATGGTAGACTGTGATTAGTCTAATCATATTTTTCAGAGAATTATGTTTAAGGGGCAGCTTAAAAATAAATATAATGCTCTTTTTGCAGCTTGCTTAAGCCCCTAAGCAAAATCTGATAGACGGTGGGCTTGGTTACTCATGCGAGGATCTAAGTCCAAATTATGATATAATTGCTTGGTTGTATGTGTTTAGCCAACACTTATTTTGCAGGTGTAGTTAAATTTACATTTTCTATTTTTTAACGTAATTTTGCATAAGAATTAGGATTAGTGCTATGGAAGATCATGATGAGCAGTGACTAGAAGGCTTTGTCTTGTGAGGCCCTCTAATACTTTTGAAGTAAAGCAAATCAAATCGAAGGGAGCAAAGACATGAAGAAATGAAGGAGATATGAAAAATGAAGACTTGAAGACCCACCATAACATTTATCATTTGTAAATTAATGGGTTGTATAAAGGTAGAGAACTGGTATCTATTTTCTTTTTTTTTGTCTGACGATCCGTCATTGACCTTTTATTCTTTTACTGTGCTATAAAATATTTGATGTTATGTTTATCTTGTGCATTAGAAATTACATGCATTTTCATAATTTCTTTATGATTGATGTTCGTTGTATGGCCTAGATGCGATTAGGTTCTTAGAAAAAAATAAATATTTTACCCAACTATAACTCATAATTAAAGTTTTAAATAACTCATAACCTCACAATTAAAGCCTATGATGTAAATCAAAATAATTAAAAAATTTAACAACCCTTTAATTGTATGGTTGTATGTCTAACAACATGCATACATATCCTTTCACTTGCAAAATAAGGGCCGCCATCCTTACATGCATGGGAACCGCTTGACCTATGAGAGCAACTCTACTAACGGAGCTTCACCCTCTTCTCTTCTGATTTGACCAATAATCTATTTCATCATGCACATAAAAATCTCAAAGCCTTTGTCAAATAAAGTGTCAAAATTGAAATAAAATTTAAAAGATTTTGCAGATTAAATATCACTCATATCACTCATGCTCTAATCTCTTAAGGAGTGAATCTAAATATTTTAATCTCTTTTTAAATAATAACAACCTAATTATCTTGCAAAATCATATGGCTTGCCTACATGATTTTAAAGGAGGAGTTAGCTACCGCCACTTTATAAAATTCCAAAGAAATGAGTGCTTCCCCTCTTGTAGAAATAAACAATATACACATCTTCATTTAGACTTGGGTCGTGCTTTGGCTTATGTCAAAGCTCCCTAGATCTAGGATCCGTCCTTCGAACTACTAGCATAAATCCTCACCTCTTAAATATTTTCATAACCTTGTGTTAGTGGACTATAAGTCCTAGCTTTCTAATAGAATGTCAACTTTAACTAAATTAATCTCTTCAATTTCAAACATATAAAGCTTAACCATATGATAGATTGGAATGCTCACTAGGCTTCCTAGTATCATGAGCATTTCTACTTATTCCCTTTGGCTTCGATAATAAGTCCTCTCCTTGGGTTTTTCCACTTAAATTTTCAAATACAACCAATCATTTGATAATCTAGCCTTGAAATCTTTCGAGACTTTAATTTCTACTTTAATCGAGAGTATTCTTAGGGAATTCTATTACCTAAGATGTAATTAAGTATGAGGGCTTACCACCATAGGAAACTTAACGAACCCGGCTTAAAATAAATCTTGTTTTACTTTTCCATGTAATGTAGGAGAAAAATCTATAATACATTCAAGACCATCATGCCTTATTGGTGACAGGCCCATTATAGGGTGGTTTTATCTTTCGAGATAATGCACCATTCCTTAATATCATACCCAATCACTTCAATAAATATCCCCTAAGATCTGCGTGGTGTCCCACATCTCAAAAATAAAAATCACAGATTTTTTTGGCAACTCCCCTGGAGATAATTTCTCCCTCCATCTTTAGTAGACATTATTATCTCCAAGCATCGATAGTAGACTTATATTTTATATAAGCCCAAAACTATCTTTCTTTTTGTTGGCACTTAACTTATTTCATCCTTAAGCAAAGCAAAATCCATTAGGTTTTAGGACATCATCTTAAAACCCTATTAGTCCCCAATAGGTAAAAAAAATCAACTAAACTAAAGGAGATGACTAAAATTTTTCAACCTCTTTACTATCCTCTTGGTGAGGCAAGGTTCATCCCATAATAAATCCTTTGCAAAAAATATTATTTTGAAAAAAACACTTTTCAAATTAATTAAAAGTCACATGATAAAAGATTTGCATAACATTTTCAAAAAGATATAAAGATAACCAAATCCCATTTAACAATATCTACAATTATTACATAGGTTCTTTTCAAAATCAAATTTTGAAAAATAAAAACTCCATTTTTGGGAGAAGATCCTATTTCCAAATGAAATGATGGCATAAAATTGAAATTTCTTTTAGCACATTCCAAATGTACTAAGTTGAAATTTACCTTTTCAAAAAGCAATATCACACACAAAAATTCTATCTTTAAAAATCAATAAATATAATTAAATTTTATTTGACACACCCAAATTTATCAAATGAGAATTTTTTTTTTAAACCAAAATAAATTGGACTCTACTTAACATACCCACATTTGCTAAGTAGAGTTCCCTTTTTCAAAACAAAATCAAAACACATTTGAATTCCATTTGACATACCCAGATTTGTCAAATGAGAATTCCCTTTTTCAAAAAATCAAAACAAGTTGGACTCTACTTAACATACCCACATTTGCTAAGTAGAATTCCCTTTTTCAAACAAAATCAAAATATAATTGAATTCCATTTGACATATCAAAATTTGTCTAATGAGAATTCCCCTTTTCAAAATCCAAACAAATTGGACTCTACTTAACATACCCATATTTGCTAAGTAGAGTTCCCTTTTACAAAACAAAATCAAAACACATTTGAATTCCATTTGACATACCGAAATTTGTTAAATGTGAATTCCCTTTTTTTCAGAAAACCAAAATAAATTGGACTTTACTTAACATACCCATGTTTGCTAAGTGGAATTCCCTTTTTCAAAACAAAATCAAAACACATTTGAATTCAATTTGACATACCCAAATTTGTCAAATGAGAATTCATTTATTCAAAAAATCAAAATAAATTAGACTCTATTTAACATACCCACATTTGCTAAGTAAAGTTTCCTTTTTCAAAAAAAAATCAAAACACATTTGAATTTCATTTAACATACCCAAATTCGTCAAATGAGAATTCCCTTTTTCAAAAATCAAAACAAATTAGACTCTACTTAACATACCAATATTTGATAAGTAGAGTTCCCTTTTAAAAATCACAAACAAATCAAATACAATTGAACTCCATTTAACATACCCAAATTTGTCAAATGAGAGTTTCATTTTTCAAAATCGAAAACAAGTTGAACTCTATTTAACATACCACATTTATTAAATAGAAGTTCCTCTCTTTCAAAACAAAACAAAACAAACTCATCAAACACACTTGAGCATTACTTAACATACCTAAATTTATTAAGTAAATATCTCATTTTTCAAATCAAATCAAAATACATCAAACACATTTGGGCTCTACTTAACATACTTAAATTTGTTGGAATCTCATTTTCAAAACAAATTAAACACATGAAACACATCATCAAACAAACAAAAAATCTCCTCTTTCAAAAGCACATTTTTGAAAATAACTCTCCATTTCAACATACCTATGTTTGTTGGATGAAGATCCTATTTCCAAATGAAATCATAACATAAAATTGAAATACCTTTTAGCACATTTCAAATGTACTAAGTTGGAATTTACCTTTTCAAAAAGCAATATCACACACAAAAATTCCATCTTTAAAAATCAATAAATATAATTAAATTTTATTTGACATACCCAAATTTATCAAATGAAAATTTTTTTTATACAAAAATAAATTGGACTCTACTTAACATACCCACATTTGATAAGTAGAGTTCCCTTTTTCAAAACAAAATCAAAACACATTTGAATTCCATTTGACATACCCAGATTTGTCAAATGAAAATTCCCTTTTTCAAAAAATCAAAACAAATTGGACTCTACTTAACATACCCACATTTGCTAAGTAGAATTCCCTTTTTCAAAACAAAATCAAAATATAATTGAATTCCATTTGACATATCAAAATTTGTCAAATGAGAATTCCCCTTTTCAAAATCAAAACAAATTGGACTCTACTTAACATACCAACATTTGCTAAGTAGAGTTCCCTTTTTCAAAACAAAATCAAAACACATTTGAATTCCATTTGACATACCCAAATTTGTTAAATCTGAATTCCCTTTTATTCAAAAAATCAAAATAAATTGGACTTTACTTAACATACCCACGTTTGCTAAGTGGAATTCCCTTTTTCAAAACAAAATCAAAACACATTTGAATTCCATTTGACATACCCAAATTTGTCAAATGAGAATTCCTTTATTCAAAAAATTAAAATAAATTAGACTCTAGTTAACATACCCACATTTGCTAAGTAGAGTTCCCTTTTTCAAAAAAAAATCAAAACACATTTGAATTTCATTTGACATACCCAAATTTGTCAAATGAGAATTCCCTTTTTCAAAAATCAAAACAAATTAGACTCTACTTAACATTCCAACATTTGATAAGTAGAGTTCCCTTTTCAAAATCACAAACAAATCAAATACAATTGAACTCCATTTAAC
Organism: Cymbidium sinense; assembly: GCA_021442155.1. NCBI lineage: Eukaryota > Viridiplantae > Streptophyta > Magnoliopsida > Asparagales > Orchidaceae > Cymbidium > Cymbidium sinense. The sequence continues at coordinate 69,723,307 of CM038232.1, forward strand.
ATACCCAAATTTGTCAAATGAGAGTTTCATTTTTCAAAATCGAAAATAAATTGAACTCTATTTAGCATACCACATTTGTTAAATAGAAGTTTCTCTCTTTCAAAACAAAACAAAACAAACTCATCAAACACACTACAACCTTACTTAACATACCTAAATTTATTAACTAAATATCCCATTTATCAAATCAAATCAAAATACATCAAACACATTTGGGCTCTACTTAACATACTTAAATTTTCTAAGGAATCCCATTTTCATAACAAATTAAACACATGAAACACATCATCGCAAACAAACAAAAAATCTTTTCAAAAATATTTTTAAACATACACTTGGGTCTCATTTAGCATATCCAAATTTACTAAGTGAAGACTTCCAACATCAAATCAAAATTTTCAAGCGAAGGATAAACAAAATAAACACATCTCCAAAGCCTCTCCAAAATGGAATGAATCTCATTTAATATATTCAAATTTATTGGATGAAAGTTCTAAATCAAAATCAAAATTCAATGACAAAGACTCCCCTCAAATCTCTCCAATCCATATCCCCCAACAGATAGCTTGAACCTGCTTCCCTAGTAGAAGAGTCGCATCTCCAATCCTTAGCATATCTCCTCCTTTATGCCCTCAGCATAAACCCCTCACATGTTATACCTAATACATGTGTGATCCCCTAGCAGATCTCCCTCCATGTCCTTGACATGGAATTCTTATCAAATTCCTTCTCGCTCTCTTATGCCCTTGGAATGAGTTGAGTTACATTGCACTAAGATCATGATTCTATCTACCTCTAGGATATAGGTATAGATCGTTTTAGTTAGTGTTTGCAATCTTTTGGATGTTGTTGATCGTTTTGGTCAACGCCAATACACGTAGTATGTCTTGTCAATTACACCACACCTATTAGGGATCTTTATGTTGACCTCACATTTGGAGTGAGTTCTCAACCTCGCCCTCTTAAACCTAGCAACCTTCTAGACACTAAAATTTCCTTAGTCATAAGACACTTCTAGTAATTATATGAACACTTAGCATAAACCTAGAGACTTAAAAAAGTTGATCATAATATTAGACCATGCCATAGGAACTTAAGAACACCACCTACCTTATAACCTAAATCCAACTCTTGTGCACCTTCTTAAGTTCAATCCAAATTCAACTGATTTTCTCCAAGATCAATTCAATCCCTCAATTATTTATCAAATCCAAATCCAAATTTGATTCCAAATGATTGAAACCTATAATCAAATCCAAATTCCAAATTCCTTCCAAACCCTTTGACCTACCTCCATAAGCTTAGTCAAATTTGCTTCCAAATCACTCCAAACTCAAGTGATTTTCTCATAAGTCATTTATATCTTCATTTATATTCACAAATATAAATAAAATATGAATTCAAATAGCCAAAACCTAACCCAAAATCAAATTAAATCCAAATTGAAACCCTTTAAGTCATTTCCTTAGACTCAAACAAAACACCATCTAAATCAAACCAAATTCAATTGATTTTTTCACAAATCAATTATACCTTCATTCATCATTTCAAATATAAATAAAATCTATAATCATCAAGTCAAACCAAAATTAACCCCAACCAAACCCAACTTATCACATTTGACTTGAAATATTCAAATGACCAAAACTCATTTGAACCCAAATTAATTGCAATTGAATTTATATATCAATCTCAAATTCATATATAAACTCAACTAAATCAAACCAAAAAAACCTAATTAGCTCATTTGACCCAAAGTGGCCAATTTGACCTACATGAACTAAAATTCAATCCAATCCAAATCAAAGTGAATTAAGTCAATCCAAACTTCTTGACATGATTGTTGATCATCCTGAGTTGATCAATTATCATAAATTAGATCAAACCAAGTCAACTTTACCCCATTCACCAAGTCAACCATTTAACCCGTATGAACTAAACTAGCCAAATTGCAATCTAAGCCAAATCCATTGAAACCAATGATTAAAATCAACATTTGAACATAACTTGACCTTCAATTGAGCCAAACCTAACCCAATTAACTCTTTTGACCCAAGTTGACCCAAATTGATTTAAATGACCAAAATGGGTCAAATCGAAATTGATTGCAACCAATTGCTCAAATTCATTCCAAATTGATTATTAAATGTGACCAATGTCACAATTGAACCTCATTGACCCACTTAATCCAAATTGACATAAATGATCAAATTAAACTAAACCCAAATTAAATCCAAATTAAATTAAACCAAAACATACAATCCTCTCCAAATGGTCATATGAACTTGACATAACCCTTACTTTGACCCAATTTGATGAATTGGTTAACCTAACCCGTTTTGACCCAATTTGACTCAAATGGATCAAATTGAGTTAAATTAAACCAAATGAACTCCAAATGATATGAAATTTGATTCAACTAACTTTTGACTCATTTCAAATCTGCCCAAATCAAATCCAATGTCAAATACCCACTTTGCCCTTGGGTCAAGGGCACCCCATAATAAAAGACACTCACCTAAGTAGTCATTTCTCTTCCTTGGCCACTTGACACTCATCCATTGGTCAACCTAAGCTCCCAGGACACTAACCAACTTGACCCAAGAGGTGATTGGGTTAGCCATAACTAATGGGGAGGTGAATTCACCTCACCTCCCCCATTGGAACACTTGGCAAGCAAGGACTCCCACTCCCCTTGGCTTGGCTGCATTCTCACCCCCTCCTCCACTCAAATGAAGACACCTAGAATAATTCCCTACCATTCCCAACCACCCCAAACCATAGGACATCCACTATGAGCCAAAAATCACAATTATAGGTGATTTTCGGCCAAAAACCAAAACAAGAAAATAGAAGCCTGAAAAAACTCTCCTCCTCTCTTTTCACTCTTCGAGGGCTCCCCAAGCAACTAGCATTCATCTCCCTACTTCCTTTGAGCTAAAGCCACCAAAATCATGTGAGTTTCAGAGGTAAAGCGACGACACTTAGTGGAGACGACATTCCAAGCAGAGAAAAATGCCGAGATATGTCCCAAAGCTTCATCTCGCACCTAAGAACGTGCACGAATCAACACCACCGCCGGAAATCATCCCCGCTGAGGTAATTTTCAAGAACCGTAGCTGGCCTTAGGAGCTTTTATTTATGACAATTCTTATGCGATTTTAAGAATTTCCTTAGAAAACTCTTACATTCTTCATTTTATTTAGTCACAATACGAATATAGAAGTTTTCTAGTGTGAATCAACATGAAAACAAGCCCATTCAAACGAGATTTCATTCAGATTTCGCAAAAATCCCGAAAATCCCGTCGGTTTGCACTATTCTGCCGCCGAGAAGCGAGGTCGTCCACCCTCAGGGGAAACAAGACGATTTCACGCTAGATCCGCACATTTTCGGCCCTCAAATCATGCAGATTCGATCTAGACCGTAATCACATTAAACGACGCCTCTCTCCTTTCCGCTCATTTGTATGCCAATCAACTGAAACTTTGAAAAATTATAATAAATCATAGAAAAATCATAAAAATGCAAGTAAATATTTATTTTGAAAGTACTTCATAGGAGATTCAATTAAAATTGATCTCAATTAATTTTGAATTGTAATTAAAGTTTAATTTGAATTTAATTGAAAACTTAATAAGTTTAATTACTCTCTAATTTCCCAAATAATTAATCCCAAACTTTCTGAGGCTGATTAATAAGATGACATCTGCCTCCCATAATTTTCTTAAGATTTATTGCTCAATTAATTAGAAAAATTAATTGTCTTAACCTTAATTACTTTCCTAATTAATTAAGAAATTAATTAATATTCTAAATAATAAAAAATCATTAATTAAGTTTGTTAATCATTTGTGAAACAGTGAATAGGCATGGGGAATGAGATTGGGACCCCTTTCCCACTTTTTCCTTAAGTCAATTTCACTTGAATGAAAATTAATTAATTTGAGATTAATTGATGATTTAATTCATTAATTAAATTGCTTAATTAATCAGTTTGAAACTATAATCACATGGAATCTTAATTAATCAAATCTTGGATAGCCACTTAAGTGTTCAATAACTTAAGCAAATCATAAGAAAATTATAATTAGCCCACATGTGTGAGAGAATTATAAGAGTACTTAATTAAATTATTTAATCTAATTAATTATTAATTATGAGCTAATTGCATTAAACCCTTTCATTTCTTAAGATCATTGCAAGTTATTTTTCATGCATATCATGTTGGCTCATAATTATTTAATTAATTACTTTAAGACAACATAAGCAAGGGTTAATTAATTGATTTAATCCATATCATAACTTAATTAACCTATAAAATCAACTTAATTACTTTTTATTAAACCAAAGTAATTCACAAACATGGGAATGGGTTTAGGATCAGCAAACTTCTCTTCACATTTCTTAAATCAAATCAAACATGAATTCAAAAAAAAAATGATAAATAAAAAGCCTTGATTTTCTTTAAATTCTTATATTTGAGATGATTGTCCTTAGGAATTAATTTGGTTGAATGAGATCATGTGTTTTATGTTATTTATTCATTTCCAATCACATTAAATGTTATATGTCATTTGATTCGTGCATTCATCTTTTGTAAAAAATTAATTAAATTAAATGATTTCTTTTATGTCAAGCTTGCATGTGTTGATTTAATTTAAATATATGTGTGGTTATTATCACTATTAAATTAAAATATATCTGTCAAAAGCTTATAAACAAATGATTATAGATTTTATGAATGCTAGTTATAAATACATAGGAGATGCATGTGCTTATAGCCTAAATATATGGAATGAAGCTTTCTTTTCTTTAATTCATATATAATTTTACATGTACTTGAATGTTAATAAATATATAGTCCGGACATCCCAGAAACATGAGGCTTTAATTATCATGATTGATTTCATTTTGTTAACAACGACACATACTTATTTGATTTCATTTACATTTATCTCTACATTAAAATTCGGAAAAAACTTTAATCCATATGCATAAATATTTCAATTGAATAAAAATATAACATATATATGATTTTTCATTCTCGTAGTCATTTGTACATTCATGTGTATTTAAGAATAGATATCTAGTCTAGAGGGGATGCAAAGCTTTAAGTAGCTCCAAGGAGATCTTTATCCCATTCCCCTAGTTTAACAATGGTGAAGTATTCACTTAAAACTTTTATACACTTGTATGTGCATTTAGCTAATGAATGAAAATCTTCTCTTAATTGAAAGAAATACAATTTTTGCATGATTTTTCAGTATTATAGTCATTAGTACATTCATGTCTATTTAAGAATAATGGGTATATCTAGTCTGGATATTCTGGAGATGCAAAGCTTCAAGTAGCCCCAAGAGGTCTTTATCCCATTTTCCTAGTTTAACAATGACGAAATATCCACTTAAAACTTTTATACACTTGTATATACATTTAACTAATGAATGAAAATCTTCTTTTCTACAAAATACACATATGCATCTTTCATTTAAAGTGTGCTAAAAGAAATATGTTGCATATATAGTTATACTTAAAATTAAATCATATGCATGCTACATGTGATGGGAAGGAATAACTTGATATATATTACATGAAAGTAGTTCAATCAAATTAATCTAAAGATGTTTTTCATATTAAATAAGATCATTTACGATGAACCTAAACTTAAGATTAATTAAATTATTTAATAAGTCATTCGCTAAAGAGAACTAAATCAAATTAACATATTTTAAAAAGTGACTTAAGGTATGGATGAAAGAGGGCAATCGTCTTTTATTCTCTTTATAATACTTAATTGCTAAGTGTATGTCACATGAAATAAAAGAAAATACAAATTAAAATTCTCAAATTAATTAAACAACTTGAAGTAAAATCATCTTTTATGATTAAGTTAAATTCTCTTCACACTTAGAGAACAACAACTCTAATGCTTAGCAAGACATAACACACAAGCTTTAACACACACATTAGAACTAAATCACCACTTCTAGTCTTATGTTAGGGCAATGCATGATTTGATTTATATTTTATTTTGTGATGTAATATTTTAGACTGGATGTTATGATGTATATTTCAAAACTGAATTAAAGTGATTATTAATCATATTTTTTTATAGGGGATTATGCTTAGCCGCTTAAAATAAATATAAATCTCTTTCAGGTTACTTAAGCTCATATAATCCTGATGTGGGTATGGTAACTTAGTGTAGAGTGCTAAATCCAAATTATGATATAACTGTTTAAGATTGTATGTGTGTTTAACTAATACTTGTTTTACAAGTATAGTTAGATTTACTTTTCTTATTTTTTAATGTAATTTTATATTAGGAATTAGGATTAAGATAAGCAATGGCTAGAAGGCTTTGTCCTAGGAGGTTCTGTTTTCAAGTGTAGCAAATCAAATCAAAGGGAGCAAAGACATGAAGAAATGAAGAAGATATGAAGAATGAAGACTTGAATACCCCCACAGCATTTATCATTTATTAATGATAAATTATTCTTTATGTCTAGTATAAGAAGAGCTTACTCATTTTTTCTTTTAGGTTGTGACACCGATGCCTTTTATTCTTTTGCAGTAGCTATAAAATGCTTGATGTTATGTTTAACTTGTGCATTAAAAATTAAATGCATTTTCATAATTTCTTTATGATTGGTATTTGTTGTATGGCATGGATGCGATTAGGCTCTTAAGAAAAAATAAATCTTTTACCCAACTACAACTCATAACTAAACTTTTAATAACTCATAACCTCACAATAAAAGCCTATGATGTAAATCAAGATAATTAAAAGATTTAGCAACCTCTTAACTGTATAGTTATATATTTAACAACATGCATACATATCCTTTTACTCTTGCAAAATGAGAGTCTTTGTCTTTACACGCATGGGAACTACTTGACCTATGAGAGAAACTCATATTGACAGAGCTTCACCCTCTTCTCTTCTGATTTGGCCAATAATCCATTTCATCATGCATTTAGACATATAAAAAATCTCAAAACCTTTGTCAAAATGAAATGTCAAAATTGAAATAAAATTTGAAAAGATTTTGTACAAGATTACGACATTGTTCATATCACTCTTGTTCTAGTCTCTTAGAGAGTGAGTCTAAAGACTTTAATCTATTTCTAAATAATAACAATCTAACTATCTTGCAAAATCATATGACTTGCCTACATGATTTTAAAGCGTAAGAGGAGTTAGCCAATCTCAGTAAGTCCAAAGAATCTGATTTATCCTCTCTTGTGGAAATAAATCATATGCTCATCTTCGTTTAGACTTAGGTTGTGCTTTGGCTTATGACAAAGCTCCCTAGATCTAAGATCCGAGATTATTATTTCCTTCGGGCTACTAGTATAAATCATCACCTCTCAGGCATTTCCACAACCTTGTGTTGGTGGACTATAGGTTATAGCTTTCTAATAAAATGTAAACTTTAACAAAATTAATCTCTTCAATTTCAAACATTTAAAGCTCAACCATATGATAGATTGAAATGCTCATTAGGCTTTCTAATATCATGAGCATTTCCTACTTATTCCCTTTGGCTTCGATAATAAGTCTTCTCCTTGAGTTTTCCCACTTGAATTTTCAAATACAACCAATCATTTGATAATCTAGCCATGAAATCTTTGGAGACTTTAATTTCTACTTTAATCGAGAGTATTCTTCGGAAATTACATTCTCTAGGATGTAATTAACTATGAGGACTTACCTCCATAGGGAACTTAATGAACCCGACTTAAAATAAACCTTATTTTACTTTTTCATGTAATATAGGAAAAAAATCTCTAGTACATTCGAAGACCCATCATGCCTTATGAGTCTTTATTAAGTAATTAGATCCATTATATGATGGTGATTTCTATCTTTCGAGATAGTGTATCATTCCTTAATATCGTACCCCATCACTTCAATAAGTACCTCCTAAGATCTGCGTGATGTCCCACATCTCAAAAATAAAAATCACAGATATGAGATAATTGTTCATTCAATTCAAATGCTTCATAATTTGTGCAAATATAAGAAGCCATTAAACTCTAACATACATTTTGAAACAACCAATCATTCTACTCACATGCTTTCAACTATACGTAAACATTTAAATGAAATGAATTCATTCCACCAATTTTAAGAATATCTTATATCCTATTCAAGTGCTTCAAAGTTTCTACAAATCTCTAAAGAATTGAAAGGTAATGTTTCATGTATTACGAGATAATTCCTTGTTCGATATCTTTACATTAAGGTGTGTGCAAACATTATTTAAAACTAACCCGCATGAACCTCGACATAATGCTGAGGATGATGTGCGAGTTAAAATTAGATAGACTCAAAGTGTATATTACCTCAAAAAACATGCAAATGTTGTTATAAATTGATAGTTGCTTCAAAAACATATGCATCTCTCTCGCAAATCAAATTCTTGAATATGGATATGCATGCATACTTAAAGAGTGATTCACTTCACTTAATATTGAAATTGTAAGTCCTAGATAACAAATCTGATCCCCCTCCTTAAAAGGGCCAGAGTGGACAGAATCGATTGAATACTCGATCACTAAAAAGAAAATTTGATTTATAGATTTGCATATGACCATCAAAAGCCTTAATAAAAAAAATTTCACATTAAAAAAAATGTAATCTCTAAACACCAGACCTTAAAATATGATTATTGGTTCTAACTATAAACTTGATCTTCTATCAGCACATAAATACAGTTTACAAAGTATATACCCTAATAATGGTTTGTTGAATGAAGATTTAAATTGAAGGAAATATTCCCATCAAGATATGCTCAAAATTCTAAGTTAATATAAATCAAATATTGCTAAAAATGCAAGAATTCAATAAGCTACTAAACCCAAAATGCTTAAATGAAACTTATCATTTAAAAGCTTAAAGCAAAATTCATCCACCTTTGACAACTATTTATCAAAGGTGATAGATTAACAAAACTCTGGCCCATAAATACATTTGATTTGTATGAATGATTAATAATATCTTTTGCCTTAACCAATACATTTATGGAGTGATGACTCAAATCTTACACCCCTTTATTAAAAAACTCTTAATCATATACTTTGATGATATTTTAATTTTTAGTATACCTAAGAACGATCATGAGAGTAACTTACAATAAATCTTTAAAGTGCTTCAATCAAAAAAGTTATATATTCATTTAAAAAATGTTCATTCATGACTACTTCAATGATTTTCTTAAATTTATCATTTATTGTGATAACATCTTTATTTATCTTAAAACAATTAGAGCTATTAAAGGTGATCCCTTTTATAATATCAAGAAACTATTACCAAGCTCAGTAGTAGTAACATTGTCAAATTTTGATAAGTTATTTGAAATGTCATATGATACTTCTAGAGTTGCATTGAAGAATTCTTAAGTAAGAAGGTCATCTCATTGCTGTCTTTAATGAAAAATTAAATAAAGCGTGACAACAATATTCCATATATGATCATTTGTTTTATATTGTTGTCCAAACTTTACATTATTGAAAATATTATCTTCTTTTACAAGAATTTACATGAAGTTCTTAAATATCTCAACACTCAAATGAAACTTAATTATCGCCATGTAAAATGAATGTAATTTCTTCAAGAGTACATATTTGCTCTTAAACATAAATTCGTTGTCAAGAATAAAGTTATCAGTGCTTTAAGTAGAATATGTATTTATTAAACATCATGAGGGTGAAAGTTATTAAATTTGAAAAGATTATAAATAATTACCCCAACTATAACAACTTTTATCAAATTTTTAAATCCTTGAATTTTGACACAACAATTATCAAATTCTATCTATCAAACACAAGATGACTATCTTTTTCGAGGCAAACAACTATATATTTCAAATTCACTTCAAAAAAATTTTGTAAAGGAAATACATTCAAAGGGCGTGCCTGATCACTTCAGTCTTGATAAAGCAATATTCATGATGGAGAATAGATTCTTTTAGCCTAATCTTTAAAATAAAATAAAAAAATGGTTTCTCATGTTGTTGCTAAATGGCACACCTGTCAAGTAGCAAAGAGTGGTAAAAATAATTTTGACTTATACACAACATTTTCAAACCCCCCATGAACCATAAGAAATTCTTAGTATGGACATTATCCTAGGATTGCCCTGTATTGTACAACGCTTTGACTCAATCCTAATAGTTGCCAATTATTTCATGTTATAAAATATCAGATACATCACATATATAGTGTTCATATTCTTCATGAGATGGTTCATTTGCACGAACTTCTTAAGACAATTATATATAAGCGCGATGTAAGATTTATGAATTATTTTTTAAAAACTATATGGAAAAAAGCATAGCATAAAACTTTTAGTTTTGGTAGCTTATAAAAGATAAACAAACAGAAGTTATTAGAATCCTAAGAGACTTTTTCAAGTGCCTAATGACCGATCACTACTAATTGGTACCTAATTCTTCCCATTGTAGAGTTAGCTTATAATAGTTTCATTACCAGAACAACTAATATGAGTCCTTTCATATTTTAATTAGATATGAACTAAAAAAACTCAACTGATCTTTATTGAATTGACTATATCATATACCTATAGTGTATTTGCATCTTCTTTTGATCTTCTACTTATATCCCGACATCTTAATGAACCCCATCCCTCATATGATCTTCTACTTATCTCCTGAAGACTTGACTAAACTATCAATAAACCTGTTCACTATTCATCCCATCATATAGAACAACAAAACATCTTATATAACATCTCTTGTGACTATTAGCAGCATCAACCAAGTTACATGTTACTAGCAAACTTCCTCTCTCGACAACTTTGCCTCTTCCATGCCAAAAAAGGCGATTGAACATCTTGTCTTTGTTGTTAGGTGACGTGATAATCAAATAACAATGATATAAGGTATAATCATCACCACCGTCGGCATCATCATCATAAAATTTAAACTTATGTATCAATATATATTGAGCATTTATGTCATAGCTTGGGTTAGATTTTATTAGGCTTTTATATCTTTTGTATCATGTCATTATATTTTACATTTATATATATTGAGACATATTCTTATATCCTGGCCCATGTATGATTTCATGGTGCCAAGTATGACAATAGTATTAAGCATGATAAGTGTGGTAAGTATGATAATGATAATAGATTTAATGATAAGTTTGATAATAATGATAGGTGTGATTATGATGATGATAGGTTTGAATATAGTGTTAGCTTTGGGTATTTTAAACTCTCCTTAAACTTATAAGAGGCTCTTGTAATGCTAAACATTTGACTCTGAAATAAAATTTTCTTCTTGAGTTTCTTTTACTCTCCTTGTGTATTTTTTTCCTCCCAAGTGAAAGATTATTCGAGTGTGTGAGCTTACAACCCTTAAAAAAATACTTTTAAGGAAAGAGAACTCCACAATGACGGATTATTTGTAGAATTCGACTTGAACTTGTCTCTGCTTCGATACAAATTACTTCAAACCTGCTATAAGTTAGATTGTTCATAACATCTAAACTCTTTCTTTGCAATTATAAAAATTAGACATTTAGTCTGGTTAAATGTAACATTAGCTTGAATGCTTTCAACCTCATTATGTTCTTCCTATTGTGAATGTGCTCAAGATTAATGCACATTTATCATTATTTTTTTGCAAGGGTTTAAGAATTATCAATGTAATCAAATTGATATAATAAAAAGTTACATTTGTCCTACATCAAACATTCTTGCTCACAACAACTTTGTAGGCATGAAAGCTAAGCCCCTTAACTTTTCTCCACCAATTAAAACCATCTCTCCTCAAATGCTCCAAGGCTGATGCCAATAATCCTCTTCCTATAGAGTCTAGAGGTGAAGTTGTTGACAAGCCTGAGCTACCTCATGTTGCAAGCTCCAAGAGTCGCTGACACCATTTTCCTTGGTGCATTAGCCATCATTTACTATGGTGAGGCCATTTTAATAGCTCCATAAAAGATAACATCTAAAGACCTTCAACTCTAATGTGTTGTACCAACCCTTCTTTTAGTTAAAACCAAGTTCTAAACTTGATGGACCTTCTCTTGACAGTCTTCTTGACAAATCATAGAAGAAGGGTTGGCACATTATTAGCTCATTACTAGATCTTCCCCAACAGTGAACTTACTCTAACCCCAAGTGACAAGTCTCTTCACCAACATAATATACTATTTGAAAGTTATCTATTTGATGGTCTGTTGGCCTTCTTTGTTGGTAGCATTGCCAATCTGTTGTTCACTAAGTCATCAGCCATGTCACCATATTTAATGTCTTTGCTTATTATAATACCATGGAAGTCAACTTCACAAAGAAGCTTCTCGTCTAGGGGAACCAATGTTTTTATTTCCCTCACTACAGAAATACATAATCTCTCGTTAGACAAAGTGTTTACAGTTTGTAATAGTGCAACAACCATCGATCATTCTATTATTAATGTGTCCCCCACCTTTTGTAAATGACCCATCACCCAAACTTTACAACCACAGGTTGAAGTCTATGCCCATGCGCACCTATTAGCTCCAGCTTGGCACCACTCGACACCTACATGCAGACCTGATAGCACTAAAGTTGCTGACTCATCAGCCATCAACTTAGATCCCACACATCACCCATTAGTGCAAAATCAACAACTCTTTGGAGCCCTCCACGAAGCCATATCACATTAGTTCACAGTGACTAGGAAAGCCACCCAGTACTATATGGACCCATCAACCTCTGACTACCAAGTCCCTTGGTCTAAGCAATCTAGAATGCCTGGCTTAAATTAATTTGGCTATTAGCCAATTTGTGTGTCCATTTCTTAGTAGATCTTCACCTTAAGATTTACATTATACTCAATAGTAACTAAATAGGGTTAAATTCATTACAAAACATTTACTTTATGAATTAATAAAGCTACTTTTGGTTTATGTTTTAGATGCAGTTACAATCTTTCCCACATTTACCTGCATATTACTGTCTATGCTGTTAGTAATTCCCACTAGACCCACAATAAGTCCTAAAAGGTATGAACAATCATTCTTTAATCAAAAGTGTTCCTCGAGTATCATTCTCAATATGCAATTAGTCATGTACGCTTGTGCCCATGTAAAACCAATCCCCCATAATCAAAATAAGCTCCATCTAATGCCTAGCATTGGTAAGGGAAATATGGTTGTTACATACTACATAGTCTGTATTGAGACCCGCTCTCTACACCCGGAGGTAGTACGTCCCCTATTATGGGTTTCACTCTTAAGTGAATGAAAAAATATTTGACATAATCTTAGCTTCAGCGCATGCTTTGTTGCCTATTCCAACGAGTCTCTTTTGAAGCCAACAGAATTTTGGTGACTCAGTTAAAGATAGTTTCTCACTCGATGTATGAGTGATAGTTTATATCTTTGTAATCCATACTTATATTTTATTTGATAAAAAGCAAATGCAAAATATAAATATAGACTGAATCTATTTAGGTAGTAGTAGAAGATATACCTACAAACAATACATATTATACAATGCAAAACGGGTAAGAGAGGGTAAATAGACAATGAAGTACAAGAGGTCTGCTTTGCTTCAGCGGTTGTGATCATTTAGGCTGTTATAGGTGAGTGGATAAGATCATTACTACAGTGGTAGTGGCTATGCCAATAGGTTTGTCCTTGTCATGTTTTGTGGTGTTGTTATTACTTCGCCCCTCAAAACACCAACCTTTTTTAGATGCACAGTGATAATAACAGTTAGCTAGAAGTCCATGGCACAACAAGCGAGTGCCATGTCCAATATCTAATGGCATCTAAAGAGAAATTAATCCAATTGCAGTTCTCACTTAATCTGAATGATATAATTCTACAAAATAGTGTAAAACTATGAAACAGATAAAAATATAACTTTTAACTGAGTACTGACTCGATGTTTTTTTTCTTAAAATGCATACCTACTGATGTCCTTTCTGCGGGGTATACAAGAGCCAATCCCCGGGTTACCCCATTCTTTCAACTTCCTCCGGTGAAAGGATTTTAATATACCATACGCTGTTAACAAATGACCTGCATATATTCCAAATTGTGAAACAGATTGAACTCAAATGAAGCATTAACGTAACCGTAAGAAAAAAAAAATTAATTTTAATATTTACTGAAACTTGAGAAACCAAGACATGTGACGAAAAATCATGCAATTAGACAGACGTAATTCTGGACAGTGTCACCATGACATAAACCCAAAACATGTTTCACATAGGTACAAACACAAACTCAAATACCAACAATAACAAGCCTTTATCCCAATATATGCAGTCAGCTACATGAATCTTTATTCTCCATTGTGTCCTATTATGTGTCAAATTCTCATTTAATTCAAGTATACTAAGTTCAATTTTTTATACATCTTAACCAAGTCTTTTTAGGTTACCTCTACCTTTCTCATAAGGCAAATCTAATGCATCTACTCTCCTAACCGGGTCATCGGACGGCCGACGATTTATGTGGCCAAACCATCCAAGGTGTTGACCTTACTTTTGGAGTGAACTCTCAACTTCCTTATCGTAGATCTAGGTCTCTCAAGACTGTGGGCTCCAAAAATTCATCACCGATCTCTCAATAATTGAAGAGTATGAGTTGTAATTTTGAGACAGATGAGATAGTAGATAAGACACTACCCAGAGATTTCGCCCTCATTTTATGAGGACTTTAGATTTAGTTTCAGGGTTCATATAGGCGCAAGCCCCTATAATTAATTACCCCTACTAGTAAGTGAAAGAAAACTTTTGATTAAGGCTAATCATTAAATCGCTTAATGTGTAGCGTATAGTGGCAGCATATAGAATTTTAAAATTTAGAATTTAGAAATTATGAAATTCATCATCACTGGCTTAAAGAGGATGGTTGAGGAATGATGACGTGCCCGATCTAGATCTCATGGTTCTATCATCCCAGTCATGCCCCTCCTACTTAGTCGATGGGTCGACAACCCGACAGAAGGATCTATCGAATACAAATGGTTATCGTCAGAAACCTTTGTCAAATAGATGGTTTGTCTGGAGGCTTAAATCTACCTACGAGAGAGTTTTATCGCGTAATTCTCATGATTCACAACTCAAAGGGTGGAACCATCGGAGCATTGACATGATCAATATTATCCATTGGCGAACCACCCAATCGAGATGACCAACGCATCATAAGGGAGTCTACTATGAGCCACGCCCTACTTTAGACATGAGAGAAACATAGTAAACACTTGATATTATCTTTGTGAGCTGAAGTTTTCTTAATTACCTCCGACAAACAATTACTAAAGGTGGATTATGTTAGATTTTGCTTTTAAGTTTTAGAATTTCATTTAAGCATTTAACACTTAATAGATTTTGCATTTAAATTGACAATTTGAGTTAATTTGAAATTAAATCACATTTTGATAAAAGTATTCTCTTTGAAATCACGCTCAACACAACTAATGGAGATTGTTTTGATCATTTAGTTATTGTTTTAGATCCCATCGAATTCTATTAGGTTAATAATAGAATATATCATCCATATACGTAATTCCTCGACATTTTCAAGTTCAAATTGTATAATAATTTGATTTTTAGGTTTTGTTAACCCGGACGATCCTAAGACCAAACAAGAACCCACGCGATTCTCATTAATTAAGTTTAGCATTAAGAGTATCTACATCTGTATTTAAGAATGCTTTAATTAACGCATTACATGCGATATGTTAATTGATGGCGTGTCTCTAAATTTTCAAATATCGCTTGCATTTAAGTATTGGGTTGGTGGTGTGTCTCTTTAAATTTTCAAATAGTGTCTTCTGCCTTGCTTTTAAGTATTGCAGGTTCGGTGACATTTTAGGGCGTTATAAATTGATTTAATATCTTATTAAATCCCTTGGATTAATATTTAATTATTTTCTTTTATTCAAAGTTGATTAATCTTTGAATGTTCAATAGACACGTTTATATATATTGACAATTCTCAAACTCATCATAAACTCTATTTAATTTCTCCTTGATTAAATTCAAGTATTTAATAAGATGAATAATATGTTTCAAATATTTTCTAAGAATTCCTTGATTATGCTTATTAGCAATCGTTCGATCTCATGAATTCTTTGATTTTCTTCAATTTATTTGTGTATATTTGAAGAGTATATCTTAATTCCAAAAGGCTCTCTTATGCTGCTTTGACGATTTGAAATTCTTACTTCATTTGATATCGACCTAATTTTCAATTGTTCAATTACTTTCATTCATATCGATTATTCGTTTGTGAATTTAATACTTTGAATATTCAAAGAGAAACTCTATTCACATACAAAGATATCAACTCTAATATAGATTTATCCTTAACACATCGCTTCATATTTATTCAATGGACTTCATATTTATCTTAAGTTCTGAGTTCGCTCATGTATATTAAACAATTGGTTTATTTCAAGTTTTATAAGTTCACTTGAGATCCTATTTTCCGATTTGAAATATGATTTCAATTTTATTTGTACTCAAGTCTCTTTCAAATTCATTTTAAGTTTATTTATATTTAATTTCCAATTTATTTCTTTAGGACTTCATATTTTATATTTAACATAATTTTAAATCATTTTTTCCAAAAAATTGATGAAATTTAGGTAACATTTCAAATAATCTTCTACATCAATTGCTTTTTATTTTTATTTATTTATTATATTTCCAATTTATAAGTTCATACTCACTAAATTATTATTTGATCTTAACATATAATAATATATATAAATTGAAATCTAATTTTAGTATTATTTCAAGTTTAACTTAGAGTTTATAAATTTCAACAAGGAATTTAAATGGCGAATGTGTAGCATAAATCAAATTTCAGTAATTAAGTATTAAATCTTTACATATGAAATATAATTGCAAATTAAATGAAACCTTAAACCCATGATAATTTATAATATCGTTAAATTATTTATGAATCGTTTTAAGAGGAATGATAAATATTAAATGAAAGTAAAATTAAGTAAATTAAAATATTTTAGATAAATATCGATCATTTAAATTAGAATGAGAAATTATTTGAAAAATTTAATGTCTACAATGAACTAAAAAATTATAGTTTATCTCCAAATGTAGAAAAGATTTCTATTTAATTCAATGCAAAAAAACCTATAACAAAATTACATATAAATGGCTTATCAAATATTACAAGAGTCAGCAAAGAATTGTAAAAAGGATTTATCGTGCCTAAGACATCCCTCGGGGAAGCCTTTATGAAGAAGAAAGATGGGAGCTTATATCGATCGATTATAGAGAGCTTAACAAACTCATATTGAAAAAAATAAATATCACTTACCAAGGATTGATGATCTTTTGATCAACTAGAGTGATTTAGATTAATTTAAGATCGAGTTATCATTAACTTAGATAAAAAAAGATACTAAAGACGCATTCAAGACAAAATATGAGTATTATAAGTTGTGATGTCTTTTTTTAACAAATGCTCCATTTGTATGGATCCTGAATAATCTTTAAACTCTTTAAATCACGATTATATTCATAGATGATATTCTAATTTCTTCCAGATGAAGTGAAAACCATATTCATATTATTTTGCAAACTCGGAAATGAATTATATACAAAATTTTCAAATTAAAGTTGCGGATATTACGGAGATTCGTTGAAAGGTTTCACAGATCACGCAACTATCTGACTAACTCGTAAAGCATGCTTGAATGGTCGATCAAGAAAGAGACTTTTCAAAAATTGAAGAATTGTTTAATGATCGACCAAGATAACTATCTCATTAAACGAAGGATTCCAAATTTATAGTGATCATCATTAAGTATGGGATGTTTATACCTGAATAAGAAGAGTGCTTACGTCGAATTGAAAAATCATAAAAAAATTACCCATGATCTAGAGTTAGTAGCGTGATATTTGCATTGAAAATTTATTTATAAGAAAGAAGTTTTCACCGATCATCAAAGCTTAAAATACATCTTTACTGAAGAGCTAAATTTAGAGATGGTTGGAACTCATTAAATATTATGATTTGAATGTCAATATCATCAAAGAAATGTAATTACTTATGCTAAGTTTAAAAAAATATATGTAGTGTTTATTGGTTGATCTCTCAACGGATGAGTTGATTAAAGATTTAGAAAATTAAAATTTTCAATTATTAAATTTAGATGATCACGCTTATTATTAAATCAAATTTGAAAGATAATACAGATATTTTCCTCAAGATGATGACTTTCAAAAATTTTAAATTTGGTAAAAGTTCACAGAAGATTAAAAATTGATAGGAATTATTGAAATATCATAGTGCATTCTAGATGTTGAAGATTTGAGGAAAGACATCTTTGCGAAGACATCATTTTAATTATACAATTCATCCAGGCGAGAAAATATATTAAGATCTTAAGAAAATATTTGGCCAAGAAAGAAGAAAAAATTGAATTTATTTACAAGTGTCAATCATGCCGATGATTAGAATATCGAAGTGACTATTAAAACCTTCACAATACGTGTGGAAATGAGATGATATTACTTATGGATTTTGCTTACCTAAATCGTAAGCGGATGTGCTATATTGTTATTATTGATAGGTTGACTAAATCGACACTTTATACCTATTAAACAACTCGAAAAAGCTAGTAATGAAGATGTATTTAAATTGTGAAAAGTAAAAAATCTGGAATTTTAAAATTGCAACAAAATTGTCACAAAAAGTAAGAAATCTTAAGATCGGCTATGGGTTTTTGAAGATGACCTCACCAGGGATGATTTCATGCGGCAGTAATGATCCAAACACGCTTTCGATTGGTAGAAGAAGCATTGAATGAGCTTAGATCTTCGCCACCGGATGATGCATTCTCCAATCGCCACACCCGAGCCAAAATCCACTAATTTTGGTGTTTTCACCAACTCAAGTGTGAATGATTGATGGTTGGTTTAGGAGCTCTAAGGGATAGAATAGGATCTAACTCTCTTAGTTTGAAAAAAATCCACCTTTTCTTTGATTTTGGCTCCAAAGTGTTGTCATTTGTTTGGGTGGTTGAGAATGAAAGGGAATCATTCTTGGTGGCATATTTTGGTTAGCTAAGGCATGAAAAGTCGCTGTCATGAGGACAAATGGGTATCCTAGCAAAGGGAGGTGGAAGTCCTTCAAGTCAAGTATTCTAATGGGAGAGGTGAGGTGATTTCACCTCCTCATGAGTCATGGTTGCCCCAACCACTCCTCGGATCAAAACATCAGTGTCCTTGGTGCCTATGTGAACCAATAGATGAGTGTCAAGTGGCCAAGAAAGAGAAATGACCACTTGGCATGTCTTTTTTCATGGAATGTCCTTGACCTATGAAAGCAAAGTGGTCTTTTGACTATGAATTTAATTTGAGCAGATTTAAAATGAATCAAAAGTAAATTGGACCAAATTTCATGTCATTTGGAGTTCATTTGGTTTAATTTGGATCAATTTGACCCATTTGGGTCAAATTGGGTCAAAACAGGTTAGGTTGATTAATTGGTCAAATTGGGTCAAACCAAGAGTTGGGTCAAATTCAAATGATCATTTAGAGTATATTGGTTCAATTGATTTCAATCAATTTGGTTTAATTTATATTTTGACCAATTTGACCATTTAGGTTAATTTAGGCTAAGTTAGATTAAGTTGACCAAATTATAGCTTTGGTCAAGTTCAATAAGTGATTTCGAATGAACTTGAGTCATTGGTCGCAATCAATTTGGATAAAATCATGATTTGACCCATTTTTACTTTTGAGGTCAATTTGGGTCAACTTTGATCAAATTGTCAATTAAGCTTGGTTTGGCTCAAGTGAAGGTTTGGTCATGTTAAATCATTGATCATGAGTTGGTTTGAATCAATTTGACATAGTAGATTTTAGCTAATTTGGATTTCATTTGTGCTAAATGTTGACTTGGTCAAAGGCTAGATTTGACTTGGTTTGACCTAATTTAAGGTAATTGATCCCCCTAGGATGATGGTTGGTTATGTTGTGAGGTTTGGACAGGCTTAATTCAACCCAATTTGGGTTGGATTAGAACTTTGCTCAAAAAGACCCTTTATGTCACTTTAGGCAAGTTTGAATGGAAATCGAATTAGGTTTGATTTTGAGTTTGAGTTAGGTTTGATTTGATTGAGTTTATATATGGATTTGAGATTTACATATAATAACAATTAGTTTATGTTCAAATGAGTTTTGGTTTAATTGAACATTTCAAGTCAAATGAGCTAGGTTGGGTTTGACTTGATTGACTTGAATTTGGTTTGATAATTATAGTTTATATTTATATTTGAAACAATGATTTAAGGAGTGATTCAATCATGCAAAAATTAATAAGTTTTGAGTTGATTTTGATATCATTTAGTCAAGTTTAAGAATTTGACTAAAAGGACTAAAATCGAATTTGATTTGATTTAGGTTTCAATCATTTGGAGTTGATTTATGATTTAGAATTTGATAATTGAGAAAATCAATTGGATTGGGGTTGATTTGAATTTTGTTAAGGCTAAGTCCATAAGATAAAATCAAAGGGTTTAAGAAGGGATTTGGAATTTGAATTTAATCATGGATTTCAATCATTTAACAATTGTATTTGAATTTAGATTTGAATTTGATATTTGATTTAGAAGAAGGAAATAAGGATTTGGTTTGAGCAATAGGATAGCAAGCCTTCCTAAATCCTTAAAGCACAACAACCTATCCTTAATAACTCTTTTAAGTCTACAAGTTAAATGTTCACAAATCATTAGAAGTGTCTTAAGACTAAAGAACTCTCAAGATATCATGAGAGTCCTAGATCTAAAAAAGAAGTCATTCTAAAGTGAGATCAACAGAGCCTAATAGATGTGTGTGATGACAAGGCACACCCATATTGGTGTTGACCAGATCAATAACGTCCGAAGGATCGAAAACACTAACAGAAACGATCTACTCCTAAATTCGAGATGTAGAAAGAATCAAGATCTTAGTGCAATACAACTCCACTCATGCCAAGAGCATAAAGGAGGAAAAAGGGATCCACTAAGGGATCAAGCATGTGAACCTTCCACTAGGGAAGCACGTTCAGGTTATCCACTAGGAATAAGGGGTTTGAATTTGAATGCAAGATATGATTTGGGTAGAATATCCGCTGAGGATTAGAATGTATAATCCATCGGGGATAGATGCATGAACCTTCCACTAGTGAAGCAGGTTCAAGTTATTCATTAGGGATAAAGATTTGATGAGATTTATTTTGAAGGTGCACTCGCTGGGGAATGTAAGTTTAAATTAGATTTAATTGACTCCACTGAGGAGGTTGGGATGTCTGATGTGAGACATCAGGGGAGAAGTTGATTGATTGTTTGTCTTAAGCTTAAATTTCGAGATGGACCCTGTCGGTTTGAGATAGACCGCACTGAGAAGGGGGTCATGTCAACCTTGGCCTATCTCAGATTTACCAATCTAGGCACCACATATTGTAGAACTATCAACTTAAGAGGTTGTCTTTCTGATACAACACAAGGGAGAAAATGTAGCAGACTTACATCTCCAAAAAGGAAAAATACGTCATGACCATTGGATCAACAAATCAAACCCGACCTAAGCGACTATTAAGTGAATGTCTTATATCAAGTAGTCGATAATGTCATTTGATTGAATTGCAATTATTTTAATTTCATTTGTTTTAATTTGATGGATCATGTTGGTGTGCGACGGATCCACTAAGAAGGAGCTAATCTCAGCTTGGACCTATCTTAGATTTACAAATCCAAAGGGATAGGCCACAAAGAAAGCTAACAAACCTGGGTCTGCAGTACAATGGTCAAGTTAGGAAGAAAAGTGCAAGGACTTACATCGTCCTACACAAGGAACCACTGGAGTGATTGGTTGCTTAAGCAACAAATTGAACCCGACCTAAGGCTGCCCATAAGTTTGCGACGGTCTTGCTGAAAAGAACGCGTAGTAGATTTATATCTTTCAAAGCAAAAACGACTTCCAGGATGACTCGTTGGTGGCACAACAAGTTGAACCTGACTTAGGGCGACTGTTGAGAGGGTGCAGGGACTTATCTCAACTCAAAGTAATCAAGCAATTCCTATAGGAGTTTTGCTAACACTACCCTAAAGATAGGACGTTTGCTTGGAAAAGGGCTAGTGGGAGCTTGAATTCCTAATCCACAAGCGAAGATATATTTTGTTTGTTTGTTATGTTATCGTGAACCCTATTAGTTTGCGAGAGACCACACTGAGAAGAAGCTCATATCAGCTTAATCCTATCTCAAACTTCCTGGACCAAAAGAGAATCTGCATATCCGCAAGACAAATTCTCCAACCACAGGAATGGCTACCAGGAAAGGAGAATTGTTCAATCCAAGAGTAACCGGGGTAGTGTCTAAATGGGGTCGCTAAGGATGTGATCCAAATAGAGTGCTGGGGAGGTGGGGCGTTATAGAACCCATAAAAGAAAACAGGTATTGGCCAACTTTAAGGAGAAAATGTGAGGACTCATATCCGCCAAAAGTAGTGTATCCACCGGGTGGGTCGCTATCAGCATGGCGATAACCAACCAACCTAACGTGCATAGTTTACAATTAGTCTAGAAAGAAAGCGATAGCTTACATCTCTAAAGCATAATTGATCGTGGATAGTCCGTCTTCTACCAATGAGGTTATCCAACTTAGGGCGACTACTAAACGAGGAGTCCTATGTAAGGACTAAACCTAAGCTTGAAGTAGTTAAGAGGAGAGAAGTCACTAGAGGTGTTATCCTAAACCTCAAATATACTCGACCTAGCCAGTACATGATGGCTAGTTCAAGAAGAAAGCGTGTAGGCTTACATATTAAACGAAGTCAACATGGGGTAGCTTACCGGCTGTGCAGTAAAGCCTACCAAACTGAAAAGGCGCTCGTTGGTTTGCAATGGTCAAGTCAGGAAGAAAGCGCGGGGACTCATATCCGCAGACAAGTGACCACTGGGGTGACACACTAATAAGATAGCATACCGGCCCAACCTAGAGCAGCTAATGAGAGCGCAATGAGATCTTGCTCCCACATCAAAATAGCTCGAAACAAAAGATGTGTTCATTTGTGTTGTGAAAGAGGGAATAGGATGCCGCTTAGATTCTCTTTCACCTACTCTAAACACGCAGAAGAATTGATAAAATGGTGTCGCAGGGGCAATTGTGACTCCACCAAGAAAAGATGCGGCTTAGGTTCTCTTACACCTAATTTAGTTATGCTAATCGAAATATGATGCCCCTTGAGTTCTCTTACACCTAACCTAATAAAGACCGGAGGATCGCTTTGTAGTGTGTTTGTGTTGTGAAGGATAATGTCGCCGTTCTCTTACACATATCCTAAACATGTCGTGGTGGATTCTCAAGCGAAAGATTTTTCTAACACATAAGAGATGGAATTTGATATAAAAAGGAAGTTTATTGATGATTATTTTCGAACAAGATTTATGGATAGTATTTCTTTAAGTAGAGTCTGTTGATTGGAAGCATCGGGCGCTCTCCCTTACAATTTATAAGTTGATAAGATCCTCCTTAGTAGGCCTTCTCTATAGCAAAAAAGCTTTCCTAAGTAGGTTCAAACTTATCTCCCAACTTTTGACGGACAACAATTGGTCTCCTTAGAACTAAAACAAGCTCTCCTACTTGAAAAGCTCAGACACCAACTTGTTGTGAGCTTGAATCATTCGGTACAACTCGAGGTTCTAGCATGCCTGAGGCGTCTCCTCCAAACCTTCGAGCTCTTCCAACCACACTGCGTCGCCCATTGTGATCTTACCACCCACGCTATCTTTAATGATGGGAGGACTTAATGGTGAATGCCTTCAACCCATAAAAGAGAATATTGAGTTGGAGTTATGTGATGTGGTAAGCCCACAATTTCAACTAATGTTGTGACCCTCTAAGTGGGATTGCTACCACTTGGAAAAGTAGTGGGTGGCAAGAATGAATGGTGACCCTTGGAAGGAGGATCGATCGGACTACTCACGCCTACCAATACTCAAATGGCCAGGAGGAGATGTAGAATGTTGGATGGTTGTCCACATCGTACGACATTAGGCATCTCCCAGCTACGCCCATACAATGTGATCATCAAGGTATCCTACTCTCTTGATCTTGGCTTTCATCTTCGGACCAGATTGATGCACTCCGTATAAACCTGAGTGTACCTAAGTCACAATCTTACGGGCTTCGTGTTTGTCCAAACAACATAACCACATATGATCGAAAGACGTATAGGTGCCGCCACGAGAGCATAAAAAGGCTGAAAAAAGACTTCAAGTAATTTGCCTATATTTAGATATTCCATGAATGGTTGCCTCCAATCTGACTCCTCGTCCTTTTTGGCAACGGCAATCTCCCCTTCAAGAGAGTCTCTCAATGAGTTCAGCGTCAACAAGGGGTAAGACTTGTCTATTTTGGACCCTTATTGGAATGGACTCATCTTCTGAACACGCCAACTCTTTGGCAAGCTTGGCTAATATATCTGTTACTGCGTTCTCTCCTCGAGGAATCTTGTAGATAGAAACCTCTGGAATTTAAGCCAACAACTCCATAGTATACTTGTGGTAATGATGGAGCTTAGGCTTTAGAACTTTGTAGGACCTAGCGATTTGATTGATGACGAGCTGAGAGTACCCGAAAATGTTGATGCTCTGGACGCATAGTGTAATGACTAACTCCATACAGGTAATCAGAGCCTCATATTCGACTTCGTTGTTGGTGCATGGGTTGGACATATAATATGAGAATCTCATCACATCGCGGTCCGGAGTTAGGAGTACTATTCCTACCCCTGTCTTTCCTAGAAGAGTATATCGTGGTTCCTCTCCTTTTTGAAAGGAAACCGCACCATCAAAGTACATCTCCCAGTGGCGAATGCTAGTGTCCCCTAAGTTCATGATTTGTTCATCGGGGAGGTCATCACTGAACGGGAATCCAGAAGTAAGAAATCTAGTGCATGTCCTTTCACCGCGAGGAGTACGAATGTGATGAACATAAAAGCATGGAACCATCCGGGATAAGCCTACCGTATCATGAGATATTGCAGTGGATTGATCCTGGAAATCAGATTTACCTTATGAGAAAGCATATAGTGTCGTAGCTTTTGGGATGCAAAAATTAAAGCTAGACAATGCTTTTCAATAGGTGGGTAGTTTGCTTCAGTAGGAATTAGACTACGACTGAGATAATAGAGAGCATTTTCTTTCCCTTCGTCGTTGGTTTGAGCCAACAAAGCGCCAAGGGAGTCATCTAAGGCAGCGGTGTAGAGGATCAACGCGGATGGGGGCGAAGGCGGCAATCGTAGTGCTTGATGTCTTCAAAAGCATGCTGACACTTGTCATCCCACTTGAACTTGGCGTCCTTTTAACAATTGCTAAGAATGATTGGCATCTTCCAAAGAAGATGGATATGAAGCGTCTTAGATACGCCAACCTCCCTTGAAATAATTTGAGTTGAGTTAGACTTTTGGGGTGGCATTTCTAAGATAGCATCTTCTTGGATCGATCTCTATTCCTGTCTGATAACAAACCCAAGGAATTTCCTGCTACCCAGAATGCACACTTCAAAGAATTCATTTTGAGGTTAAATTGTCTTAACCGCTCAAAACTACTCTCAAGTCGAAGAAATGGTCTTCTTTTCGCTTTTGACTACAAGATCATCAACATAAGATTCAACTTGATGATGAATGAGTTCGTTGAATATCCGAAGTCATGGCTCGTTGTAGAAGATACATTTTTAAGGCCAAAGGCATAACCTTATAATAATGATTATCGTGAGCTCGAAAAGTAGTGTTTTTTTTACCCTCGCCAAATTGAGCGTGATGACCAATCCATAAAGGAGACTACTGCATGAGATGAGGCGATGTCCACCATTAATCCTGATATATGAAGTGAAAATTCATCCTTAAGACATGCCTTTATTGAGATCCCTAAAATCAACGCATATGCGAATTTGGCCATTTTTTTCTTAATTGGGACGACATTGGCTAACCAGGTAGGATATTTTTTTTTCGATAAAGATCGATCGGTTTCTTGATTTCAAAGTGACATGTTTTTCAGCCTAATCGCATACAGGAGCTTTAGGGTTAGTTAAGTTCTTGTTGACCTCATTTTGAATGAGCTCTCAATCCCTCCATCTTACATAGAATTCTCTGACACTAAGTGTTTCTTTTAAGACACTACTAGTGATTATGGTGAATATTTAACCTAACCTGACTTAGAAGAATTAGCCATAGGAATAAGTTATACCTTAGGAGTGTTAGGAAAATTTGTCTACCCTATAACTTAAACTAAATCCTCACCTCCTTCTTTCAAGTCAAATTTCAAAATTCAGATCAAACTCCAAATTCAAATCAACCTTAAACTCAAATCAATTCTAAACTAAACTCAAATCAATTCCAACCTGATGGATTTTCTCAAATCATGAACCAATTACAAATGATTGAAACTCATGATTGAATTTCAAATTCCAAAAATCTTTCCTTAATCAATTTGATTTTATCTTATGGACTTACCTAAATCAAATCTAAATCAACTCAAACTCAAGAAATTTTCTCATAACCCTTTTATATTTTCATTTATATTCACAAATATAAATGAAATATAAATTCAAATATCCAAAAATCAATTAAAAAATCAAATCCAAATTCAACCTAAACCTTTCAAGTCAAATTTTTGAACTTAGCCAAAGTAAACTCAAATCAAGTCAAACTTTTGATTTTTCTTCATGATTCAATCAATCCTTCAATTATGAAACCAAATATAAACACAAACTTCAATCATCAAACCAAAACTAAATTCAAAAATCAAATCCAAATTCAACCAAAATTCAACCTAAGCCTTTCAAGTCAAATTCTTGAACTTAGCCAAATCAAATTAAAATCAAATCAAACTCTTGATTTTTCTTCATGATTCAATCAATCTTTCATGTGAATCCAAATATAAACACAAACTTCAATCATCAAACCAAAGCGAAATTCAAAAATCAATCCCAAGTCAAACTCATGTCCACCTTTGAACTTGAAATCAATCATACAAAATGAATTTATATTTCAATGTGTCCATAAGATCAAACTTGAATTCGCTCGATCAGCCAATTAACTCAGCCACTTACCCAGAAGTAAAAAATACCCTTATGAGCCAAAAATTCCAGCCTTACCCAAATTGGATTGAACTGCTAGGCTACAACAATCATCATGAGATGATCAATCACTCAAATTGAGTCAAACCAAATCAAACCTAAGAATTGACCAAGTCAACACTTAACTAAAATGAAACCTAAACTCGCCAAAATCCACTATAGGCCAAATTGATTGTAATCATTGATCTAGACTCATTATAAATCAATATTGAACCAAGTCATCATTTGCCAACACAATTGTCATTGATCAAGTGAACCCAACTTCACCAAAAAGTCAAAATATGTAAACTTGATCTAAAAATTAATCAAAACCATGTCAAATTCATTCCAAATCATTGTTGAACTTGATCAAAGCCTCAATTAAACTAGATGTAATATCAAAAACAAGAAAAATAAAAGAAAAATCCAAGCACCATCTGAATGGAAAAAAAAAGGGGAAAGTTTGACGTTTGAAACAAATGTGAACGCAGAGAGAAAGGAAGGGAGAAGAGGAAGAGTCGAGGAGGAACACTCTACGCGTGCGTCTAAAGAACTGCGTCGGCCGACAACAAGGAGGAGGAAAAGGGCTTTTCGTGTGCCATCGACCGAGGAAGGAGGAGGAGACAGGTCACGTGCCTAGGCAGTGAGGCTCCTCATGGAGCAGAGCCATGAGCAAGCAGAGAGGAGCGAGGCGTGTAAGAGTCGTGCGGATGAGAAGCAGAGCGAGTAAGGGCTTAGTGCAAACCGAGAGGTAAGTTTATTTTCTTTTGGTTTTTTTTTTATAATAAAGGAAATGCATTTTATATTATAAAAGAAAATGTATTTATATTGTATAAGTTTCAATTTCAAAAAGGAGTAAAAATCCAAATGTCCATTTTACCATACAAATGTCTACATAAGTATTTCAATATAGAATATATATTTTAATGATATTAAAGGTTATGTATGTAAATCATAAATATGTTGCATAAATATGTTGAAAGATTTATGAGAATAATTAAATTATTAAATTAAAACTATAAATGAAATGTTTATAATTTAGATGAATGTACTAAAATATGATTAATGATGTGAATAGATGGAAGCGATAATTCTACTTTGTTTATCAAATCAAACTTAATTATTTAAACATATTTGTAGAGTAAAAATGATTATGTTAACATGCGTATTAATAGGATCATAATCTAAATATAGTAATGAATAAAGTGAAATTGATAATTATAAACAATTGTTAAGAATTTAAATTTAGAAAATAAACAATGAATATTGATGAATGTGAGCGTCAAATAATAAAAACTATATAAGTATCATGAGAAATTAATAAAATAAAATACATTTCTTTCTAATATTGATCCAATCGATATTTTATTATAGAAATTTGATTAAGGAAGAAGCGTTAAAGAGAGGAGATTGAGAAGCTAATTAAGTGGGTTATTATGTTCTTACATTTATGATAAAATATCTTTAATTTCGTAATGAAATGCGTGTTTATATAATTAGACTTTTCTTATGCATGAGTTGTGATGATTTTCGTTTTTTTTATAATTTGTGATGTAATTTCTTCTTGATTATAGATAATAACTTGCGAATCTATATCGTATTATCACTTCATTTATAAAATTAAGCTGTTTTCTTGTTAGTTATGAATTAATATCATGCGTATGTATGTTATGAATGTGTATGTTGAAAGTGAACTTATATAGTGCTTGTTTGGGGGCCTTGATATGTGCAGAAAAAGGGCCGATAAATTGAAATGGTAATATTTCTTATCCTTTGAATGAGTTTTGGTAAAATTTTCTTTTGGTAAAGTTTAGGCGATAACTCAAAATGGATGATAAATATAAAAGTAAAGTTCCTGAAATGTTCATCACGTACATATGTTTGTTTATTTGAGCGATTTCTTTTTATATATGTTATAACAAAAGCGAGATCATCTTAGTTTTACCTTCTTATTTACTCACTAAATTTTATTGAATTGTTAGTTGTTTATTTTTTGGTGTCTACTAAATAGTTGATAGAAGAGAGGGTTATGTTTTATGGTAGAAACTTGAGGATAGGTAATTATGTCAGTTATGTTGATTTATATTTAAATTATATTTCATATGAATTTTGTTGGCATATATATATATATATATGGACAAATTGTTAAATAATTTGTAGATTGTAGTAGCTCTTATATGATTTGAGATTTTGTTTAAGATTAAAAATATTATGTAAGTTTTTATTTTATTCAACATTGTTCCGCCATGGTATTCTGCTCTCGAAGTGGTGACACTGACCTTCGATTGATCATGACGACCGGTCAAATTAAGTCAAAATTAAACTAAACCAAAATTGATTGAAAACAAAGATACCAATATATTTCAAATGACCAATGAAACCTAAACCAACTCGCATTTAAAATAGGTCAAATGAGTCAAATTGATCAACTTGACTGTTGATCTAAATAAAGTCAAATAAACCAAATCCAAATATAAATCAAATTGAATCAAACCAATGATGCCAAAACATTTTAAATGGTCATATGAAGTTGACCCAACCCTTGGTTTGACCCAATTTGACAAATTGGTCAACTTGACCCAAGTTGACCCATTTTGACCTAAATGAGTCAACATAAGCCAAATGATATCAAATCAACTCCAAATTGCTGAAATTTAAACCAACCTAAATTCAAACTATTCTAAATCTACCCAAAGTGAAATTAAAGCCAAATGACCATTTTACCCCTAGGTCAAGGGATAACCTATGGCCAATTTCACTTGGAATTTGATCTTATTCTTTCATGGGCACTTGGCATCCTCTTAGTAGACCAAATGGACACTAATGATCATGATGCACATGACCCAATGGGTTTGGGTCAACCAAACCCAACCCAATGGCCAAACCGACCATTCCTCTCATTTCAAGCGGATGGGATCACTCCCACACTCCAAATCAACACATGGGAACTTCTCCACTACCTTCCTCTGCCAAAATCGAACCATGTGCAAGTTAAAACGACCTAACAAACCCATTGCATCAGATGATCAATTGACATAAGCATGCTCGTCCGATCCTCCCCAGGAGATATCGCCCAGAATTCAATTCTCTTGCATTCGATTGGTGATAGGAAGCGAGCTCCCCAAATTTCGATTCCCCATTCGATTTTCCTGGCGAAAAGCAGGAGGTAGCAAGAATTTCCATCTCATTCAATCCTTCACCAGAGCTCAATTCATCCTTCAAGGACCTTGAGTTGACCTAATCGAGCTCACTCAAACCTTCATCCAAGTGTTCAAGCCACGGGAAGAGGTGTCTTGACCAAAGCCGCAAGCCTAGGAGGAGTTTGATCAATTGAGCAATCCACTTCATCCCAAAGCTTGAAATCTTCAACAGGGCTTCGTCTCCACAAGACGAAGCTACATCGACGGTTGGGAGCATCGGTGATAGCCTCCAGCGAGATATTATTCAAAACTGAGCATAGTTTGAATTTTCTTTGATCCTTTTTGAAGAAAAATTTCACCTCAAGTGAAATGGACCGTTAGATCTTCATCCCCTTGCATGATGATGGTGTGGGTTGAGGTTGAGCTCAATCCGAGCTCAATCGAACTATCATGCCAAGTGGGCGGTGGCCCTCTCGCGAGCTTCGATGACGGATCATAGGCCGTCCATCCGCATTTTGGATGGGCGGTCGATTATCCACATTAGATGCTGATTAATCCCTTTAGAAATCGCGGGCTCGATCTCAACGTCGATCTTTGATGACGATCCAGCGTGGCCGTGACGTATGCGATGTGACAACTTAAGTGAGACATCCGTTCGCCGTGGAAGGCATACGTCGGCCCGTCCGTGATGGGATTAGTCATATAATTAGGGATTTAATAAACAAAACTTCAAAATAACATAACTATAAAAATTAGAAAAATACAAAATAAAATGTATTGTAAAGATATTTTTAAAGAGAATAATCTAAAATCAAGTTTGATGGATTTCGAACAGTGAATTTTATGCAATTAGGGTTTTATTGGGAATGTAATTATATTAATTACTCTAATTATTTCACTGATTAATTCCAAACTTCCTAGGTTGATTAATGCGATGACCTCTGTCACCCATGATTTTCTTGGAATTTATTAATGATTTAATTAGGATAATTGTTGATCCACTCACTCCCTTAATCAATTAAAATATTAATTAACCTATTAAACAGTAATAAATTAGTTTGTTAATTATCTTAGAACAGTGAATGTACTTAAGAAATGAGATTAGGAATTCATTCCCAAATCTTTTCCCATAAGTTTATTTTATTTGTATCTAACTAATGTGCAAATTAATTAAATAGTTTAATCACTTAATTAAATGGCTTAATTAATCAAGCTTTTCAAAATCAAAATATTCCGAACTTAAAATTCCTTTGGATAGATGCTTAAGTATTCAATAACTATGTAGATTAAGGAAATCCTCAACATACATATATGGGAAGGGTTATGAAAGTACTTAAATAATTTAATGAATAAAATCTAATTAAAGTGCAAATTAATTAATTAATTTAATCACTTAATTAAATGGCTTAATTAATCAAACTTTTCAAAATAAAAATATTCGAGAACTTAATCAATTCCTTGGGTAGATCTTTGTGTTGATAACCTAAATAGATTAAAGAAATCAAATCTAACCCGTATATATGGAAAGGGTTATGAAAGTACTTAACTTAAATCCTTTAATTTAATTAATCATTATTTGTGAGTCAAATGCATTTGACCCATTTCTTTCTTAGGTACATTATTGATTTAAATTCCTTGTAGCTTTATGTCATACTTTGACTCCTAATTATTTGGTTAAATATATTAAAGTGATATAAGTAAAGGATAATTAATGGACTTAATCTACACCTTAACTTAAGCAAAATATAAAACTAATCTAATGGTTCTAAAATTAAACTAAAACAACATACACATGTAGGAAATGGGTTATGACCAAACCTCTTCACATTTCTAAATCAAATCAAACTCAAACAAAATTAAAATCTCTTTAAAATAAATTTGATTCACTTTAAATAATTTCATTTGATAAGATTGTCTTTAAGAATTAATTATGGTGAATAAATTTACATATTTTCATCATTTTATTTC
Source organism: Cymbidium sinense (assembly GCA_021442155.1). Lineage (NCBI taxonomy): Eukaryota > Viridiplantae > Streptophyta > Magnoliopsida > Asparagales > Orchidaceae > Cymbidium > Cymbidium sinense. The sequence continues at coordinate 69,755,529 of CM038232.1, forward strand.
TTTACTATACAAGATGTATATGTCATATGAAAATCATGCATTCATGCCTTTAAAAAAAAATCAATTAAAATGAAATATTTCTTTATGTCAAATTATATGTTTTGTAAAGTAAAAAATATGAATGGCTATTATCATCAATTCAAAATTATTTTTAAAAAACTTATAAATCAAATATCATAATTGAAAAGTATACTTATAATTATTTATAAGCTTTGTGAATATAAATATAAAATATGTATTGTGTGACTTTATTCTCTTCTCTTTTAATATAGTTTTGAATAGGACAAAGTGTATAGTTCGTTTGAAAAGAACACAACACTTGTTTAAATCCATTCCTATTTATTCCTATGTTGCCACTTAAGAAGGATATTCACACTTGCATATGTAAATTGCATAAACAAATCAAACAAACAAATATAAACTTTTTGCGTAATTCTCTTTTCATGCATTTCTTTTTATATATGCACATGTATTTAAGAAAAGTGGCATATTAGTCTGGACAACCCCGAGATTAAAAGCCTTTAAATAGCCCTAAGTATGTATTATACCTTACACCCCTGATGCTAACGATGGCGTCGTACTCACTTATGTCTTTATATTTGCAAATATGCATATGAAAAATGAATAAAAGAATCCCTCTTTCCTACTTAACAAAATCATGCATATATAAAACAGTCCAAATTTTCTTAATCAAACTCTTTTAATATTCATCATTAAGGTGTGCTAAAATTCATTTGTATGTATAGATATGCTTAGGATTCATTTATATGCATGTTACACATGTTGAGAAAGAAATGAAGTGTTGTATGTTTTGTGATAATATTTTACTTTACTTAATTTTAAAATATCTTTCTTTTTAAATAAATTTATTTAGAGAAAATCTAAAATTAGGATTAATTAAAATCATAATAAAATATTTACTAAACAAAAATCAAATATGAATCTACCTTAAAAATTGCTTAAGGTAGAAAGGAAATAGAAGTTCTCTTCTATTTTCCTCTCTTTACAGCACTTAATAATTAATTTCATATTCATTCAAACCTAAACAAATAATAAAAAATAAAATCAATCAAATCAATTAAATCACTTAAATTATCTCTAAGTTGAGCATTTTAAATGCTTAGAAAACTCTAACAACAAAAACTTATCTAAGCCCAAATAACACAAATTTAGTTCCTTATAACTTTAGGTTAGAGGCGTGCATAGTTTGAAACTTTACTTTTGTTTGTGATATAATATTTTAGTGGATGTTAGAGTGTATATGTGGTGAATGATAGCGATCTTTGTTGTTGTCTTCTATGATGGATTGTGCTTAAGAAGTAATAAAAATATAATTGTTTTTTGTATGTGATCTTTATGCCGAGCATAATCCAAAATAGTCGGTGGACTTAGTTACATATGTATTGTGGTAAATATATATATATATATATATATATATATATATATATATATATATATATATATACATGCTTTGGATTGTATTATTTATTTAGCTAATCTCTGTTTTACAAATTTTAGTTAGATTTCTCTTTCTCATTTTCATGTAATTGTGCAATTAGAATCGGAATGATTGTTATGGCAGATTAGGATGAATATTGATTATAAGATTATGTCTTATATACAATACGAAACCTTTGGAGCATTAACCAAAAAGAAGAAAGAAGAAATGAAGAATGAAGACTCATATGAATTCCTTCTTATAATTTATTCATTTATAATCAGGTTATATAAGAGTCTTTATTTTTTTTTGTATGGTGGAGTAGACCACAGGTCTCTTATTCTTTTGACTTTATAAATTGATTGATGTTTATTTAGCTGTGTATTAAGATGGAATCTATTCTAGTTTCTTCCTTGCTTTGATGTATGGCACGGATGACGATTAGGCTCTTAGGAAAATAAATTTTTATCCAATTAATCAATTCAAACTAAAATAAACAACCCATAACCTCATAAAACTATGTTATAAATCAAAATAAAAAAAATTAGCCCATTATGGATGTTGTATTTTCTTTCTCACATCATGCATAAAAGCATATTGTTTCACTCTTAATTGGAGGGCTTCCTGTGAGAACTTCGGCGGAGAAATGATAAAACACATCCTTATCTTCTTGATTTTGGGTAATCTAATTTCTTATGCATTAGGCATATGAATCCTAAAGTCATGTCAAATTGATTGTCAAAATGAAAATAAAATATATGAAAACTTGCATTAGAGTTGTAAATCATACAATATGTCTGTCTCTTGGGAGTATGTTTAAAGACTTTATCTTTCTAAATAAACAATTTAGCTATCTTTAAAAATATATGACTTTATACGTGTATTTAAAATCGGAGTTAGTTGGCGTCACCCCAGAGGCGTTGTAAGTCCAATCGGGTGGTTTATCCTCTTGTGAGGTAAACCAAATACTCATTTTCTTTAGATTTATGTTTGTTCTCACGCCTAAAGCTCAGGTAGATTTAGATTCGGCGTTGTTTCTCCTGCTTTCTGGTATAAATCCTCATCTCTTATGCATTTTCATGACCTTGTATGTGATTGTAATACAACTTTTAATAAAATTCAACTCAAACAAATAAATCAATTCAATTTCAAAAATATAAAGTCCAACCATAAGATAGTCTGGGATGCTTACTATGCTTCCAAGTATCTTAAGCATCTACTACTCATCTTCATTTGGTTTCGATAAGAACTTCATCCTCTTGATCGATCTCACTTGATTTTCTAAAAATAAACCAATCGATTGATAATCCTACTTTCGAAATCTTTAGAGACAATATCATTTACATTAATCAAGAATATTCTTAAGAAATCCCCTTTCTTAAGATGTAATTAACTATGAGACTTCCCTGAGAGCTTATGGCCGGTTTAAAATAAACCCATTTTACTTTTCATGTAAAATAGAAGAAGAATCTCGATACATTCCAAGACTATAGTCATAGTCCTTAGAGATGATTAGGTCCATTGTAGGGTGATGATTTCCTTTCGAGATAGTACTTTCCCGATTTATCTAATCACTAATAAAACATCCGGATCTACGTGGTGTCCCGACAAGATGTTATATTTCTGTTTCATTTATCCTATTTTCCAAAAGGGATGGATGAAGGCGGGAATATATATATATATATATATAATTTTCACCACAGTTATATTGCTAATTTGTGGACTGCTACGTCAGGAGATAAATAGGGCATTTCTTCATAATTTCATGCGAAGCAATCCTTAAACTCAACTAATAGGCTAACTAAGTTATTGGTTTCTTCTTCATTTAACAAGCAACTTATGTATGTCGGATGTGGATTATCTTGGTTTCAAGTTGATTTCTCTGAGCTCGTCGATGGTTGATCTGATCTCTTCTTCGAACTCTGACGGTGTCTCTTGAATTCAAGCTCATTTGGATCATCTGAAGTTTATAAACATACCTCCTCACAAGAGTTAGCATGATTTGAGAAGAATCTATCAGACACCAAATAAGTGGTGATGACTAGGCAATGGTTGTCGTCGTCGACTGGACCCACTGTGTCGAATTCTAATCCCAGTCTTGATTGAGAATATCTACATTGGTTGTCCCATAACCTTTCAAAATAATCTGACTTATGTTTAGACGAAGTATGTAGGATTAATCTCTTCTTTGTTAAGTTAAGAACACAAGGAAAACCAATCAAAGGCAATTGAATTAAATCTTTATATGAATCATTCTCAAGTTCAACATCGACTTCGACTTGAGGATGATGCTAACAAAATCTCTTTAATTTGATATATATAGATGACTTGGGGGCCTCTTAACTACTCAACTTTCTGGGAAGAAAGTGAGGTTAGAGCTAAGGTTCTGAACTACTGCTTGACTGTTTTACATAATAGTGATTCAGATACATTCATGCTTTACTTGGAGGCCTGGTCTTCATTGTTGTCTAGCTCGAATGTCACCTCCAAAGGGACCTTGAGAGGGGTTGGTCGGTGTGCTAATCACATTAGACTCATCCTCCGAACTGGATTCTAAGTTTATGTGAACAGTGGGGATATTCCTGTGAGTCGGAACATAGCTCCTATAGTGTGGCCAATAGGGAGGACTTTAATTTCTGGAACTACCTCTAGATCGCCTCACACTATACGGTGGGGTCGAGTCATCCTACCCATATGTTCGTATGGAGGAATGAACTGTGGGCGGAATCCAATATCCGGCTCTACTGTGGGTGGAATCCAATATCCGGCTCTGCTTCTTCTTCTTTTTTTTCTTCTTCTTTTTTTTCTTCTTCTTTTGTTTCTTTTTCTTTTATTTTTGAGCATTCACCAAGTTCACGAGAATAAACTTTTTGATTTGGAGGAAGATAGTAGGTTAGGTCCTCATATATCTCGACCTCTCTAACTGAGAATGGCTTCAAATCTCCTTTGACTCAATACTCAATTCCCCTCTTTAAAATTTAATGCACTGATGTAAAGAGGATAGAACCGTGTTGTTTCCATGTATCCAAGGTCTACCGAGCAAAGCAGTGAAAGATATGTCTAAATCGATTATATAGAACATGGCTTACGTCTTCGTCATATCTCCAATGATAACACTATAGAGCAAGTCTATCACCTTGTTCATTGAATCTATCAACATCATCCGATCTCCTGAGTTGAGATATTAATCCTTGTAGCAGGGTCTTTAGACTCATAATGTTCACTGTTGCACCTGGATCAACTAACACCCTGGCGAGTCTGAATCTGCCCATGTCCACTATGATATAGAGGGGACGGTTGTGCTCAGTTATCCCTAACATAAAGTCTTCATCGGTGAATGTAACGGGCTTCTCTTGAAAAACATGTCTCTTCTCTAATAGCGATCAACTGAGCTAAGCTTTTTTTTGGATCAAAAAGGGCTTTGATCAATGACTCCCTCATCTCTTTGGATAAGATAAAGGCATCATATATGCTTAGCTGCTGACAACAACTTTAGATGAGCGAGGACATTGTAGTCAACTCTGAGCTAGTCCACAAGCATATCCATAGGGGTTTCTTGATCACTTGAACCAATGACTTGTTTACCCTTATCCTGAGGTGCTACCCTAGGAGGTAAAACTTTGTCACTACGAAGGTTGACTTCAGTGACTTCGTGAGATGATTTAGTGAAAAGTTTTATCGCTGTCATTCACCTTGACTTCTCATGGGATCATCAAAATCAGAAAACTCAAATCAATCTCAATGGGCGAACCCGAATGATTAAGGAATGTAAAATCCAATTCTAAATCAAAAGATGAATGACGGAACTAGAGTTGTTATCATTATTTTGTAGACTTGAAAAATTTTTGAGAGGAATAAAATCTAGAATATCAAAAGTGGACAAGATGTAAGTGAAAACTTTTTCATTAATTTCTTCTTAGATGGAGGTACATGATAGAAATTTAATAAAGTAAAGCCAAAGGGTTTAGTCTCTTGTTATATCGCCTCTGTGAGAAGATAAGTGGATGAAGTAGTAGGCACAGCGTGGATGAAGTCTTTGAACTTCGGACGATAGTTGTGCTACTGTGCTATCCCGAACAAGTAAGGTGGACGTCTTTGTTCTGTCACCTCCCAAGTTGCCTTTAGAACTTGCAAACCTTCCTTAAGTTGAGGTTTGGTGCATCGGCAAAGGTAATTTTCGATCTTAAAGATGATTTTCTTGGAGGTTGAGATTGGAGATGTCCCAACCTTCCTCTATCTTAAGAAGATCGCGTGTATCCCAAGGATTACTACTAGATAGAGGTTGTTAGTAGATATTCCTTAGGGATGACAATGACACCTTCGCTCAATCCTTAAAGGTAAAACAATCTTAAGACATGTCAGCATGTGGTGGTAGGACAATAGTTTGGATCATGACTCTTGCCCACTTCCTTGGCTTTGGCAAAATCGCTTCTTTAAGAGATTCATAAAGATCTTCCACTACTCTCTCTTGAATGAATATGATTTATTCAATTTGTCAACAAGAGTTAGTAAATGATAATTACGATGGCGGTAACTATATTGTTCTTTGGTGATCTTGATAGGGATCTTATCGAGGAAGTGGGCAGTGGCGAGGTGGTATGACGAGATAATGGCAAGAGGTGGTAGAGGAGGCTGAGCTCAGGCTATCATTGGACCACGCTTCCCATTATCAACTCATGCTTGCTCTACTTCTCGAATGCCTTGCAATCAGGCTTGGACGATGTTGAAAAAGGCTTTATTTCTCCTTTAGTATCCCTTGTTGATTAATTTCTCAAATGTCTTAATGGTAAACCCTTCATGAAGCCAAGTATGAATATTCTTGAGTAAAATTTCAATGACATTGTTCAAGCTGGTTCATTTCATACTTAAATTAAGTCATCTAAGAATGTAATCAACAAGGGACTCATAGGGTGTTGTTGTCTTTATCGAGATAAATACGTGATCTTTTGTTGAGCTCCGAAATCTCTTAATAAAAGCTGCTCCAACTCAAAATATCTTCTTGAACCATTGGGAAGGTCGATTATCAATCAAATCGATGTCATCAAATACTAACGAGGCGAATAAGAGTGCATCGGCGCCGCATTGCAACATTCGGCCCTGAAATGTGCTATATGTTGTCGGGGTTTTCCACTGCCATCAAAGATTTTGAAAGAATAAGGCACAAAACCCTTGGGATATTGGACAACATCAAATTCCTATGAGTAGGGTCTACCCTATGAAACGAATGAACCACCTCGGGCTTATGCCAACGCATCCTTCACTTATTTTTCCACCATACTTTTGATGTATTTCTCTTGCATGGAGGTGTTATCCATCACCTTCCTATACAAGCTACCACTATCCTAGTCTACTGAAGAAGTGCTCTTTGGCTGATCTAGAATATGTGCTAACTCAGGATGATCTACCTCTATCGGTATATGATATAAGACTGAAGTCCGATTCTGAAGTGCATGGAGGCTGCTAACAAGTCTTCCATCCTCTTCTCCATCCGGTTGATCTGATCATCCTTTTGTTTGAGCTGCTGATGGAGGTATTGGGTCGAATGAACGGCATCGTCTTCCTCAACCACAACACCTTCCTGATTATGATGATCTCTCTTAAGGGAGCTCCTAGTATCGACCATATGAACCTCGATCGAATCCTCAAGAAGGTCGTCCTCATCGGGATCAAATGCTACCAGCTCATCCTCAGAATCTATGCGGTCTCTGCCTAAGAGTTCCCTCTTCTCGACGAAGTAATCGACCACAATCTCATCCAAAGCGATCTAGCGTGCGGCACAAATACTCGGTGACGTGGAGGAGCTGGTCAGCAATGCATCTAACCGATCGTCACGAGTGTTATCCACGGAAAGTCATGCTCACTAGAAGAGATGTGCTCATGACTGCTCGTCGGTGGAGTGGTGTCCCTAGGGAGATCTATTGTCATGGGAACTGTAACACTATCACCTTCACCCTCTGCAATTGTCATTGCTATTGGCTCTGATGGTGGTGGTGGTGGTGCGACCACGACACTTCGGGGTTTCCACTCCTGCCGAACCAGGTGAGGTGAGGGTCGGGGAGCTAGATCTCACCTCAACAGGTGGAATGGAGGGAGCGGGATCCTTTGGCCATAGCCAAATCACCAAATCACCAAAGGGGCTGGTCTTTCCCCGGATGGGGGCTTCTGGATCTTGGCGAGAGTGGTGGGGGCTACCTGGTGAGGGTGGACGGCGAGGAGCGGTGTGAACCGACTATCCTCGACGGAGATCTCACTTGCGGTGGGTACGGTAAGAATCTGTCAAATGATCAGATGGGGTAATCGGAAAAAATCCATCAAGGTGGAGGTGCCACTATCTGGCATATCTCACTCTCCTATCTGCATGGCAGATGCTTGAGCCTCGCTCTCTCTCCCCATGGATTTGACTAACACTCCTGGATCGGTGATAAATCAATAAGGTCTGGGACTCACGGCGTCTGTGTGCTCCAACGCAGAAAGTCCCAAGATGGGCATTTTATGCTTCTACCCAGGTTCTCATGTATATTCGGTGGAGGAGAAGCAACAATCCTCCTGTAATCTTTCTCTTTGTTTGATGCTGAGAGGGGGTGGAACTTGTTGTTGGTTGGAAGCGAAGAGACCTCTCGGGGAGAACCCTCCTCAGCTATGTGAGATGTAGTCTCAAGCTCTCTAGCTGCTCGCTCGTGCTCACTCTTAATCTTGTGACTTTTGTTTTGGCGTTGAGTACGAGTGAATAAGGCAGAGCGGGAGCTAGTACCTACCTCATAAGTATGAGACTATTTGAGCTAAGATAGCCTTCCCTTCAGGTAACCAAAGAAAAGGTAGTAGCTCGGAGCGATATGGAATGGCTGGGACGATGTTGAAACTATCTCGAGCAGTGCGAGGCAAGCCTTTCCTCTTGGTGGAGGTATTCAGTGAGGGCATGTCGATTGGATGATGGCCTGCCCACACCCATCGGCGGTGGTGAAGGTTGCCCCCTCACAAGTGACACGAGCTCCCTCGAATCCACGACCAAAGAAGACCAGATGGGTAGAGTCGGTCTCGGGAAGGGGAAAGAGAAAACAAACTTCTGCAAGGCCATATATGTTGACTATAAAGACTGTACTGACTTATCGGTTGTATCTCAAGTGTTGAAATGTAATCAATCGGATCTACTTTAATATTTGTTATAGAAGAATTGTATAGATTTGAGATCCTAAACCCACACTCAACAATTCATATACGTTAAGTGGGGTTCAGTTGAGAGATTTTAAAAATAGAGGAGTCTTTTACCATTTGATTTTGATTTTAGAACCCATACTCAACCAATTTAGGTAGGTTGGATGGGGTTCAAAATTTGAGAGAGATTTTCTTCCTTAAAATGTTTGTATTTTTTTGTATCTTGTTTGAAAATATTTGTTGATTTGAAAGAACCTCTACTTAGTAAAGTTGAGTATGCTAAGAAGAGGTTGTGATTGTGTGTGTTTAAAAATTTTGTTTGTAGAATGTCTTTGCTTGTGATGTGTGGAATGTTGATTTTGAAGATGGGACTTCTTAATAAATTTGGTATGTTAACTAGAGACATGTGTTTGATTTATATTTGAAAATGGAACTTTTATTTAACAAATTTGGTATGTTAAATGAAAGTCAAATGTGATTTAATTTAAATTTTTGATTTTCTTTTGGAAATGGGACTCTCATTTAATAAATTTGGTATGTTAAATGAAAGCTCAAATGTGATGGATTTGTGTTTTGATTTTCTTTTGAAGATGGGACTCACACTTAACAAATCTAGTATGTTAAGTGAAAGTCCAAATGTGATTAATTTAAATTTTTTTATTTTCTTTTGAATATGGGGACTCTCACTTAACAAATTTGGTATGTTAAGTGAAAGTCCAAATACTTTTGAAAATGAGACCCTCACTTTACCAAATTGAATATGTTAAGTGAATGTCAAATTTATGTTTTGAAATGAGAATATGTTAAGTGGAGGAAAAATTTATGTGTTGAAAATGAGACCCTCACTTAACCAATGGAACATGTTAAGTGAGAACCAAATTTGTATGTTGGAAATGAGACTCTCACTTAACAAATAGAATATGCTAAGTGAAAATCAAATTTGTAATTTGGAAATGGACTCTTACTTAACAAATTGAGTGCGTTGAGTGAAAATCAAATTTATGTTTATTTTTGAAAGAAAAGAAATCTATTTAACAATCTCAATTATGTTAAATAGAGTTCAATGATATGTCTTGCTTTTATGTATGATTAAGAGAAACCTTAACTTCAACACTGGAATATATATTAAGTAGAGTTTCAATCTCATGTTGTGGTTTTATTTGAAAGTAGACTCCTCATTCAACAACTTTAAACATGTTGAATGAATATGGCCACTTTCAAAATTGTGCTTTAGAAAATATAAATTTGATCTTAATTGTGAAAAGAACCTTCATGCAACACAAGATGACTCTCTCTAATCTTATCTGCCACTGGAGCTACTCCAACTTTTTCCCGAACATACTCATTTTGCATTTTATCTCTAAGAGTAAAGCCACTCATTCACCTAAGCATCCTCATCTCTACAGCATTTAGTCTTATGCTTCTCTTTTATTGGCCAACATTCTACACTATAAATCATTGTAGGTCTTAACACCAACCAATTGTAGAAATTACGGCTTGATATCTTGACGTTACAATGTCAAAGTTTTCTCATATGTGTCTGAAAACAGACAAATTCACCATGAAAAAAGAAATGCAATCATGTAAAAGTTACATTTATCCTAGTTTTAATGGGAAAATCATGGTCCTTAAAATCATATACACCTGCAAATAAACATTTGTCTAGTATTGTGAAGCCAGTATATCAGCAACTAACTTGACTCCAAAACATTGGACCAGCACTATCCAAAAAAATTTTATTTATAGACATCAATCTTATATCCCTATCATGTGCAAACCTGTATAAACTAGGATGATCTATGCCAAAGGTACAAAAACGAAAAGAGCAGTAGATTTAATTTCTAAGACTTAAGAATCAAATATAATAAGCATTACTCTTCACAAGCAGACAAAAATCAGTTGTAGAATAACATAACTTAAAAAATTTTATATGATTCTTATATTCTCCTTAAGTTTAACTATGATTTGACAAAAAATGGCTGCAGAGAAAAAACAAAAAATTGAACCAGATAAATGATCTAACATATTTCGTTTTACCAGAAGGTTCATTATTTTATGCTCTAATTTCGGATCAGGAAGAACATAAACTTAAGTTCCACAGTTTAATTGTATTGTACAAGGCATTCACTACCTTATTTATCCAAACATGCTCTTGTACTACATTAGGTTCAAATGAAACTGGAATGAAACTAGGAGATCAGAGAAAGCAACGTCAAAATACTACTGCAAGAAGTTTCGTACAACTTAACGCTAATGCAGCAACTAAAGATATTTCTGTCAAGTGGGTTTTCTTACTCCCAAGGGCCGTCTCCAAGGAGAAGTACGTCATTCTCCCTGTCGACAAATAAAAGCTGCCAGCCTGATCTAAAAGGATCTTTTAATTGATCCTCAATACCAAACATCTGTCCCAGTTCCTCACGCAGCTCATTATAGCTGCTAAACCGAGAGATGTCCAGTGACCTTCCTACTGAACCTGACTTGTAGACCTGCATCACCGAGAACTATTGAGTTCAACCATGAATACTTGAATAGATGATCCTAGTCAATAAAAACACTCATTATACTGTTTACATCAGGTATTATAAAGAAAAGACAACCATGCTCTTACCTTAACGAAGGTTTTAGTTGGAAGGTCAATCTCTCCAAAATTTTGCAGCAAGCCAGATGATTCATCAGGTAACCCATACAGAGAATTCTGGATACATGAAGCAGAGTAAGGCTCTGCTGATATATCAGATTCAAAAGAACTTAAGTTAGCAGCTGCAATGGAGAAGACATTGTGTGAATCTATGGCAACACCAAATAAGGTGCTGCTGTGGGAACTTGTAGTACAATTTTCAGTTTCTAATGCTCCATTCCTATCTGGGCATGGTGGAAAAACTGAGATGCCGGAATGAGTAGCATGATACATTACATCATTTTGTTCCCATGACTGATGGCTCTGCTTTGCCATGGGTTCCTTTAGTTTAGAAAGGTTCAGAACATCTGCACTACCTTCAGGACAACTAGAGTTCATCATATCTGTAGACAACCAGGTGGTAGAGCAGGCGAATAATTTGTGCACAAGTCAGGCAAACCTAAATTTTGTTGCAGCTGAAAAAGTAAAGGTGTTTGCTGATGTCTAAACTCCTCCACAGGATTTTGGAATGCCTGCCCAAACGTCTGAGGTTGTTGAACCAGTTGCTTCTTCTGCTCGCTATGCAACTGTTCAAGAATATCATTCCAGTTTCCTGAGACATCATTAAACTGACTGAAGACGTGTTGTGTCTGTGTTTGCTGGGCAATTGGCTGCTGCAACAATGAAGTATGCTTAGCTGGGTGAACTTGAAACTGGAAAGGCTGCTGGCATTGCAGTAGTTGTTTCAGAAGATCCCCTCTAATATCAGGCAAGGCAGTGGCAGGTATAAATTGTTGATCATGTTCATTTGCCACCATTGTTGTATCAAATCTCGGTTGAGTCCAGGGACCCATGCTAGACGGGAAGTTCATCAAACGAAGACCTCGTTCCCTACCATCTGCCCTGAACCACATTAAGGCTGCATTCTCATCTTCTCTATTGTCCAACACTGAAGATGAATCAAATGTATCAGAAAAAAATACACTCGATTTTAAAAGAATAAAAAAATTAACTTCGTAAACAGATAGCATGTGATGGTAATTACCAAGATTTTCAAACGTGGTTGTTAAGCTTTCTAGCAAGATCAATGCCACAGATCATCTATATATTTATAAATTTCATAAAGCAAAATGACTACTTTTTAAAGATAAGTAAATCTAAATATGTACATAAAAAAGGGAAAAACATCAGGCACAACAAGATCACAGTCAAAATTAAGGTTAAATTTCAGTAATTAGCAAAGAACCCCAATGGTTATCAGAAACAAATTTGTTTAAGTTTACCTTGCATTCTGTTGTGTACAGCTGATGAACAATCAACATTTTTTTCAAACTACAACCAAGTCAATAACAGGTGAGGGAGCACAGGAAGAGTGTCCATGAAAAATACAAGTTTGATATTGTAAAATAAACAAGTACAATAGTATAGTTTTGGTGGACTGTAATTAGGGCTGTAAATAAATCTAGAGTTCAACAAGCTACTCATGACTTAGCTCAATTAGAGCCCATTCATAATTGCTTGATTAACTAATCAAAAGTTTAAACAGTTTTATAAATATCCAATTATTAAATGAACATGCTTTAATAACTTATTACTTGATTCATTTATGATCATGAAAAACATTAATTAAAACTCATGAATAAGCTTGATTAAACTTCACTCACATAAATTAAGATCTTAATTAATAATTAATTAAGATTAAATCCAAAAGCTTTAACCATTGCAAAATCTCCTGGGCACAAACCATGCCAAAATCCTCCCCTCCGAAGATGCCAAAATCATAAAACTCTCATCTTTCTACCCCTAAACGCTCCTCCAAAATCTCAAAACCTTGAAAGACAGAAGAGAGAGGCAATGAGAGCTTACCATAGAAGTCATCAATGTGCAACAAGACCAGTCATTCATTCCCCTAAAATCACAAAATCCAAGAGAAAAAAGATGCGAGGAAGCCCCTAAAAAATATTAATAAATATAAATTAATCAAATAGATCATATTATGTAATTATGACTACTTACTACACAATATGCATTAAAATTGAATCCAATAAGATCAGTTAGCATTAATTAAGAAACTTTCAAAAATAATTTTAATGTACTAATCATAATGTACATAGGCTTTTCAATGAAGATTGCGAGAATATGATTAACCTTAACGACCTTAGTACCCTAAATAAAAATAAATATATTTGTTTTTATCGTCGCCTTAGTAATTGAGATTGGAGAGATTTTGAAGAAAATGAAGTGTGAAAAAATAGTAAGACCTAATGATATTCTGATAGAAGTATGAAAATATTTAAGAGATTAAAAAATTTCTTGGCTTACTAATCTTTATAATATCATTTTAAAGATTAAAAAAATGTCAGATGAGTGGAGAAAGAGTTTGTTAGTTCCTATTTTTAAGAATAAAGGTGATGCACAAAGAGTGTTAATTATAGAGGAATTATATCAATGTGTCATACATTAAAATTATGAGAGAGAGTAATTGAGTATAGATTATGATGTGATACAAAAGTTTCTCAAAACTAGTTTGAATTTATGCCAAGTAGGTCTACTATGAATGTTATGCGTTTGTTGAAAGGTTTGATGGAAAAGTATAGAGAGAGTAGGGAAGATCTATCTATCATATTTGTTGATTTAGATAAAGCATATGATAAAGTTCCAAGAGAAGTGCTTTGAAAAGTTCTAGAAAAAAAGGGAGTTAAATAGTGCTTATATTCAAGTCATTAAGGATATATATCTTTGGACCTATTACTTGTGTCCAAAAATAAGGAGGATTGACCAAATATTTTTCTATTTCAATTGGATTACATCAAGGATCAACTTTAAGCCCATATCTTTTTGCTTTAGTTATGGATATTCTTTTTAGACATCTATAAGAGAATGTACCTTGGCGTATGCTTTTTGCTGATGATATTCTCTTTATTGAAAAGACTAGAGGGATTTCAAGAAAAACATAAATTATTGACGTCATCCATAGAGTCTAAAGGCTTTTATTTGAGTATATCTAAAACAAAATATATTAAGTGAAATTTTAATTGTAGAAGATCTACTAGCGAGTCTATTATTCAAAGTGATAGTGATATAGATGGGGATGTTATTAATAGAATTCAAGTTAGATAATTGGAGTGGAGGAATGCATCGGGCCTGTTGTGTGATATGAAAGTACCACTTAGACTCGAGAGAAAATTTTATAAGGTGTTGATAGTACCTATAATACTTTATGGAGCAGAATATTGGCCAATAAAAGAGAAGCATAAAATTAAGTTAAGCTTTGCAAAGATGAGAATGCTTAGGTGGATGAGTGGCTTTATACTTAATGACAAAATGAAAAATGAATATATACGTTATAGGATTGGAGTAGCTCCAGTGATAGATAAGATTAAAGAGAGCCACCTTAGATGATTTATACTATCAACTGATGACCCAATTAGGAGAATAAATGTATTAGATTTGACCTATGTTAAGAAAGGTAGAGGTAAACCTAAAAAAATTTGACAAGGAAGTACAAAAAAATGACTTTAATTTATTAGGATTAAATGAGAATATGACACTTAAGACACATTGAAGAAAAAGGATTCATGTACCCCACATAGTAGGATAAAGGCTCATAATATACAAAGTAAAGCATATCACATGATCAAGCTTTCTTCAGATTCTGAACTAAAATATGCACATTTAATTAATTTGGTTAATTCAAAATTTAAATTGTTCATATAGGTCAACATACTATGCAATTAGTTTTCTAATTAACCTAATTAAGTAGCAAGAAATATGAGATTAATTAATACATATCAAGGTAAAATTATAACACTGAACAATCATCCAGAATTAATTTTTAACATAATATATTATTTTTTACAAATTGCATTAGACAATGCCCTAATTGAATAGTATGATTGTCACACAGCCCGGGAGCTTAGAATACCAAGGTGGAAACAGACGGTCGGACGGATAAAATAAAATAAAACATTTCTTAACATTTCAAATCATAAATAAAATCTAATCTCCAATCATAAAAGCACTACAAACCACAAATAATTATACAATTTGTCCATACTTAAATGTTCTACAAATTCGGGAAAACACACTTTAAACATAACTCAACATTACATAATTATCTTCAAGTCCTTCTACGGCGGTAAACATGACTTTCCTTCTATCGGTATTTAATTAGTAGGATTATCGAAAAGATTAAGCAACTAACAAATGAATATAATTCATGATTATCTTACTATAAGTATAAACAGAAGAAAGAACTAGTATTGTTTTCTTATCACGATAAAAGAAATATGCTCAAACAATCAAACCTATGGGAGGTAAGAATACATAAACATTTATCAGTAGCATATGGGGGTCGGTATATATTAACATTTATCAGTAGCATATGGAGGTCGGTATACATAAAACATTTATCATATAAACTTTTACTTTTTACTTTATCATCCTTCCAAAGTCACGTCAATACTCATTCAAAGAACAAGTATCTATTACCATTGTATTTTTATTTGCCAATTTCTTTTTATTTGCCAATTTCATTGGCCTTTTGAATCATTGCAAGGTACATTCGTCCCCGATCATAAGGGGAACTCAGGTTTCAACATACATTCATCGATACAATTACCACTTCATGATTAATTCAGAAATCGTGAACTTTATAAAATGATAGCATTAATATGATCTAGCATTAGGTTATTATCCAACATGAAAGAAAATTACATCACGTTTAAGAAAGAAATAGGAAAAATCATCACAAGTTGCGATATGAAAAGTCAAAATCGTATGAACGTGCATTTCATCATAAGAAATTAAGACATTTTACCATAAATGTAAGAATATAATTACCAACTTTAACTTCGGTTCCTCTTGAATCTCCTTTCCTTTAACGCTTCCTTAATTGAAATTCTATAGAATCAAATAATTTAATCAATACTCTTGAACCTCTTTACATATAAACAGCATAGGTTTAAGATTTTATTACATTTGAAATTATTTTAAATGTGAGGGTTTAAAATTACTTAAGCTGATTCATCTTATATTCCCAATTTACATTTCTTGCTTAAATCATGACCTAAGTCAATTTATAAATAAATTAAACTTGAAATATCATTAAAATCAAAGTTAATAACATTAAAATCAAATTTTTAATTAAACATACACTTAAATAACTCATTTACTTACTTGTATCTCTCGGTTTGCCAGGAGGACGTTCGCTTCTTCTTTCCTCCCGTATGCAGATGCTTAACGGTTACCTCTTGCGCAGAGCTTCTCTGGTCTTGCCCTTTCCCGCTTCTTCGCGTGCCTGCAGCGGCTCTTTCTTCCTCCGCTGATCGTCAGTCGTCGAAGCTTCCTCCGCTACTCGGCCTCACCTCCTTCACGGCTTGGCGGTCGTTCTCTCCTCCCTGACACCCACAAAATTTGAAATCTCTTTATCCTTCCTCGTTGTCGACCTGCGTCGACATACAGTAGCAGGTGAGCCTTCTCCCTTCCTTTCTCCTCTCTCGTGTTTTGAATTTGGTTTGATTTAGAAGCTCTCCCTTTGGATCCCTTTTCTTTCCTTTCGCTAACCTTCGGCGATTATGAAATTTTCTTTTTTTTTTCTTTTTTTTTTTCAGATGTCTTCCGGTTATTACAATCTCTCCCTCTTATAAAAATTTCGTCCTCGAAATTAAATGACATTGATAAGAATGAACATACCTTTAATTAAATAATTGAGGATAAAGTTCGCATTTTAGATTCCTTCCCCAGCTTCTCGATCGATCCATGTTTACGATGGACAAATGAAATTTCCTATTCACGAGATGCTTGACATCATAATATAATTCTTTGGCTCCACAATATGAGATCGGTTGAATATCAATAGGATCGGCAATAATCTTGTTGGCTTAATGTAATATATTTTTAAGAGAAATATGAAACATTGTGCACTCTTGTATGTGAGAAGGTAAAACCGGTCATAAGCACTTTCAATTCTTTCCAAGATTTCATATGGATATATAAACTTTCCAACTTTGTCAATCGTTTTATACCTTTCAGACTTTAAGAAATACAAATTCTCCGCTTCAAACTCTCTTGGTGATGTTTAGCATCATAATATTTTCTCTTGAGCGACTTTTAATCTATCTGGATCAATCGATCTTTTAGGTGGCTTCATACTTACATGATTCTTTCTTCTTTCCCTCTACAAAGCGGTGTTCATTTCCTTCCATACAATGCTTCATAGAGTACCATACTTGCTTGAAAATTTATTGTTGTAAGAAACTCAATCAAAGCAAATGAATTTCCCAATTTCCTCCAAAATCAAGGATACAAAGTCTAAGAAATCTTCAAGTGTTTGAATTATTTTTGATCGGTTTGAGGATGAAATGCCTTCTTGAATGTAAGCTCTTAAAACTTCTTGAATTTTTCTCCTAGATGTAAATCGGCCATCCGTCGATCTATAGATTTTGGCACTATAACTTCACATTTTCAACATATTTCCTTGTAGCTTTTCAAAACAGTTGTTTGATAGATATAAAGTGATTTAATCTATCAATAATAACAAATAGTATTCGCATCTTTTCTACGGATCTGGTAAGCCAACAACAAAATCCATAGCAATATCATCCATTTCCACTCGGGTGTCGGTAAGGGTAAGTCCCTTCGATGTTAGAACTTTTAACCATCATGATTGACATTTATAAACAAATTATTCACTTCTTCGTTCATTTGCAAAATATTTCCTTAAGATCAGGATACATTTTACTCTTGGATGAATTGTATAATTTGAATGATGTCTTCATGTAAGATATCTTTCCTCAAATCTCCAACATTTGGAATGCAAATCTATACTTGATAATCCCTCTTCATTGATTTCAAAATCTTACGTATGGTATTTTTCCAAATCTAAAAATTTTACGAAAGTCATCATCTTGGCGTAGAGTATCTCGTATCTTTCAAATTTGATTGTATAGATTTGATTTAATAATAAAACGTGATCATTTGGAGATTTAATAATTGAAATTTCTAATTTTTCTAAATCTTTAATCAATTCCTCTGAGAGATCAACCAATAAATACTACCGATGTTTTCTTAAAGCATCGGAACTACATTCTTCCTGATGATATTGAATATCAAATCATAATCTTTAATGAGTTCCAACCATCTCCTTTGCCTTAAATTTAGCTCATTCGAGTAAAGATATATTTCAAGCTTTTGATGGTAAAATTTCACACCTTTACCATATAAATAATGCCTCCAAATTTTTAATGCAAATATATTTTCTCTAGATCATGGGTTGGATAATTCTTTTCATGATTTTTTAATTCGCGGCATAAGCAATCACTCTTCCATTCTTCTGTAAGTACACATCCAAGCCTCTTAATGATGCATCACTATAAATTTGAAATCCTTACGTCACGATGGAATAGTTAATCGTGCATTAAACAATTCTTCAATTTTGAAAAGCCTCTTCTTCGTCGACCATTCAAATTTGTTGCTCGAGTTAGCCTTGATAGTGGCGTAATCGATGAAAACCCTGAATCTGTAATATCCGCCAATCCTAAGAAACTTACTTGATGTCGATGGGCCATTCGGTATTCTTTCGACTTTTCGATCCCACTCTTCACTACTAATCATGCCCCAAGAATATGATGTTATTTAAAATTCACACTTTGAAAACTTTGCATATAATTCATTTCTTTTGAGCTTGTAAAATAATGAAGATGGTTTTCATGAGTATTCATCTCGTGAATAAATTAGAATGTCAATACTATTAATGATATGAATCTAAAAGAGTTTAAAGATTCTATTCAGAGATCCATAAATCTGGTGCATTTGTTAAGCCAAAAGGCATCACCACAAACTCATAGTCATACCTCTTGAATCTGGTCTTTGGTATATCTTCTTCTTTGATTCTCAAGATGATAACGATCTTAAATCAATCTTTGAAAATAAAGCTCCTTGGTGGTCAAAGAGATCATCAATTCTTGGAGGATATTTATTCTTGATGTGAGTTTATTAAGCTCTCTATAATCGCATAGCCTTAAACTCCCATCTTTCTTCTTCACAAATAATCTGAGTTCCCAAGGAGATGTCGATAAATCCCTTCTCTAACAATTCTTGTAGATTCTTCTTCAACTCTTGTAATTCTTTACCGCCATTCTATATGATACTTTTCTTCTGGGTTTTGCACATTGAATTAAATCAATAGAAATCATCTCTCGATTGGAGGTAAACCGGTAAATCATCTGAAAAATTTTTGGATACTCTTTTCTTCTTGGTACATCCTATCTTCTTTACCTCTTTAGTAACATCGATAATTTGAGCAAGAAACCCTTCATAACCTTTCTAACATCTTTTAAACTTTTAAGCAAGACACCATCATAGTTAATACTTTATTTTATGCAATTTGAATTCTTCTTTTCGAATATTGAATTTAATTATCTTTTACAACAATCTATAATAGCATAATGTTTAGATAGTCAATCCATTCCTAAAATCACATCAAATCTCTTCATAAAATTTATCATCTTCCTAATGGCTCTTTGATTATGATCATACTTATATCCCTAAATATAATCACATGCAAATCTCGCTCTGATACCACTCTTGTCACGACCCGACCCGGGAGCTTGGAATACCAAGGCGGGAACAGACGATCGGACGGATAAAATAAAACATTTCTTAATATTTCCAATCATAAATAAAATCTCCAATCTCCAATCAAAGTCCTACAAAACAAATAATTATACAATTTGTCCATACTTAAATGTTCTACAAAGTTCGAGAAAACACACTTTAAACATAACTCGGCATTACATAATTACATCTTACAAGTCCCTCTGGTAAACATGACTTTCCTTCATCATTTAATTAGTAGGATTACGAAAAGATTAAGCTAACAAATGAATATAATTGATTGATTGATTATCTTTATTCATATAGTAAAGCAAGAAAGAAGCCCAGTATGCATGTCAATTTTCTGTATCATGTACATAAAGAAATATCTTTCAACAATCAAACTATGGGAGGTAGGTATCATAAACATTTATCATATAAACTTTTACTTTTACTTTTATCATCCTTCCAAGAGTCAGTCAATACTCATTCAAAGAACAAGTATCTATTACCATTCTTGTTCTTATTTCAATTTCATTGGCTCTTTTGAATTATTTTGCCAATTTCATTGGCCCTTTTGAATCATTTTGTGCGGGTACATTCGTCCCATCATAAGGGGTGAACTCGGTTCAACATACATTCATAGCATACAATTATACCACTATGCATTAATTCATGATTAACGGTAAATCGATTGAACTTTATAAAATGATAAACGATATGATCGCATTAGTTATTATCAACATGAAGAAACGATAAACTACACGCGGTTTAAGAAAAAGAAAAATCATCACTTCTATACATGAAAAGTCAAAATCATATGAACGTCATTTTAAATAAGAAATTAAAGACATTTTTTTAAATGTAAGAACATAAACTTTAACTTTAGTTTCTTAAATCTCCTTTCCTTCCTTATTGATGAAATTTTATAGAATCAAATATTAATTTAATCAATACTCTTGAACCTCTTTACATATAGCTTAGCATTGGTTTAAGATTTTATTACATTTGAAATTATTTTTTAGGTATGTGAGGATTTAACAATTACTTAAGTGATTCATCTATATCCCAATTTACATTTCTTGCTTAAATCTATAGACCCTAAGTCAATTTATAAACCCTAAATTAAACTTGAAATAGCATTAAAATCAAAGTTAATAACATTAAAATCAAAGTTTTAATTAAACATACACTTAAATAACTCATTTACTTACTTGTATCTCTCGGTTTGCCTTAAGGAGGACCCGTTCGAGCTTCTTCTTTTCCTCCCCATGCCGTCGACGATTACCTCTTACGCAAGAGCTTCTCTCGATCTTGCCCTGCTCGTCGCTTCTTCCGTGCCGCCTGCGGCTCGACGGCTCTTCCTCTGCTCGATCAGGTCAGGCTTCCTGCACGCCTGCGTGGCTCGACTCTCCTTTATTCCCCATCGAGCTTGGCCGTCGTTCTCCTCCTTCCTCTGACGGACCCACAAAATTTGAAATCTCTTTATCCTTCCTCGGTCGTCGGCCTTGCAGTGGGCAGAGCCTTCTCCTTCCTTTCTCCCTCTCTCGTGTTTGAGAATTTGGTTTTGGTTTGTCGAACCCGCCTCCCTTTGGATCCCTTTTCTTTCCTTCCATGGGTTATGAAATTTCTTTTCTTTTTTTTTTCTTTTTTTTTTCCGGATGTCTTCCGGTTATTACAATGATCAACATGGTTTTTTTTCTAAAACAGCATATTTAGGATTCAATTTTAGAATACTTAACATAAATGCTTTTCTAATAACTGTAGAATATGAGACAGGCTATTTGCATAGAGAATGGAAGGAAACAAGAAGTTTTTGTGTGAAATCTCTTAATCTTTTATTTCTTTTACCTAAAAAGAGAGTGAGGCTATTTGCATAGAGAATGGAAGGAGAGAAGAAGTTTTGTGAGATATTTCTTAATCTTTGATTTCTTTTACCTAAAAAGAAAGTATTTGTGAGCAAAAACATTACTTGGTTGTTCCTCTTCTGATATTTCACATTGATCCTCTATTGGTGTGTTTTGGCTTTTGAAGAGCCTTTATTATGTTTATTTTAAGAAATCTTTAAAATCTCAAAAGAGTTTTTATTGTAATGACTAATCAATAAGCTAAAGTAGTGATCTTTTGACTTTAAGAAAAGAGAGTGTAGGGTTTCTCCATCATCAGTCAAAGTTAGGCTTCTCAGCTACAAGCAAGAGTAGACTAGTGAAAATCCTTAGTAAAGGTCAGAGTTTATATAGGCCAATTAAGCAAACCACTAGAAATCAATTTGAGTCCCATTCGTACATACATTCATACATGTATGCATGCATGTATGTTTGTGTGTTTGCATGTATATGAGTGTGTTTGCATGTATGTGTGTGTGTGTGTGTATGTGTATGTATATATTTCTGTATACGTACATATACATGTATATGTATATCTGTGTACCACTAGTAATCAATTTGAGTCCCCTTCATACATACATACATACATATGTATGTATACATGCATGTATATATGTGTGTGTTTGCATGTATGTGTTTGTGTATGTGTGTGTGCGTGTGTGTGTGTGTGTGTGTGTGTGTGTGTGTGTGTGTGTGTGTGTGTGTATATATATATATATATATACATATATTATTTTCACATCAAACTTCAAAAAATCAAATTGGCATATGTTGTGAGCACCATGTACCATTGCCAATGCATGGCACAAATAGCACACGCCATGTGCCTTTAGGATTTTACATTTGATCAATTCAACTGGGTATGGTCAGCTTTTTCTAACCAATTGTTCAATGATAGTCTCACGAAATAGCTTTGTTTTGACATTTTGACTGATGAGGCCTTCAACTTGTAATTTTGTAATGACATCAGCCTCTTGATGAGTATTTTGTATAACTTCTCCTGAAGGGTCCTATCTTTGTGTTGATGTTATTGGCAAGTTAAGTGAAGCATTCTAAATGCCCCTAGCTTCGATTGTAAGATTGACTACCTCTAGAGGATTTCTTGGAGGTAACAAGTTGTTATTAAGTTAAGCTAATCAAACAGTTCTTTCACAAGCCTAGTAATCTCATTGAAACAATAGTTGAGTTGATTGATTTCTTTATCTCTCTTTTGGAATTGAGAACTCATCTATCTTTATAATCTTGTTACAACATCGGGTTACCTCAATTTCTTCAATCTCTCTCAATTTCACATTTGGGTGCTTGGTGACTTAGAACCTCATGATGTTGTTCCTCATTTAGAGGTCCAAGTGCTACGCTCCTAATTCGTGAACATGTGTAAATATATTGAATAGGTGACTCAGGAGTATGATTGACCATACGAACAACTTCAACCTCCATATAATCAATTTCTTCATCATTTTGGAAGTCGTGAGTTTGTTGTTCCTCATTAATCAAAGATTCATCATTTTCCAAAAGAGTTGATTATTGCATTATTAGTGTTAGATTATTTTAGGTTGATGTTTCCAATTGATGATAAGAGACTCAACCTTTTCTTCATCTGATTAGATGTTCACATTGGATTTTATTTTATTTTTTTTTAGATTTGGAGTTCTTTAGGGACCCACATTAATCAAGACCTCACAATAGTGGATTTTTAAGGATGTAACTTAAATGTCTCACCCTGATGTTTCACCAAACAAACTAAAACAGAGTGATTGATATCGCCTCTTTTGTAGTGGTTATCAGGATCGTCTGATCACTGACCACTAAGTACCATTGTACTGAAGGGCTCGTGGTCGGTGCTCACCAAACATTAGACTCCTAGGCCCTGAACTTCACTTAAGACGAGCATGATATTTTTCTAATGTTTTTGCCTCCTTTAGAATACGAATTCGTTGGATTGGTGACCTGCTTTACCAACTTCTTAATTCGTTTTTGAAGGTTTATGTTTTTAACAACCTTCAAGACTTCATAAATTTTGGAGACAGGATTCTTCTCCCTTGATTGCTCTTGTGAAATAGATTTTATATCCAAAAAAGATTTCTTTATAGCTCACTCAAAGCTATTTCTTTTGACTTATCTAAGCATCTCAAAATTATTGCAGGTAAGTATACTTGCTTCCACCAGCAATTCATACTCTTGTTTAAAGTGCACAAGCAATCCGGCAACTCTGCAGCGAGTATTAAACTTTCTTCTAGCTCTCCTGGACATTTTGGTGCCCGAGAAATATGCTATATGATCGTGATATCCCGAAGTGAAGACAGTATCTTATGGAATGGTAAGCTCCCCAGTAGGCGCTAAGTGGATCCACAATACTACCAAGGCTTCCTTTGACGGTCTCAAAATAGAGTGTAATATCCCGAAAAATGGGGAAATGAACCAATTGATATGGGTTCAAACAAATCAACACCAACCAATTTGTTTTATCATACGAGACAAGGGTCTTTTCACGTGAACCACAAAAAGTATAGAGACGGAAGTGAGAGAAATGAGAGCGACTTAGGGCAATATGA
Organism: Cymbidium sinense; assembly: GCA_021442155.1. Taxonomy (NCBI): domain Eukaryota; kingdom Viridiplantae; phylum Streptophyta; class Magnoliopsida; order Asparagales; family Orchidaceae; genus Cymbidium; species Cymbidium sinense. The sequence continues at coordinate 69,779,772 of CM038232.1, forward strand.
GGAATCGTCGACGACAGCAAGGTAGTCAGCCTCAAGCGAGCGTGCAATTGAGGACGGCAAACTTGGCACCGATGAAGTCAAGTGTTGCTGAGTCGTGTGCTTGACTGTCGCATGAGCAAGGATATCGGGCCGAACCTTTGGAAGGGAAAGAGGTTAGGGTTTCTCTTTACATAAGGGATTTTATATAATCATGCACTTATTGATTTTTTTGTGATATATTTGATTATACAAGTGAAAAAAAAATTCAGATAATAGATTTGAATTAAAGTAATTTAGAAGTTAATGCTATTTAAGAATTAATTTTTTAAATAAGGATAAATGAGATTTTATATTAGGAATAAACTTTATGATAAAATTTATCTTTATTTATAAAATAAATTAAGATTTATTGTATGATATGAAAGAAGTAAGATTTTAAAATTTTCTAAGCACAATGTTTTAGATAATTTTCTATTTGAGAAATTAAAATTTTATTAAGTTACATATATACATTAAAGAATTTTGAGATTTATTTAAACGAGCGTGAAATAAAATAATTTATAAGATTAAAGTGAAGAAAATACAATTACTTTGTAAGAACAATTATTATTATATCAAAAAAGTATATATAAATAAAATTTATAAGAGTTATAATTATGAGACAAAAATATGAATTTGTAAATACTTATTTATAGAATAAGCAGTTCAAGTCTAATACATGGCTAAATAGTAATTTGAGCTTGTTAAGTAAAATAATATAAGTTTAAGAAAAGAGATTTATGCCCTTAAAGACATAATTTTCTATAAAGAAAGAGAAAGAAGCAATAATTATAGAATTTTTTATGATTTCAAAGAATGTCAAATTTAGTAATTTAATAAATAAATTAGTTGATTCATAACCTAGTGATGGTTAATATAATTGATCAAGAGAAAATACTAATTTAGTTAATTAAAGGAGATCGATTTATATAAAAAATTTAGTTTAATTAACAAGCTCTATGTTTTCGTTTGTAAGTTGAATTTATAAAGAATGATGAGTTGGCCAATTATAGGAAAACATAAAAAGTGTTATTAATATTATATATATATATATATATATATATATATAGTTATGTGATAAGTATAATGTAATATTAATATTATAGTTAGATTATAGATATTTTAAAAAACAAAATATAAGTTTTAAATTTCTATTATAAACAAACCACCCGTTTTAAATATTACTTATGGTTCATAGGTTGAGTCAGTGATGTGTGTGGTCGTGTTGGCGAAAAATTCAAGCTAAACCATCAAAGATTAAGACTTTCTATGAGTACTCAAGTTTCTAATTTATAGTAATTTCATTGCTTCTTTCTAAATTCTTTACTTGAAATGTCATAAATATATTTGCATTGATTGTACAACAACAACAACAACAACAAGCCTTTTTCCCACTGTGGGGTTGGCTACATGAATCCTTCTTCTCCATTGTGTTCTATTAAGTGTCAATTTATCATTTATTTCTAATAAACTAAGATTATTTTTTTTATACATCCTAACCAAGACTTTTTAGGTCTACCTCTACCTTTCTTACATTAAATCTAATGCATCTACTCTCCTAACGGGACATCGAATGGTTGACCATCAAGCAATTCTCTAATCTTATCTACCACTAGAGCTACTCTAACCTTTTCATGTATATATTCATTTCGCATTTTATCTCTAAGAGTAAAGCCACTCATCCATCCAAGCATTCTCATCTCTACAACACTTAACTTAATTTTATACTTCTTTTTTACTAGGCAACATTTTGCACCATAAATCATTGTAGGTCTTACCACCATCTTATAAAAGTTTCGCTTGAGTCTAAGTAGTACTTTTTCTATCACACAACAAATGCATTCCTCCACTTCAACCATCCAAATTGAATTTTACTAATAACATCCCCATCTATTTGACTATCATTTTGAACAATAGACTTGAGATATCTAAAACATTCACTCTTTTCAATGACTTGATCACCCAATGTCACAACCCCACCACTAGATCTTTTACAACTAAAATTATACTCCATATATTCAGTTTTAAATCTAGTTAAATGAAAACCTTTAGACTCTAAGGTTGACCTCCATAATTCAAATTAATCTTGAACTCCCTCTCTAGACTTATCAACAAGAAGAATGTCATCAGCAAAAAATATACACCAAAGTAAATCCTCTTATAGATGTCTAATGAGAACAACCATAACTAAGTAAAAAGATATAGGCTTAAAGCTGATTCTTGTTGTAATCCAACTAAAATAAGAAAATATTTTATCAATCTTTCTTGTATTTGAACACAAGTAACAGCTTTAGTACACATATCCATAATGACTTAAATATAACCAATATTAACTCCTTTCCTAAACTCTCCAAAGCACTTTTCTTTGAACTATATCATATACTTTCTCTAGATCAACAAATATCATATGTAGATCCTTCTTACTTCTCGATATACTGGGATCGACAATTAAGATCTCTTCTAAAAAAAAGGAAAGAAAGAGTTATTTAAGTGTCGGTGATAATTTGGAAGAGATAAGACACTACCAGAGATTTCGTTCTCATTTGGTGAGAACTTTATATCTGGTTCCGGGTTTCTATGTGCAAGTCACATAGTTAATTACCTCGAGAGAAGCGCTTTCGATTAAAAGGTCGATGATCGTTAAATAACGGTATATAATTGCGATGTCACGAGGCGGAATGGAATCTGCGAAACGACGGTGACGGATAAAATAAAACATTTCTTAACATTTTCAATTATAAATAAAATCTCTCCAATCTCCAATCATAAAAGCCTACAAACAACAAATAATTATACAATTTGTCATACTTAAATATTCTACAAAGTTGAAGAAAACACACTTTAAACATAACTCAACATTACATAATTACCCATCTCCTAAAATCCTCCTACGGTAAAACGATTTTCCTTTCTATCGGTCATTTAATTAGTAGGATTACACGAAAAGATTAAACAACAAAATGAATATAATTGATTAGATTGATTATCTTTATTACTATAGTAAAAGCAAGAAAGAAAAGATACTGCGATTTTGTCGTGATACATAAAGAAATATCTTCAAACAATCAAACCATGAGAGGTAGGTATACATAAATATTTATCGAGATATAGAGTCGGTATACATAAACATTTATCGAAGATATGGGGTCTATACATAAACATTTATTATCGTATAAAGCTTTTCTTTTCTTTCGTCTTAGAGTCAGCGTCGAAATACTCATTCAAAAGTATCTATTATCATTCTTAATTGTCGTTTAATGATTTCGTTGGTAGCTTTTGAATCATTTGCCAATTTCATTGGCCCTTTTTATCGTTTTGTGCGCGAATGCATTCGTCCAGTCTGTAAGGGGTGAACTCAGGTTTAACTGGCATTCATAACATCTGATTATATCCTATCGCATTAATTCGTAATAATCAATTAAATCGAAGCTTTATAAAATGATAAGCGTGTAATATATGATCCCAGCATTAGTTATTATCCGGCGTGAAGAAATAGTAAAATTTCTGATTTAAGAAAAGCGGGAAAAATCATCATGCTACGTGAAAAAGTCGTTATCGTATGAACGTGTGTTTTATCGTAAGAAATTAAAGACATTTTTCTATAAATGTAAACGTAATTATCACTTTAACTGCGGTTCATCTTGACCTTCTTCTTTCTTTCTTGGTGAAATTCATAAATAAAAATATTAAGTGTTAAAGATTTTATATATTGCATTAATTGATTAACATACTGCTTAAATGATTAATCTAATTATGATAATATAAATATCTTTCCTTCATAATATAAAATGCATTTCCTTATAGGTTCTCCCAAATTTTATACTCCCCTTTTCTTATTTTTTCTTAAATTAATTCTTGAAATGATCTTAAAATCAATATTTGTAATTGCATCCTCATATTACTTATTCTAAATTAACTTATTCTTTGAAAATTTTTAAACCCTAAATTAAACTTGAAATAGCACTAAATCAAAGTTAATAACATTAAAATCAATTTCTAATTAAATATATAACTAAATAAATCATTTACTTACCACATATTCGGTTTTGACTAAGTCACGCTTGAGCCTTCGACTCTCTCTCCCTTCTTCCTCCATGATGCTGCTTTCTTCCTCCGTCGGCTTCTTCCGCAGCCGGCTCGAGTTCATACGAAGGCTCTCTTCTCTCTCTCGGTCGTCGGCTCCTCTTTCTCGGTACGACAATGAGGTTCAATATTCTTCTTCACCTTCCTCGATCGTCGGCCTTGCAGTAGGGCACACCTGCAGCAAGGTAGAGTCTTCTCTTCCTCTCATTTCCCTTCTCCCTCTCTCGCGTGTTTTTGGGAGTTCGGTTTGGTCACCTGCCCCTCCCTTTGGATCCCTTTCTTTCCTTTCATGTTAACTGCTTGGCTTATGAATTTTCTATTTTTTCTCTTTTTTTTTTGGATGTCTTAGGTTATTACATCTGATGAGTGGAGTTAAGAACTTATAAAATTTATTATTTTAATTTAAAACTTTTATGGGGAGCGATGGCCGATAGATCCCATGGTTACGTCATCCAGTGTCACTGTCTAGTCGAGAAGAGGTAGTCGACCCAGAAGGATCGCTATGACGTGGTTACGTCGTCCAGGTGTATAGACTGGGTGGAGTTTGTCAGGGGACAAATATAAGTCAACCTTAACATTGGACAAATATTTCTACATTTCACACTCAAAGCCGTTAGAACATCTGAGTGGCGTGTAATTTAGTGATGTCATATCACGAACCACCCGTCGAGGGCTTCAGTTAAATCAATTTATGTGGTGTCAACGCGCACGAGAGGACACGCCGCGTCCTTACGGGCTTTAGGAATATTTGAGTGTGAAGATAGTTATGCATTTGATTTGACATTGGCTCTTTGTGAGCAACTTAATTTGTCACCCGAAGACAAACAGTTACGGAAGAGTGGATTGATTTTTTTTAAAATTTTTTTTTTAGTTTTATTTTAAATAATTAATTTCATTTTTTATTTATATTTATTTATATTTTGTTTTTTTTTTAATTTTGATTATTTTACGATTGATTTATATTTGAATATATGATCTTTTATCATGAAATTTTAATTATAATTATTACCGATCCTGGGGTTAATATCGATTGATAGGCGCAATTACTACTGTCGGTTTTCTGAGGATCGGTCTAATTCATTATCTCGAAGTATAATCCTTCTCCTCTAGTTTGAACATAAAGGATTGGGTTTGGGACTTTTCTTCTTGGGGTTTGATTTAGTATGTCGGTTGATTCATATCTTGTATTATATGACGATTAAAACTACCGGATATTATTAATTTGAAATTCTTATAATATCAAATTTTTTGGTTTTGTTAACTTGGGGCCGTCAGAAGACAACCGGGATTATGTAGCATCTGTTCTTTTTTGTATTCTTAATAATTACTTCATGCGTATGAATATCATTCTTTTGAAAATTGCGTAGACATTAAGGTGTCAATGTTGAAGTTTCGATGTCAATTTTGATTTTTTAGGTTTTGTTGGCCGGTCAGAAGAAACCAGCAAGGAAGTATAATCTTCTTTATATTTGACTTAGTAATTACTCCAACATGCATATGGGTATCTGTTCTTTGGGAATTATATGAACATTAGAATGTCTAAGTTGGAGTTTATATGTCAAATTTTGATTTTTTTGAGTTTTGTTAACGGGCGTCAGAAGACCAAGCAGGATTGTATCTATCTGCTGTTTTATATCTAACTTGCATGTCATTATTATGGGCATTTCAACATCATGAGTAAATGTTCATTAATTTGCAGTTTAGATTTTAATATATATTTTTAGGTTTGTTAACGGGACGGTCAGAAACCGGATTGTAGTATCACGAGATAGAGATTGATCTTCATCAGGGATATAACATGAACATTATTTAAACTTGAACACCCACTTACATGAAATCAATGAGGGATATGGTAAATAAATTATGTTGGCCATTTGATCAAATGTAGTAATAGACAAACATAAACTTAAGCCTTTTAAATTGAAAATATGATATGTATATTATTTTGGCCAAACCCCCCTTTTATGTCACAATCAAGAGGGTATGAAATAAATTATTTTGGAGCCATTTGATCAATCATGAAGTAATGGACCTAAATAGAGATTTGTTTTACTAAGAAACTCTTTCTACATGTGACAAATCAGTAACATAAAGTGAAATGAATCATTTGAAGCTCGTATGATCAATATAAAGTAATAGCTAAAATGAATTTAGGCTTGATTTGCTAAGAACCCTTTCTCATGTGGCATATCAAGGCGTAAAATTTGAAATAAATCATTTTGAAACTCGTATGATCAATATAAAGTCGTCTAATGAATTTAGCAATTTAATTTAAGAATTTCACATGTAAATCACATAAAGATGAAATAAATCATTTTGAAGGCTATATGATCAAATATAAAGTAAGAGCTAGAATGAATTTAAAGATTTGGGTTAGAGAACCTCTATGATAATCGAATATAAAAGAGTGAAATAAATCATTTGAAGGCTATGATCAAATATAAAGTAAGGGCCTAGAATGAATTTACTTGATTTGGGTAAGAATCCTTTCTATGTAATCAACATAAAGAGTGAAATAAATCATTTTGAAGGCTCATATGATCAAATATAAAAGAGAGAATGAATTTAGGCACTTGATTTGGCTAACCCTTTCTATGTAAGAATCGTAAAGGGTGAAATAAATCATTTTGAAGGCCACGATCCATATTTTTTTATTGATAAGGGGAGGAGAAGATATGAGTAAATGTCATATGTCATTTAAAAGAAATGAGTTAATTAAAATCCACCTCCTTACATACAACTAATGACAAATGGGGCGTACATTAAATTTTATTAAGAAGATAAGCGAAAGAGTTTATTTTCCTTTAAATCCATTCCTCCTTTTTTTATGGCATTAAGGAAGTATAATGTCTGAGGCATCGCATAATATGCGTGTGTAATGATATAATGAAATTGAATTTAGATGATTTTCTTTGCATGTAACATAATGAGATATGTGTCGATGTCGTAAGATAGATGAAAGAAAGAAGGAGGCTATAAGTAAGAGGATTCATCTCTCATGAAACTTACTTCCTATCCTCCTTTTCTCTTTAGCACTACTTTAAATTCTTTCAATCTTGCAAAGGGTTAAGTTGTCTTGTGACTTGTAAGTTCTCTTTCAACTGATTTATTTTGGGTATCTTCATGATATATGTCATGATATAGATTTAATTTATTCCATATGTGTTTTGCTTCATGTTTTCACTATGTCCATAGATGTATGTAAATCATGGTGGGAATGACAAGTAAAGTAGGAGGTAACTATGTTTGAACATATGTCTAATGTGTATTTACGTCAAGTAAATAGAATCTGATGAGCATTACCATGTATGTCGTAATGGTAAATAAGAAAATAAACATGAAATAAATTTAACACATAAGCGTTTATATTAACCATTTTATGTCATCACACAAATGGGATAAACTTCATTATATGGAGATTGAGCGTAAGTATTCATATATATAAAGAAGCATTTTGACATGTTAACTAAGCATTTAATTTCTTTTATCTCTTTTTTTTAAGAAAATTTAATATCCGTCATACATGGGGGTTACTTGGGGTAGGTCTTCCACCATGAAAGTGTATGGTGGTAATCGTGAGAATGTGACAAAATTTGCCACCAGCAGAAAAGCGTGTATGGGTTAGCATGGCATAACAAGTTTCTCTACTATGTTGGAGAAACATGAGTAGGTAATTATGGTAATAAATTTAAAACTTGCATTTGTATATATAAAAAAATTGTTTGCATATATTTAATTAAGAGCAAAATAATCAAAACTCAGTAGGCTCTCCCCCATGTGGGGTTCTTAATGAGACGCCATGCGAAAGCGTGTATGGGTGTATGTCATGAGACACCACTACAAATTTTGATAACGTAACATTTCCTCTATGTTGGAGAACATTAGTAGGTCTTATAATAATAAATTTAAAACTGCATTTGCATATAAATAAAAGAACTTGTATGTATATTTGATTACATAATAATCAAAATTTAATGACCTCCACTCTCCCCGTGTGATTCTGAGTGACGCCAAGAAAGGCGTATGGGTATATATGTGAGACACCACTGAAATTTTGATAAGCGTAGTATTTCTATCGTATTGGAGAACATTAGTAGGTACTTATAGTAATAAATTTAAAGCTTGCATTTGCATATGACATATTTGCATATATACTTAAACAAAGGCATTTCTTTGAGCATTGCATTGGAACCAAAGTAAGTTCATGAAAGCAATATGTGTATTGAACATTTGCTGAAAGTATATAAAAATCTGAAATTAATCTTAAAAATGAATCTCCTTTCACATTTTGACTTTCATAATAGCAATTAGTCATCTGATGAAGTAAGGTAACCCTTTCAATTTTAGATTTCGATATAGTGAAAGAAATATAGAATCTTCCATGTGGTCAGGATCTATGTCATAACACTTCAAATCCCTCCCACTTTCGATTAGCATGAAATGAAAGAAGCATGACATATCATATACTTGGAACCTTCCTTTCAATTTCAGATTTCAACTTGCATATGAAAGAGGCATGATATATATATAATTCCCTTCATAAGAAATCAATTGAAGCAAGGTAACCCTAAAGCTTGCAATATTTAACCCTTTTAAACAACATGACAACCTCAAATCTGAAAGAGATTGAGACAATATGGAAGTGAATGTCAGCGTGCTTTATGCCTTTAGACAACAAATTAATGGATTTTCCCTTTGATAAAAATAATTTTCAGCATGCTTTATGCCTCTAAACAACAAGCTAATAGTTTTCCCCCTTTGATAAAAAATAATTTTCAGCGCTTTATCAAAAGTAATAGTTTTCCCTTCATAAAATACTTTTCATGTATCATACATTAAACAAATCGATTCAATTTCCTAGTAAAATATTTTCAGCATGCATTATCCCTTTAGAAAAGCCAATCAATGGGTTTCCCAGGTAAAATAATTCAGCATGCTTTATACCTTTCAAAAAATGATCTAATTTCCCCAAACCAATTTCAATTTTCCCATATCCAGAAATTTCTTGAAGCATTATGCTTTTAGATAACAAATTAATAGCTTTCTCCAATTTGTAAACATGAATTCAACAATTTTCCTTTGGTGAAAGCGATTTTCAACAATTTCCCAATTTTGTAAACATGCATTCAACAATTTCCCTTTGTAACAACATTTCAAGTAGTATCATAACTACCCTAAAAGATAGCATGCAACACAACATTGGGCCATATCATCCCAAAGCATTTTCAAGATAAACACCATAAAATCCATAGATAATAGGAAATAAAATGAGATTTGGGCCATACATCATCCAAAATCATCTTTTCAGCAAACTAAACAACTTAAATTTCATAAATAAAAGCAATAAGCATGAGATTTAGGCCATACACCATCCCAAATTCATAAAGGAAACTTTCAGCATGAATTTAAGCATGAATCTAAGCATATTTTGCAAAAGCCTAATTTTCAAGCAAATGCATAAAATAAAACTTAGAGTTAGAGAAAGCAACGGAGGTGTTGATTTGCTAAAAGGAGAAGAAGAAGAAGGGATTTCAAGCTAGGGTTCTGCAAATCGTTGGTTCAGCTCTGAAATCGGAAGGAGAGAGAATGTGAGATAGAGAACCAAGAGGGAAACTTCGGAGTGAGAAGGAGCTGTGGGGAGTTGCCAGGGCAAGAGGAAGAGGAGAATCACACTAGCTTCAATAGAGCCGTAGGAACAGAGAGGAGAGTCGAATCATGAAAGAGGAGAATCGTGAGTAGAGCGTGGAGAAAGAAGGAGCAAGGAGACGAAGCGTATCGAGAGAAGCAAAACGAGGAAAAAGAGAAATGTCGTGAGAGGAAATAGCATGAAATCAGGTCAACGTCCTCGTTTGATCTTTAGACACCTCTTGATTTGTCGTTTGACCAATGGGATTAGATCGTTTGCGTTAATTGGAAGCTTAGCGGCGAATTAGGTTAGGGATTAAAGATTAAGCGGTATTAATCTCTTTAATTATAATTTAATATTATTTTATGTGATATTAATTTATCATAAACCTGCAATATGGGTGTCGATCTTAGATGTTTACGTTATGCGATAGGCGCGTCGATTTATGTTCGTTTGAGCAAAGTCGGCGGCGGTCGTAGCGAAATTAGGTTTAAATTATGCGACGTCGCGCTTGGATTGATCGACATTCGCGCACATTTTGCCGAATCAATCGCGGAAGGCGTCGTTTGATAGGTTTCGACGTTTCGGCGACGACGGCGCGATCAATTTTGCGAATGGAGGTCGTTCGGACGTAGCCCCGACTTCGATGTGCGCACAATTTCATTAAAAATTGATTTTAATTATTTGATCGATCATTAATTTATTTGATATTTGTCCAATTAATTAATTTTAATATTTTCGACGCATTACGAAACCGAATTTTCAAATTGCAACAAATTAGATCGATCTCGATCGCGATTAGGGCATTTTAATTTTCACCATATTTATTTAATTTCAAGTGGCACATAGTTATAGGTCAACAACTTCTCCATAAAACCTCTCAACAAATATATAGCATCCATAGTAGACTTCCTGACATGAAACTAAACTGATTTTGAGAAACATTTGCATCACATCATAACCTATGCTCAATTACTCCCTCCCATAATTTTAATGTATGACACATTAACTTAATTCCTCTATAATTTGAACACTCTTGTGCATTGATTGTGACTGAACTATTTTCACTGATTTATCTCTTTTTTAATTATTAGTCATATTAAAATGTTTGTGCCAAATTTACTATTATTTAATGTTAACTCAAGTTTTACAGAAAGACATTAAATACAAATGAACCACGTGAATGACATTAATTAGGTAGATTGCTTGCATGTGTATACTGATCGATGGAGTTTCACCTTTCAGAGAATACTAAGGTACATGTGAACGTATATGAAAAAGGATATAAAAAAGTCATTGATATTGAGTGTCATAAATGGTACAAATTTAAATGATAACTCATGTGATGGATATAAACAATATAAATAAAATAGAATATTGCATCATAGTTTAGAATGTGATTTAACCTTGCAAGGCTCATAATTAAACATAAATCGTCACTTGATTGTATCTTGATTTATATTATTCAAGGTATGCATAATATTTCTATTTGTTTACGTTCGTTATTTAGAGATATAAGCATTCACAGGCTATAGCTCATTATGATTTTAACCTAACAATTGCAGGTTGAAAACTTATTATATAAATAAGTAATAGAGAGAACAACACCTATAGAAGACGAGTCCAAAATAGAAAAAGGTACATTTAAATCTTTCTTATTTTCTTCAAACTTTTGTGGCTCTTTCAAATTTTTACTTAGTTGTTAGTTAAATGTTAGCACTTGTAAAAGTTATCTTTCCTTTGTCCAACGATCCATTCCCATCTTGAAAATTTTATGCCCCGGACCAACTTATGACACAGCCCCTTTTAGGAGCGGCTAGACATTTTCCTTTATCATGGAAAACTTTAGCATTAAATTGCCTAAGCTCATTAAAGATGATTACATTCAATTCTTTTCTTTTGCATGAGAACTTCTTAAATGCTTTCGTCATTTGAATGCCCTCAGTGATGGATTTTTCAGCTTGCACATCATCATTAATCATAGGATCAGTAAGTACGAACTACATGACTTCGAAAATTATTCCAAATTGGGGAGTAGCTCCAGCAGAACCAATATTGATCACAGTCTGAGAAAATCTAATACTAAATCTCTCTCTTAACTTAACAGGCATCACATTTACTAGGTTTGTCATTAATTTTTTCACACTTGATAGTAAATTCAAAGTTCGATTCCACACGATTTAAGGAATCCAAACTTTTAAAAAGAAAATAGTTCGATGAATATTTCATATCTACTATTCGCACTGCATTCGTTTCATTTGTTTAATCAGAGATTACGGGAAAAATATTTTAATTTTCCAACAAAAGATGGAAAGAGAAGTAATCCACACCGAAGTCGCCAAAAATCTGATCGCTCGGGAATAAACATCTCGAAGTCTCTGCAAGCTTAAGATGTTTGGGAGTTTGTTCTTCATGAGGCAGATTAATTTATATTCAACCAAATTTCTCCTAAAATTTATATTATGGTTTATTTTGATCTAGGTTCTACTTCCTATGAATGCAAGCATCCATAATTACCTCTTATCACAATAAGAAAGCACTCTTGATTAAGATTGAAAATAAAAGTGAATATCTTGTATAAATAAATGTCTAGTAGTGTGGTGTGGATGCTATCTAAAAGAAAAAAAGAGGGTACTCCTGAACAAGATCCCATGATTTTGTCATCCCAGGACTTCCGTTATTTCGGTCTACTAACATCAAAAGGCTATTAGCCATAATGTCCAAAGAGTCTGATTCATAGCCATGATTTGCCTAGTCTCAGAGATCTAGAGAAGTCTAGAGTTGTGTAGAAATTATTGTGACTTACATCTATTAAAATGTCATTAGATTAAACTTACTTCCATTTTAAAAGTCATGATTTTAAAAAAGTTCGCAAGACGAATAAGTGACTAGGCTTAAATCCATTAAAATGTCAATTTGCTTGCTTTGCAAACACTGATCGAACTTACATCTATTAGAAAGTCGTTAGATTAAACTTACATCCCTTTAGAAATCCATAATTTTATATATGGAGTTAACCTTGCAAATAATAGTTGGCTTACATCTATTAGAATGCTAGTGCTTAGGTTGAACTTACATCCCTTTGAAAAGCCATAATTTTATATGTGCAGTTTGCCTTACGAACAATAGCTGGGCATACATCCATTGAATGCCAAATTTGAATTGATGTTTGCATTACAAACATAGGTTGAGCTTACATCCATTGGAATGCCAATATTTTATGTGTGGATGGTGTTTGCTTTGTATACACATATTAGACTTAAATTTATTAGAAAGTTATCTTTAATGGGTCAATATGTTCAAACTCACCAATTGATTTAAGGGCAATTTGGTTGCCTGAATTTTGGGTGTAAAGTAAGGTAAATACAGGGGTTTTAACTTTTTTTGTGTTTGGTATGATGCAAAGTAAAATTTTCAAGGAAATATAATGTATTTAGAATACATTACAAAGGTCATTTTTGGTGTATTTGGAATTCGTCCGACTTAGGCGAATTTCAAATACAGGCCAAATAAGTATTATGGCGCGTAGCCGCCCAGATCGGCCAGTCCACTGCGCCAGCACCATGCACCCATACCGACCACCTCTCGTAGCGCCCGCGCCCACACAACCTCAAGAATACTTTATATTGCATTTATTTTACCAATTAAAAAAAATAAACTCATGTATTTATAGAATTTTCAATCAAACAACCCTAAAGTAATCCAAATACACTGCATTCATTTTACACTATATTCCTTTTACATTGTATTCCTTTTCAAGTAACCAAACAGCCCCTTAATGATTTAATTTTTAAATCTTCAAATTTCATTAAGCTTGGTCGGATTATAATCATTGAAAATTATAAATTATTTTTATTTCATGATTCAAAATTCAATCATTTCTTTTTATTTTGATCTTTATTTCTTAGTGAAATTCTAATATTTAAAGTCCAATAAATTTCGGAAACATAACAAAATTTAATATGATGTGCAATCTTCTCCTTTGCTTTGGATCCAAGATCGACGGAGAGAGATATATTCATCTCGCAATGGACTCAAGATCAAGGGTGGACGTCTTCGTTAAATTCCTAGCCTGATCCAAAATTAACGAACGCGAGTCTTCAAATTTTTAAAACATGTGGTTTAACTAAACACAAATAATTTATATTTTAAGGTATTTATTTAAAATTTCAAGTTAATTAGTTTTAATTTCAGCAGAATAACGGCCTATTGGTGTTGCGCTTTGCGAAATAGCGTGCTCGTGCTCTTCTCCCTTGCTTCGGATCAAAGATCGACAGAGGGAGGCATGTTCATCTCGCATCATATCAAAATCGACGATGGAGACTTTCAATTTAACTTTTGGACCAAGAAGTTAAATGTAAAAAATTTCATTTTTGACATCTCCCTAGAATATGAACCTCCAAAAGACCTTTTTTCAATTTGGATGAAAATGCCTTTACTTACTCTCACCCAAGGCTTACGAAGGGAGGGGTGATTTAGGGATTCAGCTCAATTTCATGTGAAATAGCAAAGGAGGGGTCAACTAAGGCACTCCACATGACACGTTAGAGGGGGCTCGGCTCTTTCAAGCGACGTTGAAGAGCTCGACTTCAATCTAGCATGCAAGGGGATCGACTTGATCCCAGCATGGGGAAATCGCTCCCAGCAAAGTGGAGTATCGACTTGGCTAGCTTCTTCTTCCGAGGCGGTGTTGGGTAGGGATTGCTTGGCTTGGGGTTGCTCGATAGGTAAGGTAAGCCTTATGTGTGTCTCCCATTTCGGCCAAACCTTCTTCTTTTTATAGGTTATCGTCCTTCCAACAATTCTCGCTCTTCCCCCCGAACAGTTTCGCCAACGTGAATGGTGGTTGTCGTTTGGTTAGGGTTTTGAAAATTCCCTCTTTTTTTTTTTTTTTTTTTTTGCAAACATATAGAAGATTCACATATAATACTTAAACTACTCTTTTTTACATATTTAACATGTAAAATGCACTATTTACTCACATTACACCTAAAACATTAAATAACAACAAAAATACCACTTAAATAATTTTCATTAATGTTGTCACCCTGTCTACCCTCTTGATGGCATCTTATCACCAACACAAATCATTTGTCGATGGTCCATCCCATTGAAAGTGGGCTTTCTCCTCCTTTGATTATAAAGCTAAGAACTTGTTGATGTCACAACTTTCGATAGTGTTTTTGTTTGGCTTATGCTTCCTTCATCATTTCTAGAGCATTTTAATAAAGAGTAAGGTGCAAACCAAAAATAAAAGAAGCTAGAGATTTTTTGATGGGAGGGGATTTTCTTAATTTAAGAGTACAGTCAAGATTTATTAATAAGCCCCCTTCGTTGGCCTAATGTCTTCCAATTTGGCTTTTGAAGCCTCCAATATGATGAGCTATTGCCTCAACCTCAATTTCACACACGGCAAAAATGATGACTACAACAATGGATGATAAATAGAGTAATTTTCGACAAACATCGATAATCTAAAATATCCTCATGAAATAAGGACATGAGAGTCATCCAATTGCGAACATCACGACATGCATTGTGGACTAACTTTCACCCTGACTCTCAAACTGCTAGCAAAGGATTTACAGCAATGATGAGAAAGCACCAACAGGATGCACAGTATTTACATGAGTTAGACGAGTGCTAAATTTTGCAGTTAAAGCTTTAAATGTTATGGGAGTAAATGGTGAACCTTAGATGCTTAACATCTAAAAAGAATATTTTTAAATGTTATGTAATGTAAATCCCCAAATAAATATATTCAATTTACATGAATTCATGAATTTTGTGTTGAACATAAAATAAGAACTCAAAAGGAAAGAGATTAAAAGGTTTCAAGCAAAGAAACTTTTAACATATGATTTCAATTATAAAAATTCTTTGAGTATACTATAATTCATAAAATGAAAATTATTTATTTTAATGATCATATCAACTAGTAATAGGTCATTCAAGAAGAAAGCATTTCTTCAGTTTCATCTAGGAGGAAGGAATACACAAACAAAAAAGTATTAAATTGTAATGCAACTTTTTATCACATGTACAGCTGTAGATAAGAGATAAATAACAAATAAATGTGAAATGAAACACTTCGTTAAAACACTAAAGTTAAATTACCAATGAATTTATACAAATGTGATATGCAGGTGCAAAGTTTAAGGGTAAAAAAAGACGGGGGAAAAACATTTCTCAAGAAAATACCATGAGGAAAAGGTAGCCCGGGTTGCCAAGGCCGCTTAAGCCTTAGAGGAAATAATGATGGATACATGGGAACTGTTGTCAAAGGCTCTATCTCCCAGAGGGAAACTCTAGGCTGTCTCTCACCCGCTGTAGATTCATCCCAGCCAACCTAAATTTATAGGCAGTAGTCAATCAGTTCATCAAAGAACACAATTTATACTTTTAATAAAGCTAGCATAAATCAGTTACATGGGTACTGTAATCACTATAAAAGAAAGCAAATTTAACATGACCAAGAATGGAATATTCCATGTATGTTTCTTTTGCACTAATATCTACCAAAAATAAATACACTTGCAACTTGACACTATTTTGCTGGAAATTAACAATTAGAGACTTCCAATTGGTCCAAAAGCCTTCTCAGGTCTTCATAAGTCTTCTAGTCATGCAGCCTAAACTCAATGTCCAGATGGATGGATTGTAGTCATTATTAGCTCTGGATTAAGGCTAACTTTATTGATTCCTTTCAGTAGCCTTCTCTCCTTCTAAATCTTCCAAAAGAAAAATTAACTCCATCCTACCTCTTACCAGTCCTCACCTACACACAGCCTTACCATAAGCCAAGTTATCATGTTTACAAGTCATTTGAAAGTTTTAGTTTCAAAGATCCCTCACCGCAAAGGTCACAACCGCAACTTATTTATCATCAATTAAATCTGCTTTGGCATTTAACAATGATGCTTAGCTTGCACAATATTTGTTTTCTCAATTTAATAACTTCCAAAAAACTTGGAGAAAGGCACCAGAGCATTTCAAGGAGAGAGTACTTAGACGTAATCTCCTATCTTCTCATAACCAGCATTACAGCAAAACTTCTAAACATGTTGAAGATATAATCTAGCCAAGATGAAGGTGAACCTTAAGAATTATTTCATTTTCCAAAAAAACGTTGATTATTTTGTCAAAATGAAGCTACCTCATATTGAAGGTTATCATATATAGAAAAGGAGGAGTTTCAGAAGTCAACAGCCAAGGATAGTATAGCAAAAGAAAAAAAATTAAATTTCAATAAAACACAACAAAGAATAGTGGAAGAAAAAGATTTGACAACTAACTTTCTATTATTTCCGAGCATATATTAAATGCATA
Organism: Cymbidium sinense; assembly: GCA_021442155.1. Lineage (NCBI taxonomy): Eukaryota > Viridiplantae > Streptophyta > Magnoliopsida > Asparagales > Orchidaceae > Cymbidium > Cymbidium sinense. The sequence goes on from CM038232.1 coordinate 69,796,828, forward strand.
AGATATAATCTTATCTTAACAAAGAAATTTGACCATTATTTCTGATGCTTGATTTTCATGTTGAATGGTTGAAAGTTTGTGCGCAAAAAAATTAGAAGCAACGATGCATGCAAATATATAAAATATAATGCATTACATTTTAGATATTATATTACTTGAATTCACATATCAAATCAGCTTCGGTATTTGCAAGGACCAATATTTGTGTAAGATTCAAAACCTGTTGGATATTCATAGGATATAGATTTATGTCTGTCTATTGGAAATAATTTAAATCCACACATATGCAGCACTATCTAAGAATGAAAGAAAAATGAGAACATAAATAGTTGAGATGAGATTAATGATGATGATAATGAATTTACTTGAATGTCCAAAGTAGTCTATAAGCTTCAAAGAAACAAATGTTGAAAGATGAGTAGGCCTATCATGAAATGCCTGTCAAGATACAGAGTTATTTAACAAAAATGTAACGGCAAATGAGTACTACTTACCTTCACTGATCTCCAATGGGAATTAGGCCAACGTACAGGATCCAAATCACTTATGCCAGTAATTGTCCCCATGTACCTGCATTCAGCATGATGTTCAAAATTAAGACTAGTTGACACGATAACACATCTGGTTAGAAGATAAAGTCATGTATATTTGTAAAAATTAAGTTAACAGTATTAGATTTTGGAAGACAACATTATGATAGTCGATGACTATTCTCTACCTTCTCACACTAGACTCCTCAGTCTCAAAAAGCATCCTAAAGCGCATGCCAACTGACACACGAGTATGGAACACAGCTTTAAGATATTTGGAAAGTGGGACAACAAACTCAAATGGGCATGCCCTACAAAAAACTGTACATGTAAGACACCATGAACTGTGTTCAAGAGCACAGATGCATACTATGTCTATATCAAATGGAATATTTACACTACCTTGGATTATAAAAAATAGTAAACCGGCTATTTGTAGCAGCAGCATGAGCTGCAGCAGCAAGAAGCCCAATATGCATGCTATCACTAGATAAAACTGATGAAGGTGTTACAGTTTGTGGACGATTAGCATGCGGATTCCCTAATAGAAGCTGATTCTTCTCATTCCTATCAATAGGAAAGAAATTTAGTGAAAGATTTTGCAAAACATACTTATTTAACAATTACAAATATAATAAATTTGTAAAATCAAACCATATAAAAAGAACAGAATCCCCAGCAACAAGTCTCTTGGCACTAACAAACACACTCCAACCAGTTGTTAAAAGATGCCTTTTGGGCTGACCTGCCATGAGGAATAATGGAGAACAAAAATATTTAGTCCTTTTCAATATTCTTTTGAGAATAGATTAAATATGGAAAAAGGAATACACTACAAGCAATCAATAGCATTATGTTGTTTGAACTTTATCAGCTTTATGATAGTCAAAGTAACTCATGCTAAAGCCAAAGTAATTACCTGTCTAACTTGAGAAAAAGAAGAATTCCTCTTTAGGAAAAAAATGGTATACATACACATAAGCACCCTCTCTCTCTATCTCTCTCTACATTACAAGCAAATAGTATTATGTTGTTTCAACTTTATCAGCTTTATGACAATTAAAGTAACTCATATCCATATTAAGCCAACGTATTTATCCATTTGACTTGAGAAAAGAAAGAAATCTCCTTCAAAAGGAAAATGATATACTTACATAGCTCTCTCTCTCTCTCTCTCTCTCTCTCTCTCTCTCTCTCTCTCTCTCTATACACACACACCAAAACTAGCACAAGAAGAACACTAGATCACAAAAAGAATGAGCTTTAAGGATAGCTTTGTAAGAATCGAAAGTCAGAAAAGAAAAAAGAAAGGGAAGACAAAAAAAATGTAAAATCCAACCGACGACTTGAGATTGGAAAAGTCAAAAGAAAGCTCGATTTCAATTTTACCAACCGAACCCCAAAATCAACGAGGAGAGGGAGAAAAGGGGAAAGACGACTTTCTTGTATGTGTGCGTGCCCTAGCCGAGCAACCGTGCGTCGACGACCAAGAAAGAAGGAGGAGGGAGACCTTGTGTGTCCTACCGAAGATTTCATGTCATCGAGGAAGAAGAAGAAGGAGGGATGTGTGTCGTCGGTAGAGGAAGAAAAGAGGAAAAAGCAAGCATGCCTTGCATCTGACGAACATGAAGGGAGAAGCGTCGTCGTCGTGGGACATTAGAGCTGAAGGGTATATCTAGAGCAAGCCGAAAAAGAAAAAGGACGTAAGTTATTTTCTTTTTATTTTTTTTATAATAAAAGAAATGCATTTTTATATTATAAAGGGAAATATATTTGTATTATATAGGTTTCAATTTAAAAAAAAAGTAAAAATCCAAATGTCCATTTTACTATACAAATGTCAACATAAGTATTTCAATATACAATATATATTTTAATGATATTAAAGGTTATGTATATAAATCATAAATATGTTGCATAAATATGTTGAAAGATTATGAGAATAATTAAATTATTAAATTAAAACCTATAAATGAAATGCTAGAAATGAAATGCTTATAATTTAGATGAATACAAAAAAATATGATTAATGGTATGAATAGATGGAAGCGTAATTCAACATACAAATCAAACTTAATTATTTAAACATATTTATATAGTATAAAAGATTATATTACATGCATATTTAGTAGGATCATAATAACGGTAGTAATGAATAAAGCAAATTGATAATTATAAACAATATTATTAAGAATTTAACTGATTTAGAAAATGACGAATATTGATGATAAATATGTCGAATAATAAAAATATATAAGTATCATATAAATTAAATAAAATAAATTGATTTCTAATATTGATCCACTGAATATTTTATTTTATAGGAATTTCAATTAAGGAAAGAAGCATTAAAGAAAAGAAGATTGAGAAAAACCAATTAAAGTGATAATTATGTTCTTAAATTTATGATAAAAAATATATTTAATTTCTGTGATGAAATCGTGTTTGTATGATTATGACTTTTCGTAATTGTGATTATTTTTCCTTATAAATTGTGATGTAGTTTTGTTTTTCACGTGTTAGATAATAACCGAATCTTTAGATCGTATTCGTCATTTTATAAAGTTCTTGATTAACTGGTTATATGAATTAATTTGCATAATTGTATAATTATATCTTTATGAATGTGTATGTTGAATGTAGTTCCTCCTTATGACTGGTCATATACGCGTGCAAATGATGAAAAAGATCGATGAAATTGAAAAATGGTAATAAATTTCTTTGTGATGAGTATTTGTAAAGGTTTTCTTTTAGTAAAAATTTAGGCACTCACAAGATGGATGATAAATATAAAGTAAAGTTAAATACGAAATGTTATATCTCTCTCCATATGTTTGATTGTTTGAGCGATTTCTTTTATATATACATATGCGCATTCATACCATTCTACTTCTTCTTATAGTGTAGCGTAATTCAATTGAATTTTATTCAATTGTTAGTTGTTTAAATTTTTTTTAATCCTAAATAGATAGAAGGAAGGATTATGTTTATCGTAGTAGAGGCTAGGAGATAGGTAATTATGATTATGATGAATTATGTTTAAATTGTATGTCATTGAACTTTGTTAGTATATATATGTGTGGACAATATTGTTAAATCATTTTGTAGATTGTAGTAGCTCTTGTATGATTGGAGATTTTATTTAAGATTGGAAGTGTTATATAAGTTTTTTTTATCCAGTCGTATTCGTCTTGGTATTCAGCTCTTGGTAGGTGACAAGCTTATTGTACTTTATAAAGATAGAGTCATAAACTCTAGCTATTTGAATCTAACAAAAACTAGAGAATAGTTAAATATGGTTTATTCCAAAATGTGTGTTAAATAATACAATCTAGGAACATTTCTAGTATGACATGCATGAACATTGAGGCTAAAATTAGGGATACAATAACTTCAGAATAATTCCGAAAAAATATATATGCAATTTGTAACTATTGATGAGATGGAGATCTCACAAGTTCGAATTGGCATTGAGCTCTAAATGGAGGCAATGGACCCATAAGTGATAGAGGCCTGTTGGTGAGCCAGCGGGGGCAGGCAATTAGGGACGAGAGCTAGGCAAGCTATCAACAAGGTAGAAATCCAAGGAGTGGAGCATTGGTCCTACCCAACGAGGATGGAAAATTAGGGACAAATTTCGCACTACCCCTTGAGCAAAAGAATGAATGTCTTCCATTCCAAACTTATCTAATAATTTTTAAAATATTGTTCATAACAATTCTTTGGCTACAACAATGAATTGTTCAATGAGGTGCAATTCAGCTGCTATCAAAATAGAAATCAAAGTGGAGCATTGGTCTACCCAAAGGATGGAAAATTAGGGACAAATTTATATTGAGCAAAAGAATGAATGTCTTCCATTCCAAACTTATAATAATTTTAAAATATTGTTCATAACAATTCTTTGGCTACAACAATGAATGATGTTCAAATTAGACAACTATCCAACTCATTTATAAAATATCTCAAATTGTTTTGTACAATTATGTTTCATGAAATTATATGGAATATTGATGGTCGAATTATTATCATAATAGTATTTCAAAGGCCTTTATATTCAACCTTCAAACCATCCATAATAACTTATAGTTGTTGAATCCAAATATGTCCGTGGGTCGAGGAAGAGCCTCTTGAGATACCTAGAAACAGGGTTAAGTAAAATAATATAAATAGAAAAAGAGAAAAGAGTGAGAAAACAAATGAATTTTATTTCCCTCTAAATCTAAATAAAAATAACTAATGGCTTACATAAAAGAGCAAAAAAATCCCTTTAGAAGAGGAATGCCCCAATCTTTTATACTTTCAACATATAAGGTAGGTCGAATATAAATTGGAGTTCACCTTGACTTGAGGCGAGTATGCTTAAGCGAGTGGCGATCTGGATGGCTAGTTGTGTGTAGCTTGTCGTCCATGTCGACTTAGTTGAGGTCAAGTTGTCGAACAATGACTATCCACACTGTCGCTGATCATTTGCCAGCCATGGGTGAGTATGTTCATCACTTGATTATGTGTTGTATGCTCCGAGTTCTTCTTTACGAACAATGCTTAGGGCAAATGAGTGGTTATTCTCCTACAGACTTAGGTATGTTCTAACATTATCTTGTAATGTCATCCAACCTTATTTGTTTTGTTCATTTGAGTATACCTTTAGCTCCCCAATTCGTTTACTCCTTGTAGAGGAAACTCGCAAAAAAATAGAAGAATAAAAAGATCAATGAGCTATAAACATTTACTAGGAAAAGGAAGAGGAAAGAATTTATACAATTATGAAGGGTCACATCACATTTTGACTTGGTTTCTTTTTTCGATGCGTCAAGGCTCCCAATGGCTATAAACCTCTATCTCCTCTTGTCACACTCCACGATCTATCGTGTTATTCGCTCAATCAGGCCTACTCGCTCTTACTATCAGATTTGAGAAATAGCCACACTTTAACCTCATGGATGCCAAAAGACCAGGTGGCGACATCAACTCTACTACACTCAAGGCCGGCCTTCAAAAAAATGCAAAGGAAAGAAAAGTCTTAAGAGGTCGTTACTGCTTCCACAGCAAAGACGAGTGCTCCAGCCCTCCGTATTGGCGAAACCATTGTCATTTCAACTCTGAATACACCCAAGACCCACAGGGGGAGCCAGGCACTCGCTCAGTTGAGGGTGTGGCAGTACTTCCTATCTCTACAAGCCCTGCAAGTGTTCGGGGAGAGGAAGAAGAGATCCCCTTGATTCGACACAAGAAGGTTATGGGGAGCCAATTTACAAGGACCGCTACTATGAGGGTGATTATAGAGGCCTATCTGGCTAAGATGAGAATCTTTCATCTTGTACTTTAGGTTTCTTTGTGTTTATAAGTTCTTTCTTCGTTGGTTGCAGCTAAGCATGACCAGTGTACAAGCGTCGGCTGAGGGCGACGAGAAACACTTGCCAACCACTCAAGTTATGTCTTCTAACAGTCCAGGTAATTTTGCAAAACTGATTCACCTAACTATAAGCAATTTGTTAGGCCATGATCCAAATGATGAGGAATTCCATTCTCTTGAGCATGGATCCCAGTCTAAGGGTTTAGCCTTTGGCGAATCCTCTCATTAAAAGTCCCTAATCAATTTTTAACCTCCTTTCGCATTTAATGGCAACTCCAACTTTACTCCCAACCAAGTTGGCAATGCCGAGTACGATCTTAGGAGAGGGCTTACATCCATAAGAGGCACCAATCTAGGCACCTGCTCTATCTTCTGCTGTTATGACCAGCTTCACTTCTACGGATATCAAAAAGAAGTTGGAGAGTTTCCTTCTGCTCGTCGGGATAGTGGCAAGTCTTCTCATCTGCTGGGGGGATGATGCGAAGAAGTAAACACGACACTCACTGACTCATTGAAGCTCGTCGTTCAGTGATAAGAGCTCACTCTCTTAAAGAAGGCCCTCGACTAGTCCAAGCAGTGAATAAGCAAGTTATGATTGTAACTAGAGCTAGAGTTGTAGCGAAGGCAATCCATGGAGGTGGAATATCAGCATGATTTTGCAACTATGAGGGCTGAGCTAACCCTATTTCAGAGCTCAATCAAGTCACAAAGGACTTCTCTCCTCCTTTTTGGTGAGAACTTCTTGTTTGATTACATGTGCGAGAAGGGCTAACTAAACGAAAAATAGCAGCACTCGAACCTTATCATAAAACAACTCAACAATGTATTGGGTAATAGCGAGTGCGTATTATATCTTTATTTCTCCTACTTTGTAATAAAAAATATTACTTTTCTCTACTTGTCATTCTTGTTTTGCCAAGTCTGCTTGACGATGCAAGTTAATATTATTAATGATTTTCCTTGTAATCTCGTTGCATGTGATATCTATCGAATAATCATTTCACCATTTAATGCTTGATGTCACATCCATGTTATCGTGTCTTACATAGCTCTTCTACAAATTTATTCTTACAGAGAGTGGTTGAACTTTTATTACTCTTTTTTGACTTAGAGTAGAACTCACTCCCACTTTTGTCTAAGCGATCTTACTCACAATGGCGCTTTTGAAAAAGGTGGCTTTGTCGTTCCACTAGGCGCATGTTAAAGAGATGTCAAACTTGGATAAGTCCCACACGACCGAGAAATTACATGCGATTAATGCGGACATAGAGCTACGTCGATTTATTTTGTACATCATTTTTTTCTTAAGGTTTAAGAGGTATTTTAAACACTTTTAACATCGACATAGTATGCATACAAAGATATTTTAGGCGCAATTAAAAAAATTGAAAAAAACTAAAAAATTAGTTATTTTCCCCATTTTTTAAAAATTGTGTTCAAAATACTTATGGACATGCACTGTGTACTAGTATTAAAAGTATTTAAAATACCTCCTAAACTCTAAGAAAAAAAATTGGTGTACACAAGTGTACACCAGTACACAGCGAAAATTCAGACATAATTCTACGTCCGAACTCTGCACGTAATAATTTTTCCACACGACCTTTGTCTTCTTCGACTACTGCTGCGGTAACCCCAACTTTACCATACAGGTCACCGAGAAGAGTGACCGGTTCAACACGACTCACATGGGCGAGTTGCGGCTCCTTCCCCGCGAGTGGGTCAACATCCTAAACTTCTACAGGTTGTTGCTCACCCAAGTTCTCCCCAACTCGGTGGCAAGCATTGCTACTTTCATCCTCCGCTTGCAAAGGGAGAATCTTCCATGGAATATAAGCCTTTTCTGGCAAGTCTTCATGTTGAAGGGCCACCGGGACAGAAATATGTAATTTTCGGCGACTCCGCTGAAGATTTATGGCCTGTCGAACAAAGTGTAATGGTAGCACTCGAAGCTCTTGTTCGTTAAGAGCTCGTCATCATGAACTATGTCAACTCTTCCTCTTCCCTCCCTAGCCAGTAAGGCACTAACCTTGGGTGAGCCGATTACGCTGGAGGTTTTGGAGAAATTGACGGACCGGTCCTTCAACCTTTTTGATTACCTCCATTTCGGCAATGTCACCAACGTCCTCTATAGTGAGTTCTTTTCTCAACACACTCGTTGTTTGATATGCCTTTCCAACTCGCTCTTTTTAATCATTCATTTTTGCTTATTTACAGGAGAGGCGGTCTTGGCGTCTCTTGAACTCGACCCTAACATGCTTAAATTTCTTGAGGAGGGAGAGCGTGGGGTTGGCGAGCACAAACTTGAAGGCGGTGAGTCCACTCCCATTGAGTTCATCGATGGGGAGGACGAGGGACCGAGTATGGCTCCAACTTAAGTCGCTAAAAAGGCTGGGCTGAGTACAACTCCTAGGAAGTCTAGGAAGAGATCGGCGAAAACAAAAAAGTGAACCCAATGAGGAAGAAGAACAAAGTGAGTTTACGGAGGATAACTACACTCTGAAGATAGTGGAGCCAACCGGTGAAGCCTATGAACTCAGACAGAGATCTACTCCAAGAAGTTCAATGAACTTCTAGAGGAGATTTTCAATGGGTGACTGTCCTACGTTGCCATGACTGCCCAAGAAATGGTGTGACAGTTGACCTGGGAAATCTACATGAAGTCTTTTGTCAAGAGGAAAGAGGCATATTCCACGAAGTCCCGATTAACGACTATAAAGAAAGATATTTTATCTCTGGAAGCTAAGCATAAGGATCTTCAGGGTGAGACAGCTCAGCAAGATAAAGAAAAGAATAAGGTGACTCTGGAGCTTACTCACCTGGTCGAGTCAGAGAGTTAGAGCAAGAGCTCTCTCATCATACTGAGTTTCAAAAGGAAGCTGAGTTTGCTAGGTTTCTCACTTATGACGAGTATCATGAACTACTTCAAAAGAAGTTCAAGGCTAGCTCCGACTTCATTATCACCAAGCTGATGAAGCATGACCAATTGGATGCCAAATTTTTGGACTTCTCCAACATACTCACCCATTCAAATTCCGATGAAGATGATGATTAGGGTATGAGTTTAAAAAAATTGACAAGTATAAAGCAAACATGTATTCATTGATCGCTCTCTTTGTACAAACTTTATTTCATAAATAAAAATTACAATTTTTATTCCTTTTGTCGAGTACAATTATAAGTATTTTTCTCTTTTCTATCAAGTGCGATTATAAATATTATTATTTGAGCAACAATGAAACGCCCTCGTTAGAATCAAGAGCTTACTTGTATCATTGAAGTTGTACTTTGTATTAGCACTATTCAGGACTTGAGGGACACATTGATCAGCGGCTAGCCATCCCTGGATAGTCGCATAACTGCTGCGAGTTAGATGAATTATTTATTATTAGTCACATGACTTTGCTAGCAAACACTTAAGCTCTCAATGGTTGATTTTGTTTTGCATTGAGTTTAGTTGCTTATCTCACGGGTCTTGCACTATAGTGGCCAACCGCACGGAATGTTGATTTTTTTTTAAGTTTAGTTGTCAACCTCACGGGGTGTCAATCTTACATTATAGTCACCAACCGCATGGAGTGTTGATCTTTTCTAAGTTTAATTACTATTCTCACAGGGTGTTAATCTTACACTATAGTCGTCAATCGCACAGAGTGTTGGTCTTTTCAAAGTTTGATCCCCAACCTCAAGGGGTGTCGGTCTTACACTATAATCGTCAACCGCACAGAGTGTTTTTCTTTCCTAAGCTTAGTTGTTAATTTCACAATGTATCGATCTTACACTATAGTCGTCAACCGCATGGAGTGTTGATCTTTTTAATTAATTAGATTAGCGAGCAAATTTCATTACTGGGGCCAAAGATGGCTCACGAGGTCTCGTGCAAACTTGGACCAAAACGACATCAATAACATCATTCTAAGGGCCACTCCACAAGCTTAATTCTCTTACGTTTTAGAGTCTAGAGTAGCCACTCAGCTAGCAAGCAGATTCCATCACTCGGGCCTAAAATGGTGCACCAAGTCTTATGAGAACTTGAGCCAAAAACAGCACGCCGAGAAATTTCAATCTATGGGCAGCTCCTCAAGGTTTTTTTTTTAGCATCTATCATTAACTCTATAATATTTCGACTTCGAAGCAAACACATGTTGGAAACTATACTGAAAAGATTTTATCATTGAAAATAGCAAAGTGTATAAGGATAATTAGAGAATACAAATTGGGAACCTCCCTCCATGGATAGAATTTTTTCAAGTCCCTTGCACTCCCAATTCTAGGATGCGTCTTGACTAAATAAGAAGGCACTAAACTACAACTTACTCCTTAATTATGAATGGCCTATTCCAATTGTGAGCGAGTTTGCCCCGGGTGTTTTGACAAACAGTGGTGTCTACTTTCTTCAGAACTAGATCACCACTCTTGAAGTAATTTTCCTTTATGTGGTGATTGTAGTACTCACTACTCGCCTCTTTGTATCTTCTTGCCTCAATGACACTTCGATCATTAACTCTTCGAGCATATCGAGTGTATCTCCTTGGCTTTTGAGTTTGGTCTTTCCCACTAGCCAATATTGCCTCACAATTCCTCCATAGTTAAGACTCTTTGGCTATGCAATTTATACCCAACTAATAAGACAGCTTCCATTCCGTAGGATAAGGCGAAAGGCGAAAGGCGAAGGCGAGTGCCCCTTTGTATTGGTCATAGTTTTGAAGGCCTAGAGTACGATGAGTAGTGTGTCTACCCACTTAACTTTGGCATCTGCCTTCTTCTTGAGTATGTTAAAGATCTTCTTGTTAGCTGCATCTACTTGACCATTGCTCTGAGGGGTATTGCACTGAGGTCAACTTCAATTTAATCCTTTGAGACTAATAGAAGTCCCCTCAAACCCCTTTTCACGAACTCCCCATTATCGTGATCGCCATGGGGAAATACGCAAATGATGTTAATCTAAATAAAATTTTCAACCAAGGTTTTCTTGGCGAGTGACTTCACTTCAATCCACTTCTGAAATAGTCAATCATGACAATGAACTCTTTTGTTTACTAGCTATAAGCAAGGGCATATCAAGTCCATTTCCCAAGATAATGAATGGCCAAAGACTCGTGATAAGTTGTAAAATGCGTGGTTGTTCTTGGAGTGCTGCAATTTTTGGTATTGTACATACCTTTTCGTGAAATCCTCCGCATCATTTCTGAGTATGGGCCAAAAGTAACTATCTTAGGATTCTATGGGCGAGTGTCCTTCCTCCCGAATGACCGCCACATTCGCCAGATTGTATCTCCTCAAGAACTTTCCTTTGGACTAACTCTCTTACATGTCTGAGGTTGAGCGAGGTTGCTGACCTTCTAAAGAGTCCACCCCCAATTAGCAAGTATTGAGCTACTCTAATTTTGAATCTTATAAAATCCTTAACTATTTTTTCGATTTCTCCAATCTACTACAAATACCTTCTGGTAGGGTCAATCCAGTTGGACGAGTATTCATGTTCAATTTGAACTAGTTCTTCCTCCTCTATGCTTGGCTAGATAAGTTGTATGACCGATTACTCCCCTAGTCCACTAGCCCGAGATAATAAGTCGGCGAGCTGATTCTGCTCCCTAGGTATTTGCTCAATCTTGAGAACTCCAGTTGCCTGATCTTTGCTTTCACCTTCACTAAGTATTTCTGCAACGAGTTCATACTCTCCATTGACTTGTCTCACTACTAGCTGCGAGCCAAAATAGGCTACAACATGTGAAACCCCGAGTCCTCTAGCGAACCTCAGTCCAATGAGTAGAGCCTCATATTCGAATTGAATAATTGTTACTTTAAATCCAAATTTGACCAATTACGTATGGTGATCCCTAGAACTTTTCAACACAATGTCAGTATCGATGACTTGCTCACCTAATTAGCCATCAATATATAGTCGTCATAAGGGTTCCAGGTTTACTAAGATGTCATATAAGCTATTCATGTCGACAAGAAAATCCTCCAATGTCTGGGCTTTAATCACCAATCTGGACGAGTAAGAAGAACTCACTTAATTCTACTGACCATTTAAACAACCTCCCAAAATGATCAAACTTAGCAAATACAAAATTGAGGGGATTATCAATGACAACTTGGATTGACTATACTTGGAAGTATGGTCATAATCATCAATCATTAATCAATGCGAGTACAAGTTTCTCCATGAGTGGGTAGTTCGACTAGGCGCCTCATAGAGATTTGCTAACATAGCAGATGGGTCACTGTTTCCCACCTTCTTCCCTTATGAGGATAGAACTAATTGAGTCATCTCCCACTCCTAACAATAACAACAAGCTCTCTCCTTCCGGGCTCTATAGTAAAAGTGGTGATACGAGTAGAGTCTTAAGGTCATAAAATGCCCTTTCGCATTCCAGGGTCCACTCAAATCTTTTTGCTCCTCTTAAAGAATGGCAAACAGTGCTCCCCAACCTTGAAAATGAACCTATTCAACCCTACCACTCGTCTTATAAGTCGTTGCACCTCCTTCACTATTTTTATGATGGCATCTTGAGTATAACATTTATTTTGTCAGAGTTCACCTTAATGCCTTCAGGGGCAATAAGGGCTCCCCAAAACTTTTCTAACCCAACATCAAAAACACATTTCAAAGAGTTAAAACGCATGTTGTACCTTTTAAAAGTGGCGAATATTTCCTTAATATCCTGAATGTGTTGAGAGGGCAACTTGCTTTTAATAAAGTTGTCGACATAAACTTCCACAGTCCTCCCCTTTTACTCCTTGAATAATCTATCAACTAGCCCTTATAAGTCACCCCTATATTTTTGAGCACGAAGGGCATAACTCTCAACAATATTATCTCGTAATGAAAGTCATTCTGAGTTGGTGAAGTGCATCTACATTTGATGATATCTAGATAATGTGTCAAAAAAAACTTATCACTGAGTAACCGGCTATCGAATCGATGAGTGCGTCTATATACAATAAAGGGTATCCATCCTTTAGGCACGTCAAGTTCAAACTATTGAAGTTGACACACATTCTTCACTTTCCGCTAGATTTATGGATCATAACTACATTCGACACTCACTCTAGGTATTAGACTTCTCTAATAAAATTTGCTTCGAACAACTTGACGACCTCTTCTTTGATAGGCTCCGCGAGTAAGGCAGTTGTCTTTCTCATCTTCTGTTTGACGAGTTGAGCATCCTTGCAAACATTAAGTTGATAGCAGGCAACATTAATGTCGATGCCCGGACATCTTCACAATGATCCAAGTGAAAACATCAAGATTATTCAAGAGTGTTTTGGCGAGCTCTTCTTTATACTCGTGCAAAAAGCTATGCGGACCTTCAGAACTGACTTTGGGTTTTGCACGGTGAGAATCTCTTCTACCTCCTCCAAAACTTTAATCCCAATTGTCACAATTTATAACTGCAGAACTTCATCTTCTTTACCAAACCTGCCAACGGCCTTTAAGTAGCAGGCTCGAAATTAGTTGAGATTTCCTATAACAATGACCTCACCCCAAGCGAGGATTTTGATGGCCATGTGATAAGTCAACGCTACTACTAGGAATGTATTGAGTAGAGGTCGGCCAAAGATGGCGTTGTCGGCAAGAGCCTCCACTATGACAAAGTTTGCCATGATCATGAATTGTTTGTTGTCTTCTCCCCAATTCACAAGGAGGGTGATCATCCCTTCAATTTCTCTTACTCTCCGGAAAACCATACAGCGGCCCCCATGAAAGGGCGAGTTTAGAGTTAGTCATCCCCAACTTATCGAACATGGACTTGAAGATGATATTAACCAAGCTCCCCCGTGTTAAATAGAATTCTTCGAACTTGATAATTAGTGACCAAAGCAGTGACGACGAATGCATCGTTGTACGGGTTGCCAACGACAAGTTTGTCTTTCTCTAAGAAACTCATTGGGACTATGGAAGTAAACGGAGTCCACAATAAGGTGGCTGAGTTTACCACCCTAAACGCAATCTTTTTAGACTCCCCTTTGAAGATTCCCCATCTCCTCCAAAGATAGCGGGTACAACTCCAGCAATGTGGATTGTATGTGCGAGGATGGGCTCATCGTCATTTTCGACAACTTCCTTATCCTTCCTCTTAATAAACTACTTAAGTTGTCCTGCCATGATGAGTTCATCAACTAGACTCCTCAAGTGGCGGCACTCCTCAATGTAATGCCCTTAGTCACGATAATAAGCACAGTACCCTAATTGATCATGAATTTCATCGAGTTTCGTCAATGGTGGTCTCTTAAAATATTATTTACTCTAGATAACCTCCACCAACTCAACCATTAACACCCTAAGAAGAGTCGTGAATGGGTGGCGGATAGTCGACTCATAGATAGCGAGTTACAGGATTTTTGAAACCTCACCCTAGTGCTTGTGCTTCAGGTCTGAAACTTATCTCCGAGTAGTCATTCTAAAAGAGACCTCTTTGTCAGTCTTTTGTCTGAGTTAGCAGCATCGGTTAGACAACTTCATTGTACTCCTTCACATTCACATAGTTATTACATAATCCATGCTTTTTTTTGTGTTGAAGCCTGAGGGTGTATCTAAAAGGCCCCTCTCTTAAACCTTGAGCGAGTGCCACTTGGGCAACTGTGAATTCCAAATCTTTAATTTTCAACCACTCATTGGAAATGGGTGATGAACTTTCTTAATAACTAATTGAGTTCCTACCTCATTTATATAAGTGCTTAAGAACTTTTCAACAACTTTTAAGTATTATCGAATTGTGTGGTAAACATTCTCTGAACTCGGTGAATGAAGTCATAACCCCTACTAAAAGGCATGAAATCACCTAAGGGCAGACTCTTTGAAAGTGGTAAAGAGGAGGTGACACATCATCATGTCATCAAGATCTAACAGTGATGTCGTTGATTCAAAGTAGGTTATGTGGTGGTCTATTCGACCATTATATGATACAAGTTGGGGGACTTTCAACCTATGTGAGGGATGGGAGTCTCCTAGCTTCAACAATCATAGAGGAGAAAGCATTGGTCAGTTAGGGTAGCTTCTTTTCAGCCTCTTCTTCTTCACTCGTATGGTAAGATTCGTCGTCCAAGCTAGGAGTTTCAGACATTTCTCTTCTATCTCGACGAGCTCAGCAAATTGCCAACCACATGGATCCTTCAGTCTCTCAGACCCTCGATTCTCCATGGCGTGTTTTCTCCATTGTTGTTTGCATGAGGCGAGTGATCCGATCTTCCATATCCTTCAAGTCTTGTTAGGTGGTGAATTGTGAGGCATTCTATACCATGCCCACCAAGTGATCTCATGCTGAAGGTCATGCTTCGCTTTATATCTGACTTCTAGTTATTGGCCTCATCCACAATATAAATCTGTCTATGGGCCAAGAAAGAGCCTCTTGAGATACTTGGAATCAGGTTAATGATTGGTATTTTTAACCCTATACGCAAGTGCATGTGTCGAATCAAGTAATACAACAACAACAACAAGCCTTAATCCCACTAGGTGGGGTCTGCTACATGAATCCTTCGTCTCCATTGTGTCCTATTATGTGTCAAATTCTCATTTAAATCAAGTATACTAAGATCATTTTTTACATCTTACCCAAGTCTTTTAGGTCTACCTACCTTTCTTAACATACAAATCAATAATCCTCTCCTAATCGGGTCATCGGACGGCTTTATGTGGTCAAACCATCTAAGGCGACTCTCCCTAATCTTATCTACCACTGGAGCTACTCCAACTTTTTCCCGAATATACTCATTTTGCATTCTATCTATAAGAGTAAAACTCATCCACCTAAGCATCCTCATCTCAGACACTTAACTTAGTCTTATGCTTCTCTTTTATTGTAACATTTTGCACCATAAGTCATTGCAGTCTTACCACCATCTTATAAAATTTTTCCTTAAGTTTAAGTGGAACTTTTTATCACATAATAGGCCAGATGCATTCCTCCACTTCAACCATTCAACTTGAATTCTACTAATAACATCTCCATCTATTTCACCATCATTTTGAACAATAGAGCCTAAATATCTAAAACACTCACTCTTATTAATGACTTGTTCACCTAATGTCACAACACTACCACTAGAACTTCTACAACTAAAATTACACTCCATATATTCGCTTTAGATCTACTTAGAAAACCTTTAGACTCTAGAGTGGACCTCCATAATTCAAGTTTTGTTGGACTCCCTCTCTAGTCTTATCAATAAGAAGAATGTCATCAAGAAAAGCATACACCAAGGCATCTTCTTGTAAATGCCTAGTAAGAACATCCATAACTAAAGTAAAAAAGATAAGGGCTTAAAGTTGATCCTTGATGTAATCCAACTGAAATATGAAAAATATTTTGTCAATCCTCCTTGTGTTTGGACACAAGTGCTATAGTATACATATCCTTAATGACTTGAATATAACCAATATTAACTCCTTTCTTTCGAATTCTCCAAAGAACATCTCTTGAAACTTTATCATAAGCTTTCTCTAAATCAATAAATATCATATGTAGATCCTCCTTACTTTCTCTATGTTTCTCCATCAAACCCCTTAACAAATGTATAGCATCCATAGTAGATCTACCTAGCATGAAACCAAACTGATTGTGAGAAACTTCTGTATCACATCGTAACCTATGCTCAATTACTCTCTCCCATAATTTTAATTATGGCACATTAACTTAATTCCTCATAATTTGCACACTCTTGTGCATCACCTTTATTTTAAATATAAGAACCAACAAATTCTTTCTCCACTCATATGGCATTTTTTAGTCTTTAAAATGACATTAAAAGATTTGTAAGCCAAGAAATTCCTTAATCTCCTAAACATTTTCACACTTCTATTGGAATATTATTCGGTCCTACACTTCAAGTAATACAAAATGAGTAAAACATCATTCCACGAGGATTGGAGGAAAATTCGATATTAATTTATATTAAGTTAAGTACTAATTTTTAAAACTTAATTTTTATTTAATTAAAATTACTATCTACTATTTTGTAAGAGATTAAAAATACTAATTTTTAGTTTTTTAGATTTTTATAGGAAATATAAATATTTTTCTTAATTTTAAAAGGAGTATTCTAAATTTATAGAGTTTTTGGATTATGTATTATATTAAATTTAGTAGTGGATTAATTTCAAGCTTGTAAACCAGGAGCAAAACTGCATACTCTCTGTCTAGACAAATATAACCAAATAAATCCTTTTACCCAGTGTTCTGCCTAGTGCCAAGTAAATTTTGATTAATTGTATTACCTATATTTTCCTTTAAATGATTGCAAATCTTAAAAATAATCATATATTTAATTGCTATTTAGCGTTTTTGAACAATCTAACACATTAATGATTATTTAGTACATTTATTTTTCTTTTTTCTAATTGTTCTTCTAAGATTCCATCGATATCTCTAAATCACACATGATTTTAACTTTAGAATTGTCCAAATCACAAGTAAATGAAACATGGAGAAAAGAAAAAGACCATTTTATAAAAAGCACAAACAATTTTCTTATATTCATCCACAAAATATAATCTAATACAACACAAACATCTAAATCTCACATAAATTCAGAGCTCAAACACTTACTTAAACATTATAGAGAGTAAAACACAAACACAATACATAAATATATGAAGTAATAATATGAAGTAATAAAAAATACAAAGAAAAAGAAAAGAATAAAAAGAAAGAGTACACCGATAAATTATCTCCTTTTTGTTGTGTATCCTTCTCCTTGATCTCCTGATTTTGATCTCCTTCACACTCATACACTCTACACATAGCACTTGGAGTGTCACTAAGTGTTGTCACTACATATGCACCCTCTTACAAAAAAAAATAAAACAAAAAGTCTAAAAAAATATATTTTTCCCTTGGAAATGTCCCATATATATAGTCTCGATACATCCCAAGTCAGTTCCTGACGCTCCTACCATAACTACCTAGAAACTACTCAAAATCGTCACAAAACTGCTATGTCGATGTGGCGCTGTTGATGTAGCGTTCGGCACGAAGTGGCTTCAATGATGATCCGGTCTTACAACACTTCGCTTCCTCTTTTTTTCTCGATGCAATTACGTGCTAATCATCAACTAGCGCTAAGCTTGTTGTAAAATTGTCCCAAAATGAGTATGATCTAGCGCCGCGATGCTGCTGATCTATCGCCTAGGCCCTAACTTTGCTATATAATTGCCCTAATTTAGGCCATTTACTGTTGTTTTACTACTACGGGCCTAAATTTCTTCTTTTTTTTCATTTTTTTGATATATTTTCCTATTACAACACAAAATATATTTAAAATAAACACATTTTAGCATAACACATGATAAAAACAATAAAATTATAATTATATGAAATTTTTAACAATTTTAATACTTATCAGTTTAATAAAATAATATAAATAGAAAAAGAGAAAAGAGTGAGAACAAATGAATTTTATTTCCGTCTGACTTTGAGTAAAAAGACTAGTGGCTTAAAGAAAAGAGCTAAAAATTCTTAAAAGAGGAATGCCCCCTTTTATACTTTCAAGGAGGGTTATTATATATGGTAATTATATATAAGATAAGTCGAGTATAAGTCGGAGCTCGTCCTGAAATGAGGCGAATATGCTTAAACGAGTGGTTATTTCGATGGCTGGTTGTGGGCAGCTTGTCGTGTATGTCGACTCGTGAGTTAAGGTCGGGTCACCGAACAATGATTATCCACACTTTATTTGGTCACTCGCTAGCCATGGGCGAGTATGTTAATCGCTTGATTATGTGTTGTATGCTCCGAGTTCTTCTTAACCGGCCATGCTTGGGGCGAATGAGTAGCTATTCCCCTATAGACTTGAGTTTGTTCTGATATTAGGAGGTCCAACCTTATTCGTTTTGTTCATTTGGGTATACAATAGCCATAGCAAATGGCAAAATCCCAATACAATAGATGTAAACTTAATATTTATTTTGAATCTTACCACTATATTTATTTTCTACTTCTCCAAACTATGAGATTGTATCTTAAAAATATGTAATACTCTGAAGTTGATATTCTATCAATCATATAACCCAAATAATCTCGAAGTCATGGTGTAATCAAAAATAATACATTGGAGGACCTTCACATGCATGTAGTTGTTCCATTCAAAACCTTAACATGAAATGAAATGTATTCTTTGATATAATTAAAAAAATCATTAAGCAAATTAGATCAAAAGTAAAAAATAAAATCAACCCAATAATGAATTATATCAAATTCAAATCAAATCAAAATATTTTATAGAATCATTAACAGCACATAAAATTTATCAAAAAATAAAATTAAATTAAATATTAAATATTCAAATGAATCAAATCAATGAAAATAGTAACCGATCAATAATAATCAATTAACTAAAATTAACTAAAATCAAACAAGTTAGTCAAAAAAAAATCCAAATATAGAATATATTAATCAAATTCAATATATATTAAGACTTAAATAAATACTATAAATATAAACAAGTAATCAAAAAAAATTGAAAAAAATAAAATCATAATTCAAACAAAGACTATTTTAGGAATAGAAAAAAGAAATATATAATATAAACATTTATAAAAGTCAAAACAAAGAAACAATGACTTAAATAAATCAATTTATTAAATCAAACTAGCAAATGAAATAAACATACCAATATGATCAAAACAATAAAAAAAATCAGCTTGAATCAAACAAAATCGCTAACTAATGGAAATTAATCATGCTAATTAAAGTAAATCAAATATTAAAAAAATAATATTAGGAAATCAAATTAAGATGACTAAATAAAGTCTATGGCATTTAATATATTAACCTACAAACTAAAGATCAAAATCATAAAAAATTTAATACAAATGAAGGGATTTGACCAATTACATTATTGAATTAGATTAAGTTGGTCATAAAATCAAAGTAAACCAAAATCCCAAATCAACATTAAAACATAGATAAATGAATAACTAAGTCATTGAAATCAAACCAATCAAATATAATAAAAATCAAATTAGCATGCATCAAACAAAATGAGATCATTAAAAAAAAAGATAATGAAAAATAATAAAAGCAATGATGACCTTGTTAGTAAGGCCAACATCATGACCATGTTACTAAATCCTTAGCCAAAGCTTTCACCAATCAATTTTATCAAAATCATAAACCAATTGAATTAAGTTCATACCAAACACAAGAATCAAACCTTACAAGCCTTCACCACCAATCAAGATCATATCAAATACATCTTACCTTCAGGCTAGGCAAAAATAAATTTAAGTTTATCCAAAGACATAATCTTGATCTTCGTGGATTGCTCTATCAAAGTGAGGTGTGATCCACATGGATTGTCTCTATCAAATTATATTTGATAATAAACCCACAGTTAGCCTAAAGCCACCTAAACTCAAAAACACCAAATACTAGAACCATCTCTCTCAAATTAAGACAGTCCACTTCATATTGGCATAAAGCTACCAATCCTTTAAAATCACTTCAAGAACAAGTCGTCATCAAATTCCAAAATAGTCTATTTAGATTCATACCAAACATACAATCTTGTGTCATCCAATATTTCCTGCCCATACAGAGAGAGAGATGTAAGCCACCCAATTTTATAAAAACTTGAAACCCTCATGTGGAATCTGTACCATTACATAAACTTTTAATTTAAAGCCATCTCTATTAAGCATAGAAGTGCAAATCATATAAATCACTCAAATCCTAGTCTACTTGGGATACCTCATAAAAGACAATTAATGGCTACTAAATAGACTTCATGGATGATGTGGCCTTTTGGTCCTTAATTGCTAGCAAACTAAGTCCGTCAAGCAGATCCAAGATGACAAAATCATAACAACATTATCAAGTCAACTATCCATCCCCAACTATGCCACAAATACAAAACAGAACTGACCAATCTAGAGCATAATGATGTCCTTAATAGAGATTGTTCTTGGGAAACAAACATAACCTCAATCCTTAAATCTAATATACACCCTAGATAATCCAAATTTCTATCTAGGGGAACTCTTTAAGTAAAATAGTATGCCCTTGAAAACTCTATGTTGCTTGGCATCTACTCACCACATACCAAAAGGATGATCATTCCCTTAGCTCATGAGGGCCTTTCAATGCCCACTAGGCTGCATCTCTCTTCAAGTGCAACCTAAATAAGCCATGCATACTTTTCCATGGTGGTCACTAAATCCAATAATTTGTTGGGACCTAATACATAAAAAAATAATTTAAGAAATACTTTTTCACCTAAATTTATGAAAAGAATGTAAAAATGTTTCTTTAGTATCCATCCAAGTGACAATCCAATAATTACAATGATTCTCCAACATTAGTACATTTTCTTTATCAAAATAGCATGTTTCTGCTTCCTCTGATAATGTTCTAGTATCTCAATACTAATGTGTCTTCAATGTAAAAATTAGTCCTATGTAAGAAAACCATGTGGTTCAACTAGATATCATCACTGCACAAAAATCAATACATAACAATTTTGTTCTAGAATTGAAACAATAAAAGCACAAATATGATGCATGCAATATTAGAAATAAAAACCTTGGCAATAACTTCAATGATATTTATCAACTAAGCTTTAAGCTTAATTGATAAATTTTTTACGTAATTCACAAACCATTCAGCTTTATAAGTTAGCTACTTTTGGCATCAAGAATGAGGTAATATACTTTTGAAACATTCATATAAGAAAGAAATGATAAATATAGTCGAGACACAATTAAGTTTCACAAAACTCACAATTGTTGCCACGTGTTTGACATAATTTATTAAATAGCACTTACATATTGCTATCATATTAAGTTAGATTTGTGATCCAAAAACATCAATTTTTTAAAAATATTTTATTACTTTTTTAGAAAAAAAAAATCCAAGAGCATAATATAGAACCTATAAGTTGAATACCTTTGATAAAAAATACCATCACAAAACATAGTTCTAAGAACATTATTGCACTAAATAGTAAAGCCAATTCAGGCTTTAGGCTCACAATTCAAAGAAAATCAAAATCAATGAGGGATGAGGTGTTTGACTAAAAAATTGGATTTATTAAACTGACCCTAAATAGTTAGCTGGGCTAGTGATGATGATGATGATGAAATCAGGTAATTAATAGTTTGAAACACTCAGAGCATTGATTTTCATAAAGAAATTGTAATTGTAAGAATGCAACCATTATGTAAGTTATACATATGTACATATCTTTTAAAAACTACATTTTCCCTAGATAAAGGATCAACTGCCTCCTCATATACTCCCTTAAATTATCACTAAAATTGAAACCATTAATTTTAGTGTGACAGTTATTTAGCAGATTATGATCTGTACTTGCAAGCTCCTTTCTACCCAGCACCATGCAACAATAAGAAAACTTGATATGTTTAGTCCTATATTGCCTATCTAATTAGGGAGTTGAGATATTAACCTACTAATTGGTAAGTCATTGGTAGTAGGCCTGAGCTTATCGTATTAAATGGTTGTTCAACTATGCTTTAACAATTAACTTGAGCTCCTCGATCTTTGTTGCCCTAATTCAAGGTTATGATGCTGATAATTTAGAAGAATTTAGAAAGGCTAGTTGACAAGTAATAAATGCACTTAATGGACATTGTTGAACCCAACTTTATCTGTAGGAAAATAATGAAGAAAGATGGAGCAAGGCTTTCATGAGGTGATGCAAAAAGGATAATGAAGAAAGATGGAGAAAGATAAGAATTGGGGCTAGAATATTATTTAAATTTATCCAAAAGATATAAAAGTAGGGTACCAATTATTTTGTTCCCTCAACCTCTCCTCGAACCCCATATTTTATAATCCTAGACCCAAGTTTTGGCATTAAAGGAAATACATGAAAAATCATAATGACTTTCTATTTTTCAATTACAAAGAACATGTAGCTAGCTTTAAAAGTTGCTATGCCTTTCCTTCTTAAAATTGTGGCTAATAACATGCTAGCAATAAACTAGAATTCTAATTCGGGCAATGTCACCTTCTTGCATGGGGGGTGCTTACTTCATTTGTTCAACAAGTGTAGTTTAGCTTTGTTAGTATAGGGAAACTAAATTTTGGGTGAGTTGCTCTATCCTTTTTGGTTTAAGCAGGCTTTTTGTGAGCTCTTGAGTTCACAACTTCCTACAAGTTATGGGGTCCATGGCTTTGGGCGAGTAAAAGAGTCCACAACTTATTATGTCGACTTGGTGAGCAAGGGTTAGCTAGTCTTGCCATGATGCTTTTGAAACTTGTCCTGAACCAAACATGTGAGCAATATATAGGTGTACTTTTGTTCATTAATTGTTTGCATCAATGGAAGGCAATTGCAAAAAAGAAATAAAATAAAATAAATATCTCGATGAGTTACCAATCCAACTTGAATCAATCATTAATTTATCATTTAATCCTTGAACTACAAAAAAAATCAACAAATAACTTTCCTACCTTCGAAGTTTTATTCAATAAGAGATTCATCTTCCTATCTTTGAGAGTGATGGATCACACCAAGTTATTTAACCAGGAAGTCGCAAGGTTATGCAATGGAATAAAACTTGTGAGGCCAAAAAGACCTAAGAGAAACCACTTTTACCCCTCCTTTGAAAAATATATAGTTAGGTCAATGAGAGTAGAAAGGATGAAATTCCTGTTGAAGTTCCTACCATCAGTGACTTTCATAATAGATATTTCATTACTAAGGGTTCAAAGTAGCTTTTCATTACTGAGCTAGTCATAAATGATGATGACAAATAGGATGTGCAATGATGACAACATTCCTCTGAGTCAAATGCCTTCTAATGAGGCCAATCAGGTGGTCCATACATTTTTTCCTATTAGTAGCACACACAGGGATTAAGAAAGTTGGAGATATTCTTACCCTTAAAGGTGAGGCGATGATGTAAGATCCTCCTTGGTGCTAATTCTACAGTCATCAGAGCTACCACATTCATAGTTCTCCATGGAATCAACTGCACAACCTTCTGAAATGCTGCCTTCTAAACAGCCAACTTCATAACCTTCCTTAGTGCTAACTTCCCAACCTTACACAGTGGCAACTTCACAACCATGCTCAGTGCCAACTTCCTAACCTTCTATATGGTGTCGATTTCAACCTTGCTTAATGCCAACTTCCTAACCTTTATGGTACCAACCTTGCAGCATTCTTCGATACCAACTTCTCTGACACCTACTAAGAACATAGCATGACTGAATAGTGATGTTCAAGCATTGAGGGATGCAATAATCTCTATAACGTAACTTCCAACTTGAGAAGTTAAAGGCAACTGAAAGGATAACTTTTCAAAAAGGCCAAGTAGATTCACCTAACTACTTGTTAGAGTGATCTTTAACAATGGTTACACATATTGATTTCACCTTTAATGATGTCTCCACCAACATCACGATGGATTTGGACAGTTTAAATAGTGATATTTTCTTTTTTTATGCTTCCACATAAGTCAACCAGTGAGCTAACCAAATTCATACTTTGCCACCTCATTCTCCAATGCAAACTACCTAGAGAGACAATCTTTGATCTAGTGGTACAAGCACTATTGTGAGAAGCAAGTTTTTCTCCTATTGTTGAGGTCAAGAATGTGTCAACAACTGACCTCGCTAAGCAAATCTTTTTTGTAATGAGATTATATGAACTTGAAATGCATACAAATTAATAAGAATGAATTATCTTTATCTTTTTATTTGTTCATTGTTACATTTGTCTATTGATTTTTCCCTAACGTTACTTCACATTTTTGTGAAATGACTTCATGATTTAAGCATGAAATATCCAGCACAAGACACCTTGCCTTAGTTTCTTATATA
The DNA here is from genome assembly GCA_021442155.1 of Cymbidium sinense. Classification (NCBI taxonomy): domain Eukaryota; kingdom Viridiplantae; phylum Streptophyta; class Magnoliopsida; order Asparagales; family Orchidaceae; genus Cymbidium; species Cymbidium sinense. The sequence continues at coordinate 69,821,511 of CM038232.1, forward strand.
TTCACGATGGACAATTCATTCTTATCTCTTTTACTCCATTACACTTCTCTTCCTTAGCTATCTCCATTTGATTGCAATGTCAAAGAATGTCCTGAGCTGTACTGAGAACTTCGTGAAGCTGGTCTTAAGGTTTCCCTCTCAAAATTCTAAAGCTTTAGATCATTAAAGAGATCAATCTTGTAGGAGACTTTAAGGTCTATGCTCCAACAAAAGGTGAATTTATCAACTCAGTGAATGATGATGAACTGTACTTCTACAGCAACCAACTCCATCTTGGTTTGCATTTGCCATTATTTCTAGAAATATCAAGATTTTCAAATAGGCAATTACAAGGATCAGCAGCTTTTGTTGGATTGGTGAGCAAAGCCATGCTAGTTTTGCCATGATGCTTTGAACCCAATTAACATGTCTTGAACCATAACGAGAACCATGAACTATACATGGGTGTTGAACACAATTCCTAATGCTCTTCAAGAGTGAGAATGTTGAAGGCTTAAGGAGTTAGTATCACTAAATAGAAGCTCAAGAACATGCCGAGGACTTGAATGCAAGCTATAAACTGTTAATATAAAGGGGAAATATCAATGGTTTCATGCATCTTAGAGTGTTAAAAAATGATGTGTGACCTGAGCTCATAGAGCTTAATTGATTTTATAAATGTTTGAGCCAATCACTGACCAAGCCTAACACAAGCTCCCTGGTTCCAACTAATCCTAATGAATCCTTAATGCACCAACCATATTTGATTGTGTGAGGACCTCATAGCTTCCATAAATGAGGGATGAACAAGAAATTTATTTCTACAAGAACCTCGAAATACCTCGGAAGATATGCCTGAATTTCCACTCAACGTCATGAAGATCACTAGCAATTAACTCTTGTGCTGGTGGCTGCTGAGAGAAATCCTGTAAATAATTGGTACAATTATGGCAATTGATTTTATTAAACTTCATATCTGAATAACGTAGCAAAACAAAACACAAGACCCACCAGCGGAGGAAATACTTTCTCAGCCGCTCTGCGAGGAACCGAAAACCCCCCATGTGTGCTAGTATCACTAGCAGTCAATGTCTTGCAGAAATAATTTGTTGGCTGCTTGCTCGCAACCACCATATCAACGGGAATATAAGCATCCTTCTGTTCCTCCTGAAAATTAACGTACCCATTCCATTCAATAAAAGTCCCACGAAAAAACAGTTTCCTTTTCCCAAGACAGAAAGCAATGATTTAAGGAATATTACAGGACTCAGAGGTTGCAAAGTCATCTGTGCATAAACTTCATCTGTCTCCGGATCTGCCTGCAGTCAAATAACCAATTAGCATTTCTAAAAATTTTCAGTTCATTACTAACACGACTAAAAAACAAACTCACATGCATTGTAACATTGTGAAGCTGGCAAATAAGCTGTGGGGACAAACTGGGGTAATTGGGTATGTGGCCCTCCACTTCTTTGTTAGTGGACGCTACAACCTAGAAAAAATTGGTAGAACGATACTGGAAGGAATTCACACGCAATTCATCCCAAAAATCCTTAGCAGCATTTAGGAAAAAACCAAATATTCTCACCTGCTCGCTGTGTCCCTGAGGAAAGTAAACAACACGAGTCCCAACCGTAGGCAGGCAAACCAACGGTCCAGCGCAGGCGTGCCAAAGTTCCGAGTTCAAGCATCTCTTCTCCCCTCCTACAGAGAAAATAAAAGCAGAATCGCCTTTCCTTTCCAGAAATCAAACAGAGTTGTGGGAGAGAACGACAAGAATGAACTTACCTTCTTCATCATGTTGTCCCGATGAAGTGGGGGAAGGTTTCATCTCTGCCTGTGTTCAGATTAGCTCGAATGTAGTACATGAACCCGTTTCTGATAAAGTAGGTTTCCAGTGAACCGTCAAAGTCCAGATCGCCTGGAAGCCGAGAACAAGTGACAAAGTCATAGCACTCAGCCTAGCTCGGAGAAGCTCTCGTTTCTGAAGATCACCATTGTAGAGTTCTTACAAACTCCCTTATACCGAAAAGTGGACGGACGAGCAGGCAAGGAAGCTAGATGAAGTGGGACTCGAGTCGATCGCGGAAAAAAATACCGTACATAGCTTATTCACCAAAATAAAATATCTTATCATGGCCTCGTCAGGTGATTTACACACATGACACCAAGT